>CM018695.1:86624392-87224392 GCA_009363875.1 Mikania micrantha | reverse complement strand
TCAAGCTTCAAGAGTTCAAGCAACATCTGTTTCTTCTTCTAAGTTCTAATCTTCTTCAACAATCACTCAATCAGTGAATCAACCACGAGGCCCACGACTTCACGACCACGATTGACGACAGTCGACAGACCACTGATGAGCGCTCAGCTTCTTCTGTTCTTTGGAGTTTGACTGTTCGAGTGAGTGACCAGGGTCCAGGGCGGCCGGGCAGTGACAACCAGACCCAGGTAACCACTAATTACTAACCAATTTGAGTTTCTTCACTTGTTGAGTCTTTGATTGCGTGAACTGTGTGAACGACTGAACCGCCCCTGTTGTTAACTTGTAATTTGTTTGTTGATTATTGATTGTTTAATTAGTTTCTTCACTTATTGTTTGTTTAAATTGATTGTTTAATTTGTTGTTAGGATTTAGGATTAGAACTTTATCCGGTTTGTGTCATGAAGAAAACTACTCTTCATCACTTTTTCAAAAGAAAAGAAGCACAAGCCCCACTAGATAATCAACAACAAACTGAAGAAAGTAAGCGTCAAAAAATTTCAACAAGTGAGCCGCAAGAGAATGAAAATCAACAAGAAATGCATGGTAATTCTGAAGCTCAACAACCAGAGTCAAATACTAATGAAGTTGGACTTAACCATTTAGAAAGGGATCCATTTAAAAGGAAAAAAAATATGGGAGTATCCGGTTAATGAAAGGGAACAAATAAGACGGGCTTATCTTTCTTTAGGACCATATCAAATACATCTCAAAGAGTATAAAGATAAAGGTTCAAAAACGCATACTCGTAGGTTCCAGTTTGCTTGGTTTAGTATTTTTCCTAATTGGTTAGAGTATTCTCCAACAACACATTCTTCTTATTGTTTTTTGTGTTATCTATTTAGTGATAAACCAAGTGTGAGCCATGGTTATGATTCATTTACTGTGAAAGGATTTGATAATTGGAAAAAAGTTAATGGAAAAACTGTGCATTCTTGAAGCACATTGGTACTAATCAACATAGAAATGCTATAATCTTTAGTGAAAACTTGTTGAACCAAGCAGCACACATTGAAAATCTAATACTAAAGCAAAATGAAGAGCAAATTGTAAAGAATCGTTTGCGATTAAAAACTACAGTAGATGTAGTTCGTTGGTTGACATTCCAAGCTTGTGCTTTACGCGGACATGATGAATCTAAGAAATCTAAAAATCGTGGTAATTTTCTTCAATTGATCAAACTTCTAGCATCTTATAATGATGAAGTTGCAAAGGTTATTTTAGAAAATGCTCCTTTTAATTCAAAGTATATTTCTCATGATATTCAAAAAGAAATTCTTAGTATTATTGCAAATAAAGTTCGAAAGCATATTCGTAGTGAAGTGGGGGATTCATACTTTTGTGTCATGGTTGATGAGTCACGAGATGAGTCAAAAAAGGAGCAAATGGCCATAGTTTTGAGATTTGTTGATGTTGAAGGCATGATACAAGAAAGGTTCTTGGATTTGGTTCATGTTAGGGATACTTTATCTGCAACGCTATTCACAAGTTTGTGGAAACAACTTTTGCATTATCAATTTGATGTAAGTAAAATCAGAGGTCAAGGGTATGATGGTGCTAGCAATATGAGAGGGGAATGGCATGGTTTACAAGCAATTGTTCTTAAAGATTGTCCTTATGCTATTACGTTCACTGCTTTGCTCACAGGTTGTTATAGTTGTTTATCTTTCTCTTTATTTGATTGAACTTAAATACTCTTTTATTAATTTTGTGTTTTTTTGATAAAAGGTTACAACTTGCATTGGTTTGTGCATCAAGGGAAGTAATTCCAATACACCAATTCTTTACAAACTTGGTTTTTATAATAAATGTGGTTTGTGCATCAAGTAAGCGACATGATGAGTTACAAAAGACAAAGGCAGAAGAGGTTAAAAAGTTGTTGCAAATTGGTGAAATTAAATCAGGAAGGGGACTGAATCAAGTTGGCACATTAAAAAGAGCTGGTGATACACGTTGGGGTTCTCATTATAAGTCAGTTTGTAGTTTGCTTTGCATGTTTGATGTCACTCGTGTTGTTCTTCAAGGAATAATTGAAGACGTATCTCATACTACTTATTCTCAACGTGGAGATGCTGATTCAGCTTACGGTCACTTGCAATCATTTGAGTTTGTGTTTATTCTTCACTTGATAAAGGAATTAATGGAGAAAACTGATGCACTTTCTCAAGCATTGCAAAAGAAATCCCAAGATATTCTCAATGCCATGGACTTAGTTTCATCAACAAAAGCTAAACTAAATGATTTCAGAAACAATGGATGAGGCTCTTTTCTTGTGAATGTTACTTATTTTTGTAACAAGCATCAAATAGAAATGCCGGATATGAACGCTCTTTATACTTCTACTCGGTATAGGCCTCGTAAAAAAGATCTTCATGTTACCTTTGAACATTATTACCGAATAGATCTATTTAAAGCCACATTGGACAAACAGTTATTTGAGTTGAATAGTAGATTCAATGAGCAGGCGATGGAGTTGTTATCTCTCAGTTCTAGTTTGGTTTCAAAAGAGATTAATGTTAATCAAATTTGTCTTCTTGTTGAGAAGTATTATCTTTAAGATTTCACGGAGCATGAGAAGCTTCGGTTAAGAGGTCAATTGGAGATTTTTAATGTTGAAATGACAAAAAATACTAAACTAAGTAGTGCATCAACTCTTTCTGAACTATGTGAAATTCTTGTGCATACAAAAAAATGTGAGCCGTATTATTTGGTTGATAGATTAATTCGACTAATCTTGACCCTTCCGGTTTCTACTGCAACAACAGAGAGGGGATTTTCAGCCATGAAAATATTCAAGAATCGTTATGATTAGGGAACAAATTTTCTCTTATGAAGTAATGAGTTAAATTATTTTGTAAATGATAAAGTACGGTTTATAATAGGCCTGTAAACGAACCGAACAATTCATGAGCTGTTCAGTAAGAAGTTCGTTTATATTCGTTTATTTAATAAATGAACGAACACGAACATAAAATTTGTGTTCATTTATTTATGTTCATGAACAGTTCGGTTATGTTCGTTTATTTGTGTTCGTTAATGTTCGTTTATTTACGTTCGTTTATTTGTGTTCGTTAATGTTCGTTTATTTACGTTCGTTTATTTGTGTTCGTTAATGTTCGTAAACTATGGAATGTTAGTTTTTGTTCGGTTAACTGACTAATTTACGAATGATATGTATTTACATTTAAGTGACTTGTCGTTTGCGCTCGTTTATACTTGTTCAATTGTGTTCGTTTATGTTTGCTCAATAGTGTTCATGTTCGTTTATAAGTTAAAAAAATGTCCATTTATGTTTGTTCGTTTGTGTTCATTTATGTTCATGAACAGTACATTTAATTTATTAATGAACAAACACAAACGAACACGAACATATTCATTTTCTTAATAAACGATCACGAACACAAAATTCATGTTCGTTAATATGTTCATGTTCGTGTTCGGTTAAGTTTAAATGAACGAACACGAACATACATGTGTTCGTGTTTGTTCGGTTCGTTTACATGCCTAGTTTATAATACACCATATTGCATACCGAATTGGCATTCCAAGTGAACTTATTACTTTAATCGATTTTTAAAGATGTACAAACCGTGTACCTGTTTTCGTATCTTAAAGTGTACTACGATCCATGTGACAATTGTTTATACTAACCAATGATGATGAGGACGTGTCATGTTGAACTAGATGGTTTAATTATCAGAGGAAACATTAGAGTTGGACTTGAAGATCAAGGACCCAAGAATGGTTTTAAGTTTTTAACACACACGCACAGTGGCGGAGCTTGGAAATAATGTTCAGGGGGCCGAAAGATATAGGTTAAAAAAATTTTTCTTATTGCTACGTTTCGGGCTAAAAACTTGGGTCGACAAATGTTAATTCGGGTCGGGTCAAACAATTTAAAATATCAACTATTTGTTCCACTCAAAAAAATAAAAATATTTGTATCAAATAAGATATGAAATGTGTAAGACGAAAAGATGAGTACCCGGAAGAAGAATCACAATTTAGCGCGACGACCTTTAAGCTCTTTAAACTCATTGATTATGCACTCCGAATCAAACTTCTCGGCGATTTCATTTTCTATGTAAATCAACAAGGAATCCGATAGATACTCATCTGACATCTTATTGCGAATAAAATCAATGTTTTGAAAACCGGACCGGACCGGCCGGTCGAACAGGGAACAGGTGGTCGGACCGGTCCGGTTAGGGGTTCTGGGCCGTTTTTGGGTGAACCGGCTGTTCGAACCGGCGAACCGGTGGTTGAACCGTTTTTTTATATTTTTTATTTTTTTTTTGATTATATATATATATATATAATGTATATAAAATCATCCGGTTCGACCGATCGGACGTCGAACCTCTGACCAGTAAGGAGACCGGTTCGACGTCCGGTCCGGTTATGAAAACGTTACATAAAATTCATAAACTAATCTAGATGGAATCATGGAAGTTCGTAATTGCTTGTCCTTTGTTGACTCCGCTAATCATCTTCAAAAATTGTGAAATTGGCTTTTGATTTGTCAAATACACAAATTTGATGATTCTGGTACATAAATTTCATCAATCGGGAATGTAAATCATAAATTTACAATTCGAAAATTAACATGTACTTGATGTCACTATCTTGAACCGTTCGCCAACCTTGTATTTGGATAAATACTGAAATTTATTTGACGCATATCAATTTTATTTCAAACTTAAGTTTAAATTAATCGTTACCCATATCAAATAATTTGACCCATTTAGGATCATTATACCCAACTCAATTCCAAGATCATCAAGAAACTAACCTTACGAAACCTTTGTACAGTATCGTGTGTCAAAATAAAACAGCTTACTTTCCAAGCAAACAAAGACATCAACGTCTAATAATAAACTTGATGTACAACAAACCTGTTGGTAATTTTATTAATTATCAATATAAATTTTGTAATATTGGATTAACTTTGATCGAGTGAATAATATTGGTTACTAACGAATTTGGAGATGGAGATAGATTCGTTTAAACTAATAAAGTTATATATGAATTTATAATAATAATAATATTATCATTATTATAACTAGTAATGGATAATATATTATTATTATTCAAGAAGTTGGGCCTGTGATTTATTTTTATGTATGTATGCATCAATCATCTTGGTAACTTCTGGTCCATACGTGAGTTAAATATCCAGCCCAAATTTGAGTCTTTAGTTGGATCCGAGTATCCGACGGTTTCCACAGACTTGTACAAAAAGGCATGCTCGGTCATTTTCTTCTTTTTTACAGAAGTTCTAGGGCACACTTTCTCTTAAACAAAATTTCAATCTGTTCTTGATTTTTCTTCTTGGTTTTATCCGATAAAACGGTTTCTAGTGCCAGAAATTGATTTTATCTGACAGTGATAAAATCACGACTCCAAGACAATCCAAGATTTGGTGTTTAATTGTTGTATTCAATCACGTTCTTCATTCCCCTGTTTCTTACAAAGATAAAATCAATTCTTTATATCTATGGCAACCGGTGAATCAGTGAAGGAGATGTCAAGTAAGTTTGCAAAACTTGACAAATTTGAAGGGCAAGACTTCCGTAGATGGAAGAAGATGCACTTTCTTCTTACCACTTTGAAGGTTGTATATGTTCTGTCAACACCCATTCCAGAAGAAGTAGAAAATGAAACTCTTGATCAACAAAGACGCAGACTGAAGTGGGAAAACGATGACTACATCTGTAGAGGCCATATTCTGAATGGTATGTCAGATGCGTTGTTCGATGTTTATCAGAACGAGGAATCGGCCAGAAGCCTTTGGGATGCACTGGAAGCAAAGTATATGGCAGAAGATTCATCAAGCAAAAAGTTTCTGGTAACTAATTTCAATTCCTACAAAATGGTAGATAGTAGACCTATAATGGAACAATTCAATGAATTGCTTCACATACTTGGTCAATTTGCTCAGCATGATATGCATATGGATGAATCAATTTCTGTGTCTTGTATAATTGATAAACTTCCACCACAGTGGAAAGATTTTAAACATGCTCTTAAGCACAGAAAGGATGATTTAAATTTGGTTCAATTGGGAAGTCATTTAAGGATTGAGGAATCCCTGCGTTCTCAAGAAACTGACAAGGGAAAGGGTAAAATTGAAGATGTTCAAACAACTGTGAACATGGTTGAATATGATAAAAAGAAGAAAAAGTTTGATAAATTTCAAAAAGGAAAGCGCAAATTTAAAGGAAAATTTCCGGACTCAAACAAGAAACAGAAAATGGTTTGTTGGAAGTGTGGGAAACCGGGTCATATTAAGCGGGACTGCCGTGTCAAAGTGAAAGCGGGTGTTGGGAAAAATTCAACTGATGGTGCGGGCCCAAGCGGTTCCAAGGACCTTCCAACGCAAACCGGTATGTCACGAAATTCCATTTTAATTTTGCAAGATGAAATAATGTGCAAATCTGACATAATGGAAAATATATGTGGAAATCGTTGGAGTCATCAAAATAATTCTACTGCTCCCAAAAATCATATTGAGAAATTTGTTAATAAAAATTTAATGGGCTGTGATTCTCATAATAATAATTTCGTGGATCATTCCATGTTGGATAACAATATGTGTAGTGATAAAATACTATTTAATCGAGGCCCACAAAATTTATGGAAAATGGGAGACAGATTAGATATAAAACAACCTTCAGCTATTAAATTTGAAACAAATAGGTCAAGTGATGACAAGCCATACAAAAGTCAACTTTTAAAAGGTATTGATAATTCAAGTTATGTATCCTTTGTTTCTGAATCACTGTATGTACAGGATGATTTGGTGGCATGGTGGGTGGATTCTGGAGCTACTATCCATGTTTGTAAAGATTTGAGATGGTTCAATAATCTTAAATTTATTGAAGATGGATCTGTATTACGAATGGGGAATGTAGCTACTGAACCCATCAAGGGAATAGGAACTGTTAACATGATGTTTACTTCTGGAAAGAAACTTGTATTAGATAATGTGTTGTATGTACCTGGAATTCGAAAGAATCTGATATCTGGGATCGTATTAAATAATTATGGGTACAAACAGGTTATAGAATCTGATAAGTATGTATTATCTAAACATGGTACCTTTGTAGGATTTGGTTACTTGTGTAATGGAATGTTTAAATTAAATATCCATGTTCCATTTGCTTATGAATCTATATGTATGGCATCTTCATCTAATGATCAAATTGATAAAGTTTCTAATTTGTGGCATGCTCGTTTAGGTCATGTTAATTATTTTAGAATGGTTGACATGTCTAAAATGAACTTAATACCAGCTTTTAACACGCGTAACAATAAATGTCACACATGTAATTTAACAAAAATTACTAGAAAACCATTTAAAGATGTTAAAAGAATATCTAGTAAATTAGAACTTATTCACTCAGATTTGTGCGATTTTCATAGTACACCATCTTTAGGTAATAAAAAATATGTTGTGACATTTATTGATGATGCCACTAGATATTGTTATGTGTATTTAGTTCATACCAAGGATGAAGCATTAGATAAGTTTAAAATATTTAAACAAGAAGTTGAGCTGTTTCATGGTGTTCTAATCAAAATTCTTAGAACAGACCGTGGAGGTGAATACTATGATCCAGTGTTCTTTCAATCCTCTGGTATAATTCATCAAACCACATCACCTTATACACCACAGCAGAACGGTGTTGCTGAAAGGAAAAACAGGACATTAAAAGAAATGGTAAATTCCTTGCTATCATACTCTGGCTTGAGTAATGGATTTTGGGGAGAAGCAATGTTAACTGCTTGCTATATTTTAAATAGAACTCCAAATAAAAGAAACAAAGTCACCCCTTATGAGTTGTGGAAAGGAAAACATCCTAACTTGTATTACTTGAAAGTTTGGGGGTGTAGGGCTGTTGTGCGCCTTACAGAGCCCAAGAGAATGAACATTGGTGAAAGGGGAATTGATTGCATATTTATTGGATATGCTGAAAATTCCAAAGCATATAGATTCTACGTGTTAGAATCAAATGATTCAGTGTCAGTAAATAGTGTCATCGAATCTAGAGATGCAATTTTTGATGAAGATAGATTCACATCAATGCCAAGACCAAGGGATATTGGTCTGAATTCAAATAATAGAATTATTAGCTCAACTAATAATGCTTCTACTGGCGTAAATAACACACTTGTCTCGTCAGAGCCAAGGAAAAGTGCTAGAATAAGAAAGGCAAAGTCTTTTGGTTCTGATTTCCATCTCTACTTGGTTGAGGGATCTAGAAATGACACCGAGCCAAATTTTCAGTATTGTTATAATATAGAAGAGGATCCAATAAGTTACAAGGATGCTATGGCTTCTAGAGATGTGTCATTTTGGAAAGAGGCCATACAGGATGAAATGGATTCAATTATGCAAAATAACACTTGGAAACTCACTGACTTACCACCTGGTTGTAAACCACTAGGTAACAAGTGGATCTTCAAAAGGAAAATGAAAGTGGATGGTAGTATTGATAAGTTTAAAGCTAGACTGGTAGTACAGGGATTTAGACAAAAAGAAGGAATTGACTTCTTTGACACATACGCACCTGTTGCTAGAATAGCAACCATAAGGTTGTTAGTTGCACTCGCTTCGATTCATAATTTGATAATTCATCAAATGGATGTGAAAACAGCTTTCTTAAATGGCGAGTTGGATGAAGAAGTATACATGAAGCAACCTGAGGGATTTATATTACCTGGTAATGAACATAAGGTGTGTAAGCTCATCAAATCACTATATGGTCTTAAACAATTACCTAAACAGTGGCATCAAAAATTTGATGAGGTAATTCTATCAAACGGTTTCTACTTAAACCAAGCTGATAAGTGTGTTTATAGCAAATTTAACTCCTCAGGAAAAGGAGTCATTATTTGTCTGTATGTAGATGACATGCTTATTTTTGGTACCGATCAAGTACATATTGATGAAACAAAGAGTTTGTTATCTTCTAAATTTGATATGAAAGATTTGGGGGAAGCTAATGTTATTTTGGGAATAAGGATAAAGAGAAGTGACACTGATATTTCTTTGACACAATCACATTATATTGAGAAGGTGTTAAGAAAATTCAATCATTGGGATTGTTCACCAGTAAACACCCCTATAGACTCAAACTCCAAACTTATGCCTAATAAAGACAATTCAGTCTCTCAGCTTCAATATGCAAAAGTTATTGGATGTTTGATGTATGCTATGATTAGTACAAGACCAGATATAGCATATGCAGTTGGAAAACTAAGTAGATTTACTAGTAATCCAAGCACACAACACTGGCAAGCTGTAAATAGACTTTTAAAGTACTTGAAGGGAACTATGAGCTATGGATTAACATATTCTGGCTTCCCTTCAGTCATAGAAGGTTATTCAGATGCAAGCTGGATAACTAATATGGAAGACCACTCCTCTACAAGTGGGTGGGTATTTCTGCTTGGTGGTGGAGCCATTACTTGGGCTTCAAAGAAACAAACTTGCATCACTAATTCGACTATGAAATCTGAGTTTGTAGCTTTAGCAGCAGCTGGAAAAGAAGCTGAATGGCTAAAGAATTTGATTTATGAGATTCCATTGTGGTCTAAACCGATATCACCCATATCTATCAGATGTGATAGTGCAGCTACATTGGCTAAAGCTTATAGCCATGTGTATAATGGAAAGTCAAGACACTTGGGTGTTAGACATAGTATGATTAGAGAGTTAATCATGAATGGTGTGATATCCATACAATTTGTCAAATCAGAATTTAATATGGCTGATCATTTAACCAAAGGGTTAACTAGAGATCTCGTGAAAAAATCAGCCATAGGGATGGGTTTAAAGTCCATTTAAAATTTCTTTACGACAAGACACCCAATTCCCATCTAATACAATGTTAGATGTTGAATTCAATAAGGAAAGCTTGTTATGAAGACATTGGAACACATCATTCAATCATCCCAAGGTATGTGTTCAGACTGCAAGATAGTTTAGGTTGAAGTTTTACTTCTTAATAGTTCTTTGAAAAATTGCATTTGCAGGTGCAAGAATCTAAAGAACTACCTATATGAGTATGAAGTTTAGCTGCTTTAAGAAGCTTTGGACTTGAGCTTTGATATACTCATTGAAGGATTAGGACACAAGCTAGTAAAATTTCGTGTCAAGTGAGAACAATTAATATGTAAATTTATGTGTATATTACCTTCAAGTATTCAACAGAATAATAATGGTTCAATCCATAGGATACCTTTAATATTCGAATATTTGAATCGTGTGATATACTAATATGAAAATTCAATCCATAGGATATTTTCATTTATGCATAAGTTTGATTGTATGAGAGATATGTAAAGTTAATCATTGATATTACTAAAATGGGGGAGGAATGTTGGTAATTTTATTAATTATCAATATAAATTTTGTAATATTGGATTAACTTTGATCGAGTGAATAATATTGGTTACTAACGAATTTGGAGATGGAGATAGATTCGTTTAAACTAATAAAGTTATATATGAATTTATAATAATAATAATATTATCATTATTATAACTAGTAATGGATAATATATTATTATTATTCAAGAAGTTGGGCCTGTGATTTATTTTTATGTATGTATGCATCAATCATCTTGGTAACTTCTGGTCCATACGTGAGTTAAATATCCAGCCCAAATTTGAGTCTTTAGTTGGATCCGAGTATCCGACGGTTTCCACAGACTTGTACAAAAAGGCATGCTCGGTCATTTTCTTCTTTTTTACAGAAGTTCTAGGGCACACTTTCTCTTAAACAAAATTTCAATCTGTTCTTGATTTTTCTTCTTGGTTTTATCCGATAAAACGGTTTCTAGTGCCAGAAATTGATTTTATCTGACAGTGATAAAATCACGACTCCAAGACAATCCAAGATTTGGTGTTTAATTGTTGTATTCAATCACGTTCTTCATTCCCCTGTTTCTTAAATTAATCGTTACCCATATCAAATAATTTGACCCATTTAGGATCATTATACCCAACTCAATTCCAAGATCATCAAGAAACTAACCTTACGAAACCTTTGTACAGTATCGTGTGTCAAAATAAAACAGCTTACTTTCCAAGCAAACAAAGACATCAACGTCTAATAATAAACTTGATGTACAACAAACCTAGCCGACTTACCATCCAATGAAATCCAACTTGTTGATTCAACCTTGCGAAACTAGAGTTTGTCCGATTAAGTCAATAACAATCAAACCTTACGACATCTACAAAATAATGGACTGTTTATAAAATAGTGGACCGTTTGTAGAATGGTAAGTAAACGGAGTGGCAGATTTAGAAAATTTTATTACTAGAGGCAAAAAATGGGTCTTGTAAAAAGTTGATCGGGTTAGTTTGAACCACAAAACAAACCTACCGGTTTGGGTTACTTGAAATCGCAAAACAAACCTATCAAAAGTATTTAAAAAAAACAATTGCGTAAATAATCAATTTGAAAGTTACATCAAAAGTTAATATTTGTATAAAATCTATAAAAAGAACACAGTTTTCATTATTCACTTTCAATTGCACCATTTTGTAATCAAGTTTATGTCATTTGTAATCAGATTGGTGCCTCTTGTTATAAGATTTGTGCACTATTTGTTTCAGAATTAAGCAAAATATTTAAAAACAATACATTTTAGCATTTTATTACAACGTCTTAGGGGGGCCTATCCCTCTTCCCTAAGCCTTGCCTCCGCTTATTTACCCCTTGCTAACCTTTAATAACCACTAGCTCATTTTTTTTACCTATTCATATCAATTCATGCATTTTCAACTAGGTGTAGCTCAACTTTAATTTCATCATTCACACAATATTCTCTTACATTCTTCAACAATCTTTACTTTAACACGCATGGCTAAAAAGAAACACAAATCAATATTATTATGATGTTCATACATGCACAATTTAATAAAAAGACTCATTATCGTGCTCAGTATATCCCAGTATCCCATCATTAGCATAGCTAAGGTAGGGTCTGAGGAGAGTAAGATGTAGACAACCTTATCTTTACCTCTTATGAATAGAGGGGCTGCTTCCAATGAGACCATCAGCTCATGATGGATGATTAACCGACCAGTCCAATGGTTTTTACGTTATTTTCACAAAAATAAAGTAAAATAAGTAAATAACGTTAAAATTAGTGCAACTTTACTTTTGGCCCTTAAAAGTCGACACAATTTAATAAAAAGACTAAGGGGCTGTTTGGTGATGTCTGAATGGGTCTGAATCTGAATAGTTCAGATTCAGACCGTTTGTTTCGTGAAAAAAACCACATCTGAATGGAACCAAATGTCTGAATAAAGGTCTGAACCATTCAGACTTGAGATGAAATCTGAATGAGAATGAAGAGAAGAGGGGCTGGGGCTGGCCCACCGCCGGCCACACCGCCCATCGCTCGATTGGACCACCACCACGAGACCGCACCACCACCGTGCGACCGCACCTCAACCACCATAGCTCGACGTCACCTGTGAATAGTAGCAATGACAACATAAATCCACCGATTAAAACCCACATTTTGGGCTAGTATGGCCGAAATCAGATCATTCATTTGATCAGTCGATCTTCCATCAGTGGATTTCCTTCTTGGCGAGCTGAATTCGGTATAATTGAATACGATAGAAGCTATCATCCGCACATTGCTTGATTTAAATTCAATTTCTTCAGCTAAAAATTAAGAACTAGAAATCAAAATTCATGTGGATCTCGAAAGGAAGATATAAGCAAACGTGCAAACTCCATGAACATCAGCACACCCTTGTCGCCATGTGAAGGAGAAGTAAACGTGTCACACCCCCACCTCTTGTCACACTCCGACCGACGGCGGAATACGTCAGAGCGCGAGCTCGACTGTTCATTAGCTCATGGTGCTATTACAATGTTTCATATTTAATGCATCCATTTAATGATAATCAATTCATTCAACCAACATTTAAATAGTCATTACAAGAATTCAAAATAAATAAACTATTACATTGAAAGACTATACAATTGTTTCAAAGTTTAAACTAGGTCACTAAGTCTATCTTATGCCTTCATCATGCTTCCTTATCCTGTTACACATGTAAAATAGAGTTTGTCAACTATTTGCATAGTTGGTGAGTTCACACACTAAGTTTAAGTAATAAGTATAAAAAGGATGCAAACTATAGCCTAACTAGATATGTATCATAAGCATAGCATGAATACAAGTTTGAATAAATTGAATGAATGACTGAATAACAATAGCTTGTGTCCAAACAAGTACCTTACAACATGTTAATTCAAGTATGGCCATACGCCCATACTATAAATTAACAGTTATAATTTAACAAGTTTGCTAGGTGTACTTTTCATCTTTTTTCACACAAAGGCAAAAGCCTTTGTGAAGATAGTATCTAACCATCTTAGGCTACTAAGTAGTAGATTGCTTGACTGGCAACACACATAGAATCAACACATTGTATAAGCTTAGCATATAACACATAAAGCTAACTAGGTCTAAGGCTTGCATCATAGATTGAATGAACAATAGAATGAATACTATTTTGAATATGACATTTGTAACATCCCAAAAACAAAATGTAAAAGGGAGTGTGAAGAAACTCACTTGGATTGCTTAGCTAGTCAAGTGATATTTGATTGAATCAACGATAGTGCTTCGCCCTAAAGTTCAACGTCATAGAAGTCTTAGTATGGCTTAGAGTTTGAGTTTTGAAGCCTTAAAACTATGGCATATTATGGAAATCATAAAATAATGTGTCTAAGTTTGAATGGCATCTTTGGAATATATTAATTTATATAAATGAATGTTCTAATTGCATTTGAGAAATACATAGCATTTGAATAAGCCATTTTTCATCCATTTGTTTCTAGTTACAATTGTTATTGTCTTAAACTTAAGAATTATCATTTGTGTATAAGATTAAGCATTTTAAAAATTTAGAATTAATTATATAGAATAATATCAAATTCCTTAGAATAATTATAAAATTATTCTACGTCGATAAATCCTTAATGATTGTTGGATTTGAAGATTTTTATTTTAAGTAATTGTTTTAAATATTTATAAAAAATTATAAATAATTGTTTAGAACAATCATTTAAATTTATTATATGTTTTATTTTATAAAACTTTGAATATAGTTTGGTTTCAAACCATTCTTAGAATAAATAATAAATTTATATATATATATATATATTATTTTATTAATTCAAATTGAAAATTTATTTTTTAAATTTTAATTACTATATATATAGTAATTCTATTTAATAATGTTTTGTTTGATTTATAAATTAGGTTTTAAAAACAAAACAAAGTTTGGGATTTTATTTAACCACAAATACGTATCGGAATGAAACATTTCTGTTATTAATTCTTAGAATTAATATTTTTGATATTATAACATTAATAAAACTGTTTTAATTAATAATTTTCCAAATAAAAAAAATATAAAGAACTTTCTAATATTCATTTATTTATTTATCTATTTTTTTTTCATTACTTATTTTTATCATTTTATTTTTTTTAAGAAATACGAATACCAATAAGTTTGTAAATTTATATAAGTTTCAAACTAAATGCTTTGCAAATAGTTGGATGTCTTTTTGAGATTTAATATTAAAAGATTGTGAAGAAAATAAAAATAGATATAGGTAGATTAATGAATAAAAAAAACATAAAAAAATAAAAAAAATAAAAGAAAACCAAGAAGGTGAAAACCGGTTATAACCGGTTTCAAACTCGTGTCTCTCAGTACCCGGGCTAAACCACACGTCTCCGGAACCAGTTACTCTATGCCGTTAACTTTTAAATAGAACACAATCAGTTTGTTTTTCCCCAAATTTCTTCCAAGAACCCAATAAACCCTAACCAAATCTGTCACACCCGCAGCGGAAGTCTTAATGTGACACCCCGTAATTTCCAGGTCAGCTTGTTATTTATTTAAATGTTTATTTAAATGCTTTATGTACACGTGACACTAGAATTAGTTTAATTTAGTGTGACACGTGGCACGACAGTACAAACACTAGCATATGACTAGATAATTCGATGATTATCGACAAACAGCACACACGTGTCAAAACACACGAACGTTGGTGAACATCACAACACTTAAGCACAGAAACACCTCACAAGTCAATTATGGCTAGTAATTGACCATTAGTGTCCAAACGACGCTCGAACAATGTCTTACAGTCGAGAAACGGGCGAGAATGGGCCCAGAACAACAAAATAGGCATATTGGGCCTTACATATGGGTCAGGCGGTACGCCTGACCCGAAGCTCCCATCCCAGGCGATGCGCGCGGATGAGGAAGATGGCGCCTCATCCGGCTGCCTTGCGTGTAACGACAGAACCACACCACCCCTCGCCAGGCGATACGCCTGGGGCGCCAGAGTCGCAAAACAGCTTTTTAAACCCCCAAGATCATCATCACACCTATTCTCATCATTTTAATTCATAACTCACGCTACAACTCGGTCAACTTCATCTTCTACCCCTGTTTCTAGCCATTTTCCACCATTGATAACCCCTTTGAAGCTCCACATTGGAAGATTGAAGCTTATTTCTCACTTGGAAGCTCGAAGAACCACCACCATCTCGCGATTTCTGAAGGTTCTTGCTGTCCAGAAGCTTTAGAAGGTGTTATCACTATCATCTTGAGGTTCCAGGAGCGCTAGAGGTAATCTATACATCTCTTGTGGCTTAAAACCACCATATTTCGCACATGCACGCTCACAAACACACATGCAAGCTCCATGGACTTGCATGCACGAATTTTCTTGATGTTGAATCTGGGTTTGATGATTAAACTACTGTAAATGATGATATATAATGTTTAGATTTAGTTTTGTGACGATCCATGATGATGTGTGTCATTAGAATGCATGATTTGGTCAATGTCAAGTGAAAAACCCACATGCATGTATGATCCATGGCGTGTGGGATGATTTTCAGTGTTTAAATATGCATCTTGATGATATTGGATGATGATTGCATGATTAGATTATGTTAAAATGGTTTATTGATGACTATTTCTATTTTTAGTAACTTTTGTTTTACAAAATGGTGATTTGGTTAAGATGATGAGCATGCATGTATCTAGATATGTTGTTTTAATGTATTTAGAATGCTATTGATGATTAGAATATAATTTAGATGTTGGTTATAGTCATTTTCAACATGGTTACTATATTTAGTAACTTTTATTGATGAACTATTGATAAATGGTGATTTGGATCATGTTAGTATGTTTAGAATGATGCTAAATGGCATATTAGGATGGTTGATGGCATGAAAATTGGTTTAGAAATGTTAAGATGGTCATTTTTATGCAAAAACCACAAAGTTACTATTTATAGTAACTTTATTTTTACAAAAACCAATTTGCAAACATGTTGTGTGATTTGAGCATGCGAAGTGGCTTATTATGTTATAATATGATGATTAGATGCTAAATTAGATGGTTTCTGATGTCACGTATGCTATAAATGGAAACTTTCCATTTTATGAAACTTTTATGTGCTAACATGTTATAAACGACCTATGTGACTTCGTATGATGATGTGTTATGTGTTAACATGATCACGTAGGACTAACGAGCATGCTAGAACTTTAAAACTGTTATGCTTTGTAAACTTTCCAAAAATGGAAACTTACTATAAATAGTAAGTTGTCCATAGACGCGATTTGCGCGTTTTGCATACGACGAGCACTTACACGATTGCTACACGATTCACAACCGTCACACGGTTCACCAACGGGTCGTTGACTTGACACGGTCAACTTTAGTCAACTCTAGTCAAACACGGTCATGGTGGACCAACACAGTCAAACACGGTCAATGTGGACCAACACGGACAAACACGGTCAATGTGGACCGACACGGACAAACATGAACAACCGAGTGTTGTTGAGCACAAACGCGAGCACTAACACGAACACTAGCACGGTCACTCACACGAACTCACATACGGTGTACGATATAGGTTGCCGGTGACCGACGTGCAGTTACGCAGGAGCTTACGCTTACATTCGATTTACTTCACTAAGGTGAGTTTACGGCCCCTCTTTACTCTTTTTCAAACGCTTTTAAATAGGGGGAGAATACTAGTTACATCGAGTCAAACATCTATTACTGTACAAACATTTTTGTGTATGCTGGTTTATTGGACAAACATTAAGTGTTGAACTCGTAACAAGCCCTCACAAAGTCTTACCGTTAATGTACGAACAACGTGGTATGTTTGAATGGATCCATTAGGGAATAACTAACCCCACGGGGCACTATGTTGACTGGATGTCATAACCCGTGCAAACTCTGACCTAACTTGCTATGTATACGAGACATAGCGGAGGCAAGGACAAACAAGTCTAGTTCGGTAGTGACGCACTGACACTTGGAGCCTAGGGCTCGGTACTAACATTTGATAAACAGCATGACACACTTTCTATTACTATATGTATATCAAAACCTGTGAACTCACCAACCATTGTGTTGACACTTTTTCTAACTTGTATTCTCAGGTAACTAGCGTGGCTAGCATGAGGACAGGAATGCACACTTTAAGGGACGAGCATTAGGGATTTAACATGCATTCTGTCGTGTCATTTTGAAAACAATTTAGCTTTTATTATGTCAAACAATGTTGTATTAAACTTATTTCATTCCGCTGCATGTATCAAACATATTTATTTTCCGCTGCTATGAATTACTTTTCCGCTGCAAACCGTTTTGTTATGTGTATGTGTCAAACATGTGATTTGTAAACGCATATAGAGGTGTTCTATACGACCTTGAGCTGTGATTCTGGCCACGTCACACCCACGTGGAATGACACCACGAGCGGGAATTTGGGGGTGTGACACTTAACAGAGTCTTAGTGTCGACAGTAATTAACAAAAGCATAAGTTAAGCGAACGATTTAAATAAAACATGGATATTTATTTATAAAAGTCATCGATAAATTTATTTAAACACTACAAGTTCAACATCCAGTTTATAAAAAAAAAACATCAGTTCTATCAATTCGATAACCGGTCCCAGATAAATATCCCAAGTACGCTCGCTTTCAAGA
Organism: Mikania micrantha; assembly: GCA_009363875.1. Taxonomy (NCBI): domain Eukaryota; kingdom Viridiplantae; phylum Streptophyta; class Magnoliopsida; order Asterales; family Asteraceae; genus Mikania; species Mikania micrantha. The sequence continues at coordinate 87,206,265 of CM018695.1, read as the reverse complement.
ACCGGTTTTTCCTTTCCCCAAACAGCAATGCTACTTACCTAAGAAACATACCAATTTAAAAACAAGGGTCAACCAAACGGGTTGGTGAGTTCACAGGTTTTATAATAAAACATTTCAACAGTTTATCAAGGAAAAGAAGGTAATATTTCAATGTTGTGCTAGTGAACATCTCGTAGACTAGCTAGGTCCTACGAACCGATAGACACAATGAGCTCATAATCAAACCGAAACCAAGGAGCAGACTCCCTGCAACATATATTCTCTGGTTACTCAAGGACCATGACACCTGGCCGGGGAGTGGGTTGTCAAGCCCGATAGATCTACCAATATATCCTGCGGTCCCTTGCGAGACTAATGATTACGACTGCGGGCACAAAATTTATCAATGCGCAAAACCACTCGGGAACAATCCACGAGAACCAGGCCCAACTGCACTTACTCAAGAGCTATCAACCATCACATACCACACAAGCATAAATATTGCAAATATCCTTTTCCCAAACATAGGCAGTTTCTCCCCCGATTTATAAAAACAAAACAGTTAAAAAGGGGCCGTGAAACTCACCTCAATGCGTTCCTGCTAGCAACAGAGATTTCCAAATAACCAGACTGTTCTCACTAGCGCCCTAAAACCCAAGGGACACATTAACAGTCTAAACATAAGTCTACTATGTAAGTTGTTCACCCAACTCAACTAGACTTAAACGCATTCCACTAAAGAACCAGATTTCACACAAACGACCCGTTGGTGACTCGAATTTAGTTTTTATAAATCATAAGTTAACGTTTTTAAGTCATATTATATCCAAATAATTTAGTTATCTTTGTTAAAAAATCTATTTTAACTCCAAACTTAATTATTTATAATAACTTGTCAAAAATGACAAATTTTATCGTATTTTACCGACAAAACCGACAACGCAACATACAAGCACATCAACATGCATTATGACCTAATTGACTTCTAATACTTCAAAATAAGTATTTTATACTTATTTTTACTCAAAATTTTCTGTTTAAAATCAGTCACAAATTTATGTCGAAATTTTGCGTTAAAACGACGTTTTTTACGCCATTTTTAGACATAGTTTTCAAGTATTTCATTTTATACTTTTCTTACAACACTTATATATTAAAATTTACATATTTTTATCATAAAAACTTATAAATTTTTCTGATCAAAATCAGATTCATAAAATGATTATTTTAATATGTTAAAAATAGCCGAAAACGCGTATTTTCGGTCCTCAATAACCGTTATGTCATTACAATTCTAAAACCACTTGGTTTTATACTTTAAATATGTTATAAAATTTATTTTTATAGTTACATAACCTGTTCCAAATTATTTTTATAGAAAACTCTATTTTTATAGTTTTTATCTTATCAAAACATCCATTTTAAAGTAATAAAAATTATGTCTAAGTTATATAACCATTCCTTATTCATTTTCCACCAAAAATATTTATATTTTTAAGTATATTACAACTTTTAGATCAGATCTAATATATTTCATAAAATAGAAATTATTATTATTATTTTTCAAATTCAATAACTACATAAAAAGTTACATACATACCCATGCATGCATACATATACAACCATCAGACATGTCATGTTTTCTACCACATATATACTTATGTATATATACATTATCCTCATGCCCATGTATACTTGAAATAATCATGCATACATACCTATACATACACATGGATGCATGTACGATCAAATCATGTATACATCCATCCATGTATGTAAAATCATTATTCTTTCATATTTATATATACACACACACACACGATTACATACATATATATACATGCATGTCAACAAAACCCACTTATACATACATATGTGTTCATGCATGTAACCATCTCACCCATACAAACATATACATATATGTTCATGCATGTAGCTTATTTCACATCTACATACATGTATATGCATGTATATGTACATGCATGTGATTAAAATCATCATCCAAGCAACTCATCCATGTAGGCATGTATGTATATTTTGAAAGAAACATATACACACATATTTACATACATTAAGGTACACCCACATACATATATTTACACACACTCACGACACACACCTACACACACATTATCAAAACCCATTTGATCTAAACTCAATGTTTGGGTGAACAACTAGAATAAAAACCCACTTAATCATGAAGAGGTTTTACCTTTAAAAATGATCAATAATGGGGGGTTTCTTTAATCAAAGCCTTAAAATGCTCCAACTATCACTCAAGAACACATAGACTTGAACAACAATGGATGATGGATGCTTGCAAAATTTTGAAATGAAGAATTAGAGAGAAAGAGAGAGAGTGACGTTGAAAGAGAGATGAGGGAGAGAAAGTGAAGGTTGAGTGTGGTAGAAAAAGTGATGGTGATGTTGGAGATTTGAAAGGATTTTAAAAGATTTGCAATGATATTCTTTCAACCTACACTTGACAAGTGGGTATACACTTGTCCTCTTATGGCTTCTCATGATTCCAAAAACTGATAAAAACAGATATAATCTGAGCCCTACGGTGTATAAACTTTGTACCGGAAATTTAATAAAAATACGATTTTTATTCTAAAATTAATAGAATATTTAATCGTACCAAAACAATCAAATTTTTGTCAAAAATAATGACCTTAAATATTATTTGAATAATTAATTCCATTTCGTCCGGTTAAAACGCAGATAAAGTCGGTTGTCAGTAAAATCAACAGTTTGCACCGAAATTCTCGGTTTTCATCGTTAGCTTAATTTATACATTCATGATTTATCTTTTTATGCTAACCCAAGCATATCTACTAAATTCGTTAACTGAGTTGTCACCAACGTTCGTTAAACACCGTCGAACGGTACCAAAATCTCAAAAATTTACCAAATGCAAATCCATGCATTTAAACAACACTCTATGCTAGACTTTTTAATCAACATTAATTTAATGATAAATATTAAATTATTTACGCATTAAATAAATCTAGTTTAGTACACTAACCGTTACAGATTATCGTTCATAAAAATACCGGATGTCACAAAATCCTCATCAAATTCGACTAGGAATGAACCCGATCAAGAGATTAGACATAGGGCTTTTGTTGGAAATTGAAAATCGAGTGGAATAGTGTAGGGAATTACCTGGAATCGTTTCGAATTGAATGCTATGGATTCAAGAACAGGTTCATCCAAGACGTGATCCTGATTCGTTGTGTTTAAGAATTACCTAAGGGGTTTTCGGCATGATGATTTTCAGAGAGGAATCGTGAATATGTACGCCCGTTTGATTTGAATCTTATTGTTGTTTACCCGTGTATTGCTTTCTTTTTGATTGAGCTATTTCAGGTTACTCGTTATCACCTTAATGATACTGTTTTAATGAAATTGATGGATTGATTGAATTCTAATTCATGATGTATGCGTATTACAGCTATAGTTTCCAATTGAGGATTTCCCGAACACGTTTTGGTTATTTGACCGATTGATCTTGGTCTCAAATTCAAGATCTGTATAATTCTTTACTAGTGGGTAAGTTTTACACTAATGGTCCTTGTGGTTTTATGAGCTTGACAATGTTGTTCTCTAACTTTACAGTGTATAACAATAGGTTTCGAAAATTTCCACTTTAGCCCCTATATTTTCAACTCTTGTTACCTTGTGTAAAAATAAAATAAGTTTACAAAATCTTTTATCAAATAATTTAAGTTTTATAAATTCACTAACTTGTCATTTATTTTTCATTCTGCAAAAATAAATACTATTTATTATTATTATTTTTAACCCATATATAATGATGTATATACAAGATTTAAAATCTTGTTTTTATACTAAAGTTTAACTTGTAATATTTCATGCTATAAATTCATTATTTTATAAAATAAATTGTATAACGCCTAATCTTATACACTTTGTAAAAGTTTGTTTATACATTTTTTTTAAAATAACATACATACATACATACATACATGCATACATTTATATATTAGATTTATGAATACCAACATTTGCAAGAATTATCAAAAACTTTATTTTATTATAAATCGATCACGATTTAAATATTCAAATTTGAAATGAAAATCTTAGGGATTACACCTCTCGTCACCTGAGATGATATCATTCGTCGTTCTGAGAAGGTTGCGGAAGCATAGTGGTGATGTCTCAGAGATGGGTGTGACTTACTTGATCCGGTATCACAACACATAGATTAACTTAAAGTAAATATATTACAAGGATTTCGTAATCACAACCAACGTTACAATATATATAATAAGTTTATTACAATATCTGATTTATTTAATTACAAGTGTATGAAGTGCATCCTCACCCGATAGTCACAGTCTTCCTGCAAAAGTTTTAGTTTGAAAAGTCAGCACAAAGCTGGTGAGATCGTAAAGTTCAAGTTCAACAATATGATATGATATGTAAGTTCTCAAAATGTTCAGTTCAAGATAACCATGAGACCTGTATCTAGTTCCTTTCCGACGTTCTATTCTTGTTCTATAAGATACTACCCGTCGGTAACATCTTAATGCCTCATTGTCTTAATGTCTATCACCACATTAAGAAGTTCTAAAAACAGGTAACAAACATTCACAGTAAGGAGAGTTGCAGCTCCTAGCAAATGGGTTGTCAGCCGATAGTACTATCATTGTTCCCCGTTCGGCCCCATATGGGTTCACTAGATACAGTTCAAAAATGAGGACTTTTGATACTGTGATAGAGTTCAGTTCTCCAGGCAAAATCCTATGAAATCCACAAGTTCTCAATAAATCACATGAAATCATGCAGATAACAGTGATACATATCATATGTTTAAGAAAAGTTCCACAATAAGACCCCCGGTGTTTATTAAACATAAAAAGAAAAGGGGTTGTACGAAACTCACCTGAAGTCAGGAGAAGGATGAAATTACACGCAGATGATAATGGTAGCTAATTTCTGCATTTGTTTATGTTAAAAGAATTATTACACGCATAAGTGTATTACCTCGCGTAGCGCGAGGGGTTTCTGGATGCCTGTCGCGTAGCGTGATAGGGTTAAAAATTCAGGAAAACGAGTTTGTTGATCAAAACGGCAGGAGGCTGGAGAATTAGGGTACAAGACGGCTGAGAGACGACTTGGGGAGGCGACGAGGAGACTGGGATAAGCGATCGAGGTCAGGATTGGTCATCTAGAAGCCCTAAGAGTGTGGTTCGAAGGGTGTAACATGATCGGTTCTTAGTCCTTTACTGTTTTTCCATTCGTATGATGATTTATTGTGGTTTATACATTGTTTCCTTCTTTTTATTCAGTATGATTTGTGGCTAAACCATTTATACTACCTAGGGTTTTATGATTATGCATGTCTAGTGTTTATAATGATTGATTGTGGAACAAGTTTGTGATTTTTGATGATATAACAATTGGGTTTTGATTCTTGGATGTGTATGAATGTTTGTTTTGTTTGTTGGTTTGATTTATCGATTCCTCGTGTGCTTTGACGAAGGTCTTTCGTATAATAGGTGCATGCTAGATCAATTATTTGGTGTTTTAGATTTGTAAATGAATTGCTAGACGTAGTGATTCATAGGAATGTTAATTAGGTCACAAACGACTTAAATGTTTAACCAAATTCAAAAGCCGTGAGGTGAGAGTTTGTTAGTGTGTCTTGAATGTTTAATAACTAGTTAAAGTCTTTGTGAAAAGACTAAGATTAGGTTAATTGAACATAGTCTTGCATACTAAATCCAAGATGATTCTCCTGATTATCCCGTACATATGTTTATGTATTGAGACTTTCAATTCCGTGAGGTAGATGGTCTTTAGGATATATCATTGATGAGTTAGTTAACTTGTGAGAGTAACTAACTTAAACCGGTAATTAAAAGACTTGTAGACATCTTAGTTGAAATTTTTAAGAACGGTTAAGGAAACTCTAAATTGTTTATAAGTTAAAATTCAGAGATCCCGCTTCCACAATAAGTTCCATAGCCAATCTAAAAAGCATTAGATATGTATAGAGTGAACCCTAGGTAGTCATCTCATCATTTGTGACTAAGGGTGTCAATCGTGTCGAGTTGGCGGGTTAGTGGGTTAACAGGTTACGGGTTGGCGGGTTTAATTTTGAAACCCTAACCTGACCCATATATTTATTCGTGTCAAAGTTTTCAACCCTAAACCGAATTGATATAAATTCGGGTCAACCCGAACCTGACCCGTTTAACCCGTTTATATAAATAAATTGTAAGTTAGTTGTTGCTTAAAAACACATCAATAATAACGTGATTAGTAGTTGTGTATAAGTAACAAATAGTTAATATATTATTTTAACAAAAAAATTAATATTATTATAACTAAAAATATAATTATGTAATCATAATTATAAAATATGAAATTTAAAATAAACTAGTTTGTATAGTTAACTGGAAAAAAAAATCATTTTTTAGATGAAAAAATATAAATTTTGTTACTTAATCAATTAAAGTATTGTAAATAATCAAAAAAACAACTAAATATATGTTATAGGAAAGAAAAAACATAAAAAATTAATAATTTTGAAACCTTAAACGGGTTAACGGGTCAACCCGTTTATAAATGGGTCAACCCGAACCCGACCTGTTTTATGAACGGGTCAACCTGAACACGACCCGTTTTTTTAAACGGGTTATACTTGCCAACCCAAAACTTGATTATTTTCGTGTCGTGTTTGGGTCGTGTTTCAGGTCGTGTCAGAAATTGCCACTCCTATTTGTGACTTCTTGTTTCATTTCCTTTACTTAGTCTTGATCCGGTTTTCTAAGTTATCAATTTAGTTTAATTAATTAGTAACAAAACCCCCCCTAAAACAATTCTTTTTAGTCAAGTAAATTTGTATAGATGAGTCCTTGAGTCTATTTTGCATTTTCTATAGAAGTCTGTGGGTTCGATATCCGGACTTACTTTGCTTTACTATTTTTGATAGGTTCACTTGCATGTTAGTAGTTTAGTTCAGAGAGTCTAGAGTATTACTTAGTGTCTAGGTTAGTTGTAATTTTTATTATTTTTTTATTTAAACTACTTTGCACACATCAATCATGAAATATCACAATGTGCCATTGGGATAGGTTTAATATATAATCCCTGCACTTTCATGTTTAAAAAAAATATATTAATAAATAAATAAATAAAAATTCGAATCTATAAATACAAATATATATTATACACACATGAATATGTAAATAAAATCCAATAATAAAAATTATTAATAATCAATGTTTATAAAATAACTTAATAAGATATATATATATATATATATATATATATATATATATAATCGTTATAAGAATTTATAAACAATTCTACATAAAGTAAGTAATAAGATCTATTAAGAAAATGTTAAGATCTATAAAGATTTAAAAAAAATAAAAATTAAATAAATAAATAATCAAGCTATAAATATTAATCAAGGAATTAATAAATCTTTATAAATATTGAAGACATAAAATGATAGAGAGTTTGAATTGAAGCTGAGGGACTGACGCTGCGTTCCCGAGTTTGTTAAAGGAGAGAAATGAAAGGAAAATAAATGAGAGGAAAGGAAAGGAAAAGAAGGGAATTCTTTCCTTCCATTTCCTTCCAAATCGGAAGGAAAGAAAACTTAAAAAATTTTGCCTAGTTTTCCTTCCATTTCCCTCCCTTTCCCTCCTTAAATGAAACTCGGGAACACAACATTTGTTATTTTCCTTTCCCTTCCTTCGTGAAATGAAACTCGGGAACACAAACATGTTTATGTTTTCCTTTCAATTCTCTTCCTTTCTCCCCGTAAGTGAACTCGGGAACAGAGCGTGAATTTGCTGAAAAACAAACTTGTATATGAGTGAAAGAACGTAGTAAATAAAAGTGAAAGGAAACAGAAATTGAGGGGATGAAGGTCAAGGTGTCAAATAAAAATCAAGTTTTCTCTTCTTTTTTTTTCTCTTGTCAGCCGAGCAGCCATTCGAAACCCTTTGGGTCCGGTTCCATCCAAAAACCCAGCAATACGCGCGTGGATTTCAAAATTTGGAATGGATACCCATTTGCAGCGTAATCACGATCATGATGACAGGATAAATTCCAAAAATAACGAACCAAAAACGCGTTTACAGCTAGCCATTAACAAATCAACAAGATTCAATACTAAATGGGTAAATCACCAAACAAGATTCTCGGGGCTCCACCCTAGTGGTTAGAGCTTGTGCTATCGGGTAGGTGGTCACGGGTTCTAACCCGGGTGTGGGTACTCCTAAATCGTTTTTTTTGTTTTATTTTGATTTTCATCCATTTGCAACTAATAAAATAATTAAATAAAATTCATAAATTCATAAAATTAGTTCTCTAATAATCTGTTAAAAATTATTGTTTTTAGATAATTAGTTAATTTATTTTATTTTATTATTAAGACTATGAAAATTCATTTTTTAATTTCTGATGCAATTTCATTAATTCATAAATCAAATTTAAATTAAATTATTATATATATTTCATTAAATGATTTGGGATATCATATTAAAAAGGTGTTTCTAAAACGTATTTTAATTAATATAGTACTTAATATTTGATTTAAAATCAAGATTTAGAATTCTGTTAAAGGCTAAAGAAATTTTATAAATAAGTTCTACAAAACTATAATATAATCTTTTATATACAAATAATTAATTTATAAAAGAAATAGATGGGGACTATTCTAGTACGATTCTTGGGAATTCAAAATACAAAATAATGAATAAAAATGAATATTAAATATTCCATTTAATTTACTATAAGAATATTATTAAATATTCCTAAAACATTACTCTATTTCATTCATACAACTATATAAATTAAATAAAAAGAATATTTTATATTCTATTTTATTTACCAATTAATAATATGAATATTTATTTAATAAATATTGCAAATATCCATTCAAACATATATTCTTCCAAATAGGACTTCCATTAGAAATCCATAGTTTTAGGATTCTTGAACTTTAAACTATTAGGATGCTAAGACATGATTTCTCAAAACTTTAGGTGACTAGGTAACTTTGCGTCTTCAATCTATATTCAAGGACTTGGGATTGCTAAACAATCAAGTGAGTTTCACTCATACTCCCTCTTTTACATTTTGTACTTTTGGGATGTTACATATGTCATTATTCAAATCAAACTTTGTTCTTGAGTAAAAATCAATTAGATGCAAACTATTAGTCTAAGTTGTTTAACTTATGTGCTTAGTATGCCTACTTGTTTATATTCAAAGTATTATCATGTTATTCTATGTGTAGTCTATGTTACTAGTAGCCCTTGCAATATAACTTATGATATTATATATTGCAAAGGTGAAAGCGCCTAAAATCTATGTGACTAGTAGTCTTTGCACAATAACTTTGGTTATTGAAAAATGCAAAGGTGAAAGAGCCTAAAATTCAATTGTTGTAACTAGTGGCCTTTATTTAATGACTTGTGTCATTAAGTTAGTAAAGGTGAAAGAGCCAAAGAATCATATTGAACTTGTAGCTATGCTTGCTTTAGGTCTATTCAATTTGGACTTTTGTTTGCATTTAAACTTTTAAACATATTCTTATATATATTAAACTGTATGGGTAACTCACCAAGTATTCATATAGTTGACCCAAATTTATTTTACATATGTAACAGGTTAAGATGAAGACATGGTGAAGACATAAGATAAGCATAGTGGACCTAGATTTAATTTAAACAAAATGTTAGATTTCAAATGTAATAATAAATTTGTCCTTGTAATTCTTTAAATGTTTGTAACTGTTTACTGTTATCAATGAATGTATGTTTTAATGTTAATAATGAATATTGTAATTACTCAAACTTATTAATAGCACCATGAGCTAATGAACAGTCGAGGTCGCGCCTCGACGTATTCCGCTGTCGGTCGGGGTGTGACATAATAACCATGTTCAACATACTAATCTGACTGTTATCATAAATATCAGATAATCGTTCCAATGAGTATATGTTAATGATTGTGATTAGTTTGAAACACTTGGATTTAACCTAGCATTTCAAAGATTAATCAAACTAATCACCAACATTGTCACAATCAAATGGTTTAAACCCTTATAATCATAGTTATGATTTCATGAAAACTGGGCATTACAACGGATCAAAACAAGGATTTATCCGTTAACATATCGAGTTCTTCGTTTATAATCAATCCTAGCCATCATCTAGGCAATAATCAACAACCTTAACTATATCATTACGTTCAAAATCAAGATCTAATCAATCATTACCAAACTAGAAGGTTAAAACAAACCGTTACCTAATCAGACGGAGTTCTGAGTGTAGAACAATGATCATGGCTTGTAGAAACGTTCCTTGGTGCGATCTATAGGTTTAGAGGGCTTCAAAATGAAGATTTGATGATGAAATTGATGTTCTGGTTCGTCTGAAATGAAGAGAGTTCGAGAGAAGAAAGAAATGTTCAATCTCCCATGCAATCTGATCTTTTGAACTAATATGCCAACTCAATACACCTCAGGTGCACCGGCCCGCGTGGCCGCTAGGCCCGGGGCGTAATGCGCGGATCCTACAATTCCCAGATCTTTTGTGAGCTCCAGGAATACCGCCTAGCGAGAGACGTTGGGGCTAGGCGTACCACCTGGCACAAATTTCTCAAATTTTTGGATTTTCTTCGTTTCGCGATTCTGGACAATCCGTAACTCCGTTTGGCGCACGTTTTTCGCCTACGTTCATCATTTCTCGCATCCTACCAACCTGTAATAATTACGATTGCCAAATCAACGTGGATTTTAAGCATGACTAAATGTGCTTACGTTTGCACTTTGTTCCACAAATGGCAAACCATCGTACAGTTCATCAGTAGTCCACCGAGGGTTTCACGGGACTTAACAATCCCATAACTGTGCCAAACATTACGAATGAAAATTCGTGGCAGATTCCCTCGTACATCATGACAGCCATTAACAATTCCCAGTTTAATGGTCGGGATGATGAGGATGCTCCAGCATATAGCTCGCCTCACTTGCATCTGTGGTACCTTCAATCTTCAAGGTGCCACTGAAGATGCCATTTTCTTGCAGCTATTTCCCTTTTCACTTGAGGGTAGGGCAGCCACTTGGCTTGACTCGCATGCACTCGGATCTTTCACCACTTAGGGCAGTCTTAAGGATGCTTTCCTTAAGAAGTATTTTCCACCTGCTAAGGAAGTCCGCCTTCGTGATAAGATCCACTCTTTTCGTATGGCACCCGATGAGCCATATTACCTTGCTTGGGAGAGATTCCTGAATTTGCTTAGCAGATGCTCCCAGCATGGTCTTTCTTATTAGGCACTTGTAGAGAAATTCTACAATGGTCTCACTTATGAGACTCGGGCTCGTTTTGATACATCTGCGGGTGGTCATCTTATGGGAAAAAGGGATGTTGCTGAGTGCAACGATATGTTTGAGAGTTTTGCTCAGGCTGAGTATGAGCAGAGGTCTGCTAATAGGAATTCCAATCCTATTACTAGTTCCTCCTCTTCCACGAGAGGAGTTCACCATGTTAATGAGGATACTAGTGTGGCAGCTGCTCTCGAGGCCTTGTCGAGGGATGTGAAGGAGTTGAAGATGAAGGTAGATAGGCGTGAGATCTGTAGGGTGGACATGCCACATCTGAGTGTTTGGTGGTCAACCAGGAGCAGGTTGACTATTTGGGGGGTCAAGGTAGGGGTAGCACTAACCCTTTCAATAACTCCCATAATCAAAATTGGAGAAACCACCCGAACTTTAATTGGCATTCTTCCGGTCATCCCCCTGGTTTCCAATCTGGGTTATCTCATAACCAAGGGCAGGTTCATTCTTCAGTTAGTCATCCGAGTCATACACCGGGGGCGGGTAGTAGTGGTGGTGGTGGTGGTGCGGGTAGGATGAGTAAAATTAAGGAGTTACTGACCCAGTTGGTTGCTAAGGATGCCAATACTCAGAAAACCCTTGCTAAGCATGACATCCTTCTTAAAAACCAACAATCTGCTTTTCTTGATCTTCAAAGATCAGTTGGGGATATTGCTAAGCGTTTGGATGAGAGGCCCCAAGGACAGTTTTCGGGCAGCACACAGCCTAATCCAAATGCTCATGTGAAAGCAGTGACCACTAGGAGTGGTCGATGGGGTGAGAGAGTTGATCCACCGGTTGAGGTAGAGGAAGAAGAACCGGTGGATGAGGAGTTTGAGATGGAGACTCCTGGGGGTGCACATGAGGCCAGTCCCAGCAAATACAGCACCGAACAGTGAGTCTCCTATAGTGGTCCCGGTTGAGAAGAAACCGGTTGAGGTTAGGCCGAGTCCTAAGATTGATCATTCACGACTTCCATACCCTGCTCGCTTAGCTCACCAAAAGCATGCTAAGGAGTATGGTCATTTTCTTGATATGTTTAAACAGTTGAAGATCAATCTTCCATTCATTGAGGCTCTTCAGCATATGCCCAAGTATGCCAAATTCCTTAAGGATTTGTTGAAGAGCAAGGATCGGCTAGGGGAACTTTCTAATCCATTGAGAAGGGGTGTTCTGCGTACATGCCAGCTTGCGCGTTGCCTTGCTGAGTACTTTGCGACGTATTGCCACCGGCAGCAGCGCGGAGCCATATATGGCGGTGCCTATATCACCATTATAGGCCGAGCACTAGGTCATCTGCACCAGGACACTCTCGAGGAGCTGTCTGATCATGTGGATCCAGTCAGACTCGATCGTCGGATGCTCTTCGGTATGAAGATCGTCCGGGATTTTCCTGGTGTAGGTATCCGGTTATCCCTGGTACGAGGAGTGATATGGGTCCCTCCCCCTACAAGTGATGGACGTAGACTGGGGTGTGGGAGTTGGACAGGGAGGTGAGGGTGCTTTTGGTGAGGAGGATCAAGGTGGTCTGGCTGGTGAGGGTGAGGGTGAGGGTGAGGGTGGCGAGGGTTAGGGGGCCGGGGGTGATGAGGAGGGTGGGAGGGAGGCCGGAGGCGCTCACTACGTCCCGTAGCATCCGCAGCAGAGATACCATACGGTGAGGCTTCCGGCACGTCTCGAGGCGATACTGCAGGATCTTTCTGCACGATCCAGGGAGCATGATCGCATCATGGCTCGGCAGAACGAGATGCTGCGCTGGCTGATCAATCGCGAGATCGAGAGGCCGAGGCAGGCTGGTATTGAGCCTCCTCCCCTTCCGCCATCACCTCCCCACGATCCGTGGTTTTATTTCTTTTCATTGTATTGTACATACACTGTTTATGTATATATTATGTGATTTGTTTTGATTGGTTGTTCATTTTTTTAATTTGTATGTATAATGTTTTTGTTAAATACTTGTATTTGTTTAAACAAAAATTAATTATAAAAACGAAAAACGTTAAAAATACATCTTATTAATGTTTAAATTATTACACGTAAAAAATGTTAAAATTTATAAAACTAAATTATAACATTTACAATTTTATTTCAATTAAAAGTTTGAAAAAAAAAAATTTGTTTAGTCTTATACGTGTCGTATAGATCCCTACTATACGTATACGACACGTATAAGATTTCAATGTTGAGATGGGTTAAAAACAAGCCATTTTATTCAGAAAACCTATACGCCACGTACAGAACTCTACGTGGCGTACAACACAGAATTTAACCAATCACTTCTCAGAATTTAAGGTTGCAGGTATCAGATGTCGTACGTCACGTACGGATCTGTACGAGGTGTACGACACGCAGAAAACAAGGTTGCAGGTGGTGTTATACGTGTCGTAGAGACCTATACAACACGTACTGAAAAAGGTGGGGTGTTGAATTAAAAAAGTGGAGTGTGTGAATAATCAACCCCTTATAAAAGCATATCCACAACATAATTATTTTCTGAACTTTTATGTGTAGTGTAGCTACTTAGATCGATAATTTTGTCTATTGTACAATTATATATAGCTTTTCATGTTAAGATAGATTTTTATAGACTCAAAGTGGTTCCCATGCATATATAGTACATCTTTCTAGGATTTTATACAATGTTTCAAACAACATGACAGAAGAAAAAGTAATTTCGATTAATTCCGACCATCTATTTATTTTATTTTGGTTGAGGCATTACAACAAACATCTTATATGCATCAATTTTATCAGTTTCATAAATGATTTATAAGAATTCCTTCAATATAATAGTTAGTAATGAGGTTAGTAACACAAACCATCAATTAGCATCATTGATTTTGGTTGCAGATCTCCGGTTCGGTAATTTCTCATTTCAACGGCGATTGGTTTACTCGTTTCGTAAATTCGTGCTCTCCGTTGTTCAGGTGATTTAGGTTTTTGGGTTCGTTTTTTCTTTGATTTAGTTTTTAATCCTATCCGCCACAGCTTCCGATTCATGTTGTGACTATTGCATGCCTCGAATTTGCACTATTGATCTGCCTATGTCGTTCTGCTGAGCTTTATTTTTGTCTGTTGCATAAGCCTATGTCGTTCTTTGTGTTCTTTGCTTGAATGAGGTTACTGTCTTCATGAAACCTGCAATTCTGCAAATCTGCGATGCATAAATCTTTAAAAGTGATAAAATCGTTTAAAAGTGTTTAGAGAGCTACGTTTTAGCCTTGGAAATGAGTTGACTTTTACAATTCAATTATGCATAACCTTGAGCTGCATTCAAGATCTGATTGAAGGCTGTTTGAGAAATGCCCATTGTAGAAAATGCGTAATGCCCATGATAGAAATTCTTATTGTGGTTGGCTTTACTAAAAGTGCTTTAGGCTTAAAGGCTGTTAAATAAGTTTTTTTTTACATGATAATCTTAAGATATTTGAATTAGATACAAGAGAATTTTGAGGTATTTATATGTTTGGGTATTTGGTTTACATCAAATTATTTGCATTCTATCCTTTGGGTTGCATCATTTTGAGGTTTTTATATGTTTGGGTATTTGGTTTGCAACATATTGAGGTTTTTATATGTTTGGGTATTTGGTTTGCATCATATTTTATGCATTCTATCCTCTGGTTTGCATCATTTTGAGGTTTTTATATGTTTGGGCATTTGGTTTGCATCATATTTTAAGCATTATATCCTCTGGTTTGCATCATTCTGAGGTTTTTATATGTTTGGGTATTTGGTTTACATCAAATTATTTGCGTTCTATCCTTTGGTTTGCGTCATTTTGAGGTTTTATATGTTTGGGTATTCGATTTGCATCATATTTTATGCATTTTATCCTCTGGATTGCATCATGTTGAGGTTTTTATATGTTTGGGTATTTAGGTGGTGTTTTTTTTTCAGAGGTAAAACGTCCGCGGTCTGCGGACCACATCTGCAAACCTCTTTTGCAGAAGAGGTGGACCAAACCCCTACAAGAAGAGTTTTTGAGGGTGTTTGTTTTCCAAAAACCTCTTCAAACAAGAAAATCTTTTCCCAACCCACCGTCCCCCAACCCCACTGTCTTGCTCAATCTCTTCGAAGACCCCACCTACCGCCGCCGCCACCGTTGAGCCACCACTGTCACCATCACCTCGATCGAAGGAACCAGGGGCGACGACCGGTGGTTGCTTCCGGCGATCGAGCCCACGCAAACCAAACCCCTGCCGTCGATCGAGCCCTCGTTCTAAAACCGTAACCTGCAACGGTGGAGGAGGAGACCACGTGGTTGCCTGAGGCGACTGCGACGACGGTGGAGCAGGGCGGTGGAAGAGGAGACCGCTTCTTGTGGAGATCGAACGACCTAGGGTTCGTCTCCCCATTCCTCTGATCGAACGACTAGGGTTCGCGTCTATGGAGGAGGAGATCGCGTCTGGTGGAGATCGGTGGAGGGCGACGGCGGTGGAGATTGGTGGAGGGCGGCGGCGGTGGAGACCATGCGTCTGGTGTTCGCCGTTGGGAAGAAGAGAAAGGGACGGGAAGAGCTTTGAAGAGGTTTGAAGAGGATGGTCCATGTCTGCGCCAAGAAGAGGTCGCGCAGACGTTTTTTAATGAAATGTCTGCGAGAAAACAAACACCCTTCATCTGTCCGTGGTCTGCGGGACGCAGACAAAAGAGGTTTCGCAGACCTTCGCAGACGTTTTCGATAAAAACAAATAGCCCCTTAGTTTGCATCATATTTTATGCATTTTATCCTCTTGTTTGCATTATTTGTTTGCAAGGTCCATGTTTGCATTATTTAATTTATCAATGACTGCTAATAAAAACTTCGTTTTCGTACAGGAACTGTTGTTGGTAGTCGGTCATGTAGACCGGTCATTTTCTAGGAGAAAATAACAACAATAACACGTACCCAGTGTAATTCCACTGTGGGGTCTGGAGGGAGAGATGAAAACATACCTTACCCCTGCCACAATGTGGTAGAGAGGCTGCTTCATATTTCTAGGAGAAAATAAATTATGGTCAAATTATTATCTTTTGGACAAAAAATTGACGTTTGTATGGCTAAATTATATGAATTGAAAATTTTCATCCAGAAGACTGTTACCCTTCTTGGTTGTTTAGTTGCATATAATATATTTTTGGGATCAATTGAAGGCTATTCTAAAATGTCCCCAGGTCTGTACTAATAACATATTTAGGAAAAATACATGTGATGATTGGTTTTGTTAAAATTACATGAGGTTTGAAGCCTTGAGCTAGATTAATGAAGTAATTCGGTTGAAAATGTCCTATGATGATTGTTGTTCACGTAAGGATAAAATTTACTAAGCTTAATACATTGTCTACACTTGATGCAAGACTCTACATGAATGGTGCTTTGTTTACACTTGATGAAAGACTATATGTAACAGTATGTATGTAACATTTATTTCTTTAGTGTGATAATTTGTAGCATCTGTGTAACAACATTTTATGTATGTATATAACAAGTGGCATTTGATCATATGTTTATTATAAAGGAACAAAATAAATTTATGGATGAATCGATCCTAACCTAAACCCTATGCAAAATCAACCCGATAAACCTGATGAGACAGAAACCGAGCCGTCTCGTGGCTCGTGCTTTATTACAAGCTGAGCTCGACTTTTTGGCTGAAAAAAAAAAACTGGCTCGGCTCGACTCATGTGCATCATTTGCAGCCATAAATCGTATACATTTGAAGCAACTAAAATGCCCTCACATGAGGGCACACGGAGGAATTAACAGTCTGATTTAAAATCCATCTATGTTGGGGTCAATGTGATCAAACATGTATTAAATGAAATCATGTCCGAAACTTAAAATTTGACCTTATTATGGTAATGACCTGTAATTAACTCTAAATCTTAATAAATTAAAATAAAATAAAATTTTGTTTCAGTGGAACTGTTTACGACCATGGATTGGGGGAAGTCTCAACGGCTTGGCGGCATGGTGGTGACACTAAAGGAGCTTGGACCAATCTTATGGGTTCATTTGGGTAATGTACCGTCTACTTCTTCATCGAATACAACAGTAAGTTTTAAAATGGTGTTATTGTAGGGTTTTAGGCATGATTTAAAATTATTTACAACCGAAGCTTGTTTATTAAATATTAGATCTAGGACTTTAGAAATTAAATCCTATGTAGGATTCATACTCAATGTCAAGAGCACACACTATCTCACTTTCTGTAAGTGAATTTTGTAAGTAATGTAGAAATTCAAACACCTTTAAGAACCTAAACAAACTATTAAGAAACGATCAGGGTATCAAACTCAATGGCTTTTATCATTTTGCAAAACCTGGTTTTGTACTTCGTTTGAAACACTGTGAAAACTTCAAAAGCTTCATGCTTATGTTTTAATAAGTAAGCACAGTCCTATCTGTTGAAGTCATTAGTAAATGTAATGAAGTACATCTCAACAGTTCTTGACATTATTCTGAAAGGAAAAGTTTGTTTTTTGAATGGTGTGATACAAATGAGGATGGTGATATTGACCAGAAGAAAAACATTATGAGGAGGATGTAGATGGAGGCCACTCATATTGATGATGAAGGCAGTATTTGGTTGATGTTGAGCATAAGGTATGTTCTTGTAGGAAATAGTATGTAACAGGAATCCCTATAATCATGCAGTTGCTAGTTTCTGGAACATGGCAAACAATGGTCAAGTGGTGCGGTTCCGGAAACTTTGGTAGCTTCATGCAATTGGCTAGATAGTAGATACATGGAAGCAGTTAATGAATAACCTTGACCCCATCAAAGGCAAACAATTGTGGCCAAAAACTCCATGTCCAACAACTCTTTTACCACCTAAACATCACAATCCTATTGGCAGACGGAAAAAGAAGAGAAAGAAATCAAGCGATGAGCGGAGACAAAGTACGCACCGAGGTGAAATGTCAAGTGTGGTGCAGTCAATTACATGTGGTATATGCAAGAAACAAGGTCAAAATTAAAGAACATGTAGAGGCCAAGAGGCTGAAACTTCAACAGCAAAAGGAAAGGGAAAAGCTGATGAAAAAGCTAAATGGAAGGGGATAGTCAATTGAGTGTCATGCATGGACGGACCATAAGAACCCCTTTCCGGTCAGAATGGTCGATTTAATATTTTGTCAAAAAATCCTTCGGCCCCCTCCGTTTTCTTCCTAAAAAATCCTTCGGCCCTCCGTTTTCTTCCTAAAAATCCTTCGGCCCCCTTCGTTTTCTACCTAAAAATGTCTAGTATAGTGAACTCAATAACATGTGGTATATGCAAGAAACAAGATCAAAATTAGAGAACACGTAGAGGCCAAGAGGCTGCAACTTCAACAGCAAAAGGAAAGGGAAAAGCTGATGAAAAAGCTAAATGGAAGGGGCAAGTCAATTGAGTGTTATGATTTTAGTTTATGCTATGGTTTTGGTTCAATTATAGTAATTAATTTCATTTGATTTTTTTGGTTAAACCCAACATATGGTTTTTATTTTTTTGCAGATTACTGCCACATTTGTAGTGCAAACATATAATGTGTAGGCTGACAAAAGTATAATTGCACTAATTTCAACGTTATTTTACTTATTTTGTGAAAATAACGTTAAAAGCGTTGGAATGATTAATTTCAAACGATAAATTTGACCCGGAGACTCCTTCGGAGCAGCCTTTCTATCCCAACTGTAATATGGTAAGGTTTGTCTCTATCATTTCCTCTCAGACCCTACTGAAAAGTAAATAATATACTGAGTAAGTCTGTTTGTTTGTTTTGTGGTTTGGATTGAAATATTAGAATGAGAACTTTATTACGTATCACTTTTGGTTTGGATTGGAATTTTAGAATAAGAACTTGAGCTTTATTTCAGACTATAGCACTATTGTAAAAATCGGCCTAGGCAGTCCTAAACTGTCTCGATTTTGGCTTAGGCGAGGCCTAGTCGGCCTAGTCAGATTTTTATTTTATTTTTTTAACTTTTTCGACTTTTTTATGGTAAAAAGTGACCAGTTTCATGATTATTTAGACATTTCTCAACCAAAAATCCTTAATATGTCTATGAAACATCGAATCCAGCCACTTAATCGAAATCAATCTCTAAACTTTGAACTCGATGTTTTAGTTTGAACTTTGAAATACTTAATTTAGCATATATTTAAGTTTATTTTTTAAATTATTGATATTAATGTGTGTATATAATATATATTTGTAAAATTACATATAAAAATTCCAATCCGTCAAGCACCGATTAATCTATAAGCTGTACCTCGCCGCCCGACTAGCGCCTACCGACTTCTTCAACCATGGATTATAGCTGATTACTTTTGTTTCTAGTGTGTTAATATTAAAATGTTTTTTATTTAATTAACTAAATTATTTCAAAACTGTATTTAACAATTGGTTTATAGAGTGATGGCATATTCAAGTGGATTGAGTTTGTTAAATTACACATATGACACTAGTGTGTTGATATATATTTAACAATTGTTATACACCAACGCTATTTTTGGACCAATAAAGAAAGAGACAACAAAAAATGGGGATATAATCCGGAACTTTTGAAGACCGGGGACAATTTATAAGATAAACTACCTAGACTTTCCATATAATTTACTCTAAAAAAATTGAAGACGTGAAAAGAATTCACGTCAAAAACGTTGATAAAAATAAGCACGTACCATTGACATATTTAAAATTGTACAAACATCAAAATTTAAAATTTGTAAAAGGGAAAAAAGAACTATTAAAACACAAAACCATGAAGCATCTTTGACGACTTATACGTTTGTGTTTTGTTGACTTGTACACCATTACATACAACTCGATTTGATTATAATTTACATCAAAACATATATACAAAAAATATTTCACAACCAGTTTGTGAAAAAAAAAAATTAAGTGACAAGTTTAATTAAAGTTGAGAGTGCTATTATGGTAATTACTCAAATTGGGAAAAAAGAAAAAAAGAAAAAAACTTTGTTTCAGAACTTTGAAGTACAAAAGTTTTATGGCTAGTTTATAGGAATTAATAAAATATTGTTCATAATGTCAAATTTGTTTAAAAAGAAAAATAAAAATCTTTGTAGTCAAATTTCAAAGTACACAACTTTTATGGACAATTTAAAAAATAAAAAAGTACACTAATAGTACTTCAAAGTAGAGAACAAGTAAATCTACGAAAACAACAGAGTTAGGGTGAGTGACACATAAGATGGAACCAATTGTTTGATCTTAAAGGGATCTTTTATAATTTCATACGTGAGGGGTTATTTCTTGGTTTCGATGAAAAGGGTTGCATTTGCCAGAGAATTGAGAGTTCCTATCGTAATGCATACCTAACAGGGGATTCTGAAAAGAAGGGTATGGTTACGTATGAGGCTTAGAGAGGATCAAGAAAGTAGTCTCTTGAAAGTTGGCATATCAAGAGATATAGGTATGAGTTGTGTGAGGGCCATAACAAACATATCCTCGATAATTAGGACAAGTTTAAGGAGCATAGAAGGAACAAATTTATGAGAAAGCATTCATAGCATAAACATCATTGATCATACTATAATTTATGATATACATGCATATGGGAAAATTATGAGTCGAGGGTCTTATTTAGGGACGAAGCTTGAACTTTTTGTGTAAGAGGGCCGACCCTTAATATAAAATTTTTAGGAAGAAAAACCAATGGGGTCGTACTCTATTAATATAAAATTTTCCGATCAAATCCTAGTATATACGTGCTTCTGAGCCGAAAAACAGCAGGGGCCGGGGCCCCCACTGGCCCTCATTATGCTTCGTCCTTGGTCTTATTGAAAACAATATTTATATTTATACATGATAGAGGTAAGGTTGTCTACATCTTATATTCTCAGATTCTATCTTAGTTTTGCTAATAATGAGATGATGATAAATGGAAAAGTTAGGCTCAAGCAATTTCTATGAGGTGGTGGTTTTTTTCACTCAACCACCCCATTTATTGGGGTATATTGCCCTTCAGGCCTCTAGTAACTTCAGGAGCACCATCACAATACAAGTGTTTAATGGTACATGAAAACAAGTTCACAACATACTAACATAGGGTTTAAAATGATGGAATGAATTAACAGCTTGGGAATGGTGACATTAATGATATCCATGTGAACCGATTAATATTATCAACAAATATGATGAAATAGTTTATTTTGGAACTAGAAGTGGTAAGAGCAAGACACCAAACATCACAATGATATTTAACAGGGCCGGTCTGGGGGGTAAGGTGAAGTGGACGACAGCCTCAGGCCCGGCCTTTCAAGGGGCCTATTTTTTTTTCTTGCCCCGTGCCCCGGAATTTTATTCATTCTTCGGGTTGGCTCTGATATTTAATGGTGATGTGAAACAAAGATGGATATATAAAAAGATAATTGATTACATTTTATGTCATGTTTTGAGATTTATGAGAAATATGAATGGACAAAATATGAGAAAACACAAAAGCAAACGGAATAATACTTTTGTAGTTGTTTATCATAACTTAATGAACCAATGATACAAGAAAACAGTTCATAAACTGTATCATCTCCTATGTTTTTGTATTTATTTATCAAACATCTGGAAATGATCATACATATTTGAATATTAAGCTTATAGTAAATTATGTTTTTATGTTTACTTAATATATTATAATTATAGGTTAGAATTTTTATAAATTATAATTTAAATTTTACGAGTTTAGCAAGCGAGGCAACGAGTCAACTAATGAGTAGCCACGAACCAAGATTAAGTTGGCTCTTGCTCGTTTCTTCGACCATCAAATGCCGTGTTTTTGTCGAACACAAAGCAGCATCAAACATGTTTGGGCCTACAAAACAATTATTGTGGTAAGTTGGGTCGTGTAAAGTACTTCCTGTTGGCTCCGTCAGTTACGGAGCAACAATATTAGTCAAAAATTTGGCGTTATTTACAACATTTACATCCGCAGCTGACATTAACCATGTTTACGAAACCGGAGACATGAACGACCATGAATTTAATAGCGGCGATTTAAACGGAATCTCTCCTCCGGTATAACTGTTTACCATCGAACCAAGGGTTTCTAGTCTAATGGTTACCCCATCGACATCCCTATGGGAGGTCTTGGGTTCGACTCCGGGCTAAGGCATATTTGCTGAAGCAAGGTCAGGGGGTTTACCCAGTTGTGGGGTTCCTCCTGGGGTGGGCTCGGGCATACGCTCCAGAGCGTCAAATCCGAGGGGACGGTTGAAATCTCGTCTTGGGTGTCGTTGTACCAAGCCGTTCAAAATAATAAGAATAATAAAAACACTTTTACCATCGAATTATCTATATGTATCTATATAATATAATAAAATATAATATGATAAAAAAATTAACAATATATCACGTGATATTTTTCTAAATTATCAACATCATATTTATCACATGACGTCTATATATGTTATTCACACAACATATATGATAAATTTAAATATTAATTAAGTAAAATATAATAAAAAAAATGACAATATATCAGATGATATTTTTTAAAATTATCAACATCATATTTATCACATGACCTCCATCTACGTTATTCACATAATATAATTGATAAATTTGAATATTAATTAAGTCCAACTTACAAAATAAAAAAGAAAAATAAATAATAATAATTCTTTACATATTATTAAAAATCCAATTACTCCAACCTTTAAATATTATTAATTAAGTTTCTTTAAATGTGTTATAAATCTATAATTTTTTTGGAATATTTTATATATTTATTATGTCATCATGTTCTTAAATCCGATCCGATCAGTAAGACGTACGGTTCGATGTCCGGTCTGGTTCCGAAAACATTGGTCAAACCTTATGAAGATAATTAACTAATCTATATATAAATGATGATATAAAAATAGCTTAACAAAAACAATTTAAAAACTAAAAGTAAAATACAGCATTGAAGATAATTGATGGAAGAAAATATAATAATTGAAGAAAATATTCATCGAGACAATTTAAACATGCCTATTACTAGCTAACAAATTGACACCAACCGTACCATCCAAATGAACCAAGAGTACAAATAATTAAATTCAAACATCATCTCGTCCTATCAAAGACCCAAAATCAAACACATGCTTGGTCGATTGATTGGTCCATATATCAAACAACAAATTCAATCGGTTGCTTCTCTTATTCAATTGCTTTTGCTTGCAAATTTTATGCTCCCTCTCATTCAATTGATATATTCTGATAACAAATGTAGGATTGAAATTGAGTAAAATTAGAGATCGTAGTTATAAAAATATATTTTTTGTAAAATATTGGATTGAATTTTTACAAGAACGCGTTTAAAATATATTAAATAAAAAGTTTAGTAATAGTGTGATTGATGGATGGTTGTTTTTCTTGAAAGATAGTAGTTTTCTTATAAATTTTCTCATATATATGTGCGTGTCAAATTTCACTCATATTTAATATAATTTATTAAATCAAAAAATAGACGTTTTAATGTATGGTAGGTTAAAACCCATGTATTACATGTGTTTAATATTGTTAAAATTTTTAATTTTTCTCTGCTATTATGTGTGTTAAATAAATATAAGTTCTTAAGTTTATATTTATATATTGTATTATTATTTTACTTTTGTTTAATTTTTTTTAATTTTGAATATTTTTAACTTTAGTTTTCATTTATTATATTAGTCCATTTTATTATTTAAACATAATTATTCATTATTCGTTATTCGTTATTAATAATATAAAGACATTAATAGAAGAGAGAAAGGCAGGAAAATCACAATGGTATAAATCGAATAAAATTTATCCCATTTACTTAGCATATGTTGCAAACAAACATGTCTCAATACAAATGATATTATTGTTGATACAAATGTGTAAGTGATAAACTTGAATTAAAGTTTAGATGATTGACTTAATGAAACACCATTTAATTTGACATATTTAAGGTTTAATGTTATCATTTTATGTAATTACATATGTATTATTTAATAATAAACATAAAGACTAGTTGTTTTATAAAACACATTGTGCAGTGTAGACTAAATTGCATGAAATTTTATTTATGTCCAAAAGAAATATGTTGTTTTGACCTTTATGTACTTTAATATTTACTTTATGAATGTTTACAGTTTACACTTGAATTTTAGTCATAGCCAAAACGAAGCTAATATTCAAATAGATACTTACTTTAGTCTATTATTTTAATGTTTTAATAAGTTATATCTTTAATGTATTATTTATATATGCTTTATCATATGAAATCACACCTCATTTTTTCTTTACATCTCACTTGTATTGATTCAACATCCACCTTAAGCACTAACTGTCTTGCACTAAGTTCATGTCTTGGCAAGATGTTGTAAAACCAACTCCTGAAACAATGGATGTAAAATATGCTTTGAGGCATAAACCTCCTCCTGCATTTAGTGATGAAAGCATTGTTGATCAAAAAATATATGCACGAATGATGTGATATATCATATAGATTGACTCTCATGGCTATAAAAAATTACATCTTCATAGTCATCCGTGGAGGCGCACTTGAAGAACCATTTTTAGGGCACTTTCAAGGAAAATGTGAATATTTTGATCCGAAAGATGCTAAATTCAACTTAGTGTAGTATATGGAGTGTGTGTGAGCACATAATATAGGTAGAAAAGATATGTTTTTTTTTATTCTATTTAATGTTTGGAAAATATAGGTAGAAAAGAAGCAGATGACATTGGTACTTTATGCTTCAGTAGTGAGAAGTTTGATGTATGCTCAAGTTTGTACTCGTTAAAATATTACATATATTGTTGGAAATCTTGGCATGCATCAATCTAACCTTGACCTAAATTATTTGAAAGTAGTAAGGAAAGTATTGCGATATCTTTAAGGAATAAAAGACTATAAGTTTACTTAGAAAAAAAGTGATTGGCTTTTTTTTATTCTAGCTTTATTAAATGTACAGATGTTAAGAAATCAAATCGAGGTACATTTTTATGTTCACAGGCAGACTGATTTCATGGAGGAGCCACAAGTAAAGCTGACAACAACCTTAGTGATGATGACAAAATATGTCGTGGTATGTAGTGCAACTTGCCATGAAATATTGATAAGAAATCTTAGCTCAAAGTTGGAAATTCAATATCATGATCATTAAAGATTTACGGTGATATATCATATACCATTATTAGTTTCTCACAGTAAAAGTTTTAACAAAGTTGTCTTGATACAAAGTTATTGTTCATAAGAAAAGAAGTTGAGGAAAATGATCTTTGCATTGAATATATTAGCACTAAAGATATGCTTGTGTCGACCAAAGATCTATCACCCAAAGTTTTTTAAAAACTTGTCAAAAATGAATTTTATATAAAGACTTGGTATGATAGCATATTGTATGAATATGTTAGCAAGTTTTGTAAAAATATGAGAGTGTTGCATGTCAGGGGAAGCTAGGTGAATTAACCACCAGAGTATTTATCAATATTTGTTTTTTCTCTCTCTACTATTTCTTTTATGAGTGTGAGTGTAAATTAAAACTCTCAAATTTCAGTTACATATTATACATAGTGTGTCATGGGTTTTGGTTCTATACATTATACATAAGGTGCCACGGTCATAGGCATTAGTTGAACCCCGCTTAATGAAACTACCATACCGTCATGTCGATCGACTATGATGCCACTATTTTACGTGTTGTTACCGTCTTTATTTTTCAACATGCTTTAGTCTTATTTGATTTTATTTTAGTTTTAGTTAGATTTCTAGTTATTTGACGTGTTAGATATAAAAAATATAACTCAAAATAAATAATGTAGTCATGCTCATGCCACCTATTTCCTTTGTTATAGTAAACGGATGCCTTGAAAGATTTGACCGTATTGAACCGGATAGATTTCATTTTAGACCGGCCCAATCATTTTTTTATGATATCAAATTAAACACAGACCAATAAACAAAAGAGTGAGTGGGCATCGGATTATGTCAGATTGTCAGGTGTGACTTTGTACCAAATTCAACTTCAATGTTGTGTCATTGGATGCTTTCTAAGATCTGGATCCTAGCGTGGAAGATGATGATGATGATGATGATGATAGGTGACTTGACACATATAATAATGTTTTTGGTCATATGTTATATCAATTCTTTAAGACGTTATTGGTTTCACCATCTAGTGACTACATGTGGGCACACCGAGTTTTTTAATAACTGATTCTAAGTAACGATCGGTTTAAGTTAACAAAATCAATAATCAAATAAACCTAGAACCGATTTTGTTCAGGTTTGGATTTTGACTAGTTTTTTGTTGGTTTGGTTTTGGTTTTTGAACCTATAGAGTTGTAACCGATAGTCAGATACGAGTAATTTTGGTTTGGCTTTGGTTTTAGTTACAATTTTCTGTAAAAATAGAACCGCATGTACGGTAGCAGATAGTTTGGGTAAGATCGTTTCAATTCCGGATAAAATAGTCAGGTTTAATCTTTAACCGTTATTTTTGCCCACTTATACTAATGAGCATCCAATATTACACTTGGTCATATTATATCATAAACTCTTTCACAATGTCTCATAAGAGTTTAACTATCAAGTGAACATGACGAGTGATTATTGTCACTATTACTTGATATAACATACACCATTCATTTTTTTTTCCTTTTTTTATTTTTGTACCTGTTACATCACGTATTTTTTTTTTCTTAAACTCACTAAACACTATTTCGCTTGTGTGACATGTGCATTACGTATAATCAAGCACATTCATACAAAAATTATGACACATAGCTTAAACACATGTTAGTAACTTAGATATTTATATATGTAACAAACATTAAATATCACAATGCCACATAAGATGAGTGTTTCTTATTCAATCTGATTTCAAGTAAATAAAATTCAAACACAGTTAAATTTCATTTTAGAATTTTCAATCAAGTTAGCATATAAACCAAATTCTGGATTCGGTTCTCAAAACTAATTCAATTTTATGGTCTTCGAACCAATTTGATCCTAATATTTGAATTTGCAATACATGTATAATGGTTTTATTATTTTTATATAAAATGCATTTTTTTAATATATATTATTTTTTACAGTTCATATTCAATAATTCAAATAACCTAAAACTGGATTTGATAGTAACCTATGTTATGAATATTCTTATAACTTTAATTTTACTTTAGTTAACTTATTATAAATTAGATATTCATATTACCTATATATATAAAAAGTAATGTCGGTGTCATTACGTGTCAAATATACGTTACACATATATATTTGTTTGCTTACTGATTCAACAAATACTAGCTTTGGTTCAATGGTAAAATAGCATGTTTAGTCCGACAGGTTGCGGGTTCGAGTCCCGCGTTCTTTAACTTTTATTTTCACGTGTTTGGGTGACGGTTAGGTCGATGTAAAAGACTTGGCTTATAAATTGTTATATTATATATATTTAATCTCTACACTTCGTAAGTTGTTGCTTTTAGATAAGTGGTAAAACCCCTTTGTTTCGTTTCGTATGTCACGAGTTCGAATTCGGTGGATTCGAACATTTTCTTTTTTGTTTTTCACATGGACATAATTAATATATTTATTTATTTGTTTTCATCTATGTCTTCAAATGAGGTCTTAATGTGCCTTGGATGATCCACATCTCAGGGTCAGGCGTCGATGAGCACATTGAACTATCCATTCTTTGTGCACCGGCAAAAAAAAAAAAAAACACGTTTGGCAATATCTCCTCCGACCAAGATAAGGATATAAAGAAGTCTTGGTATCTTACTATATATTTCTCTTAAATAACCTAACAGACTCTCATTAAAAGAATCGATTCAATACATAATGAGATTATTCAGGAATACACATTATATGATATATATATATATATATGTTTGTTGTTTAATGATGCAAATGTATCTTTGGTTCAAGTGGGTTCCATAAATCCTATCAAGTTTTTGCACATACACGTCGCAAGTTTGAATCCAAGCGCCCAACTATAATTATTTCTTTTGTAACTCTTTTTAGGATTTCTTTTATTTCTTTTGTCTTTTTTTGAACCCGCACCCCGTGTTTGCATCTATGTTTAAGTTTTTTTTTTTTAAATGTCGGTTTCTCTCTAACGCGATTCTTTCAAGTCTTTGATCTACTATCTCAATTAAGAGGGGTCATGCTATCAATATGTGTGGATAATACTTTTTCGTATGTGTATATATACATCAATACTAGATCAATTGTGACGTCATATTTTTTTGTAATCATACTGCCAATAATACATAAGTTTTTAGTTGTATTACCATGCATCTTTATAATCGATTTGACATGAGGTTTAATCGTGATTGTCCGCCACAACGCGGGCCACTTTACTAGTTAGAAATAAAATGTAGCAGCATTATGTACTTTTAAAGCCATCCATAATTGACTTATTTGATAGGAAGAAAAAGAATGAAACATCACTCATAATCTTGGAGACCCAATAGTCATCTCCTAAGATTACATTGTTACACAAAAGACATGCTAAAAATCTAGCTTTTATGATTTTGGTTCCCTATTTATTTACAAATTAATATTTTACTTTTAAGTCATTAAAAGCAAATGATGATGGAGGTAGATGCTACAACAAGTACACCTTGATTTGGGATTGCCACATTTATCCATATTTAAACGTTTAATTCAGCAATATTTTATTTTATTTTATTTTATTTTTACCAATAATATCACAAACAATAACATTTAAGATCTCAATTCTAGTTGCTCATAATAGACAGTTCATGTAGGACTTTGTCTATGTGTAGCCAATTTTATCAGTCATCACTATTAATTCTTATCCACACTTAAAGAAGGACGATAACCAAACGCTTGGCTCGTTATTGTAATAAAAAATACTAAAAAACAGACTTTTATCAATTAAAAAAAATTATTGAAAACAATCTTTGGGGATTAGTTTCTGGATAAAATTTCATTTCACGCATCGTCGGTGTTAGGGTGAGTTTAAAGTGTTTTTATGAATGATCCTTAGCAACACTAGAAGATATAAATTTGGATAAGATATTCGCCAAATTTGTCAAACTTTACCAGGAATTTTTTTGCAACAATTGAGAATGAACCAGTCAAACTTATATATTATGCATACTCTTCAAACCTATGTTATTTTCACATTTTTCGTTCTCGATCTCTATTTTGGTGGTAATGCTTGTTGATGTCACCGGTGGTTTATTGGAATCGATGGTGAAAACTAGTATGTTGGAATTGGTGGTCTTAGAATTAAAACCATTCATCATTTTATGTTTACTTATAACCAACTTTAATTTTCGTTGTGTCAACATGAGACTCATAGTTTGTGCTACCAAACACCAAGTGGTGAAATGTCTCCAATTACTCTTTGTGCTTCAATTCTTTGAAAAACTTTGACTTTAGTGGTCTCAAATGGAGTATCCTAATGAGTGTTTGCAACCATGTTCATCATGAAATCTTGAAAATGTCTCCGAGTAGACCTGCATCTATGTCCCATTTGCAAAGAATCCACCATTGTTATTTTGATTGAATTGGTGAATATATTTATAGAGAAAGATATGAACGGATTTTTGTTTAAGAATAATAACAATCAATAGTCGTTTAATATATGGTATGTTAAAACAAGGAAGAAAAGATAATTTAAGTATAACATCTTGTTTTTTATACTATATTTTTATTATTTTGTACTGTGTTCTTTTCTTGTTCTATATTTTTTTGTACTTTATTTTTTTGTGTTGAATTTATTATTTGTGATGGATTTTTTTTCTTGTATTGACTTTTTTTTGTACTGAATTTTTATTTTTTTGTACTGAATTTTTTTTGTTTTTTATGCTAGATTTTTGTTTTTTTACAGGGTTTTGCTTTTCGTATTTGATTTTTGTTTTTATGTTTTAATATCTCACATATCAAACTCCTTTTATATTTTTTAATAATGGATTTTTATTTTTTTGCTAATTTTTTGTAACAGTTTATACTAAATTTTTTTGTACTGGATTTTTGTTATTTTTTATACGAGATTTGCTTTTTGTACTATATTTCTGTTTTATGTTTTTAACATTAAAATATCAAACTTATATTGATTTCAATTTCTTCTCTTTTTTAGACAGTAATATCTTCTTATTTTAATGTTTTTCCAATATTTAAAAATCCCTCACCTTGATAAAGGATACACACACTCACAAAAAGAATTTTACGCAAAATGACATGTCAAGAACATTGATTAGTCAAGTAAAACATTCACATCACAACAAAAATTATTATGTTAATTGATGTATAGGGTTTGGAATGATGATTATGTGTGTTTAATGCTTAAAATTATACATGTTCATGTGCGTAATTGGTTGAAATTAGATAACCATGCGATTTGGTTGTTTTGTAGGTTAAACGCACGGATTGGAAGCATTTTGGAGAAACAAAAAATGATTAGGAATGAATGGATTTCAAGCTTGAATGATAGAGGATTGAACGACGAGAATTCGGGCGTTTACGGTGCGAGAAACGGATTTGAAACGAGAAAGTTATGAAGAAAACAAGATTTGGAAGATCCAGGTGGGAGTAGGCTACGCTGGAAGAGTAGGCTACGCTGCTGGGATTACCTTTTGACAGAACTTTGAAATAGTAGGCTACGCCCAGGGAGTAGCCTACGCACGTAAAAAAAGCATGCACGTATTTAAATCTAAAAAATTAGGTTTTTGAGGATCCTAACTCATTCCATTCAACTTGGGACGACTTTGGACGATCTTAGAAGCCAAAATTGAAGTTTTTCCACCATTCTAATCCATCTAATCAATCCATAATCACCCATGATGAAGATTCAATCAAGTTTTGAAGATCAATTTGATGTCATGAGAGGCTAATTTCTTCGTGGTTTCCTCCGGGTGGAGGATTCTTGTAAGTAGATGATTAGATTTAGTTTTCATTCTTGTTTGGGACATGCAATCTAAGCATTCGATGCTTTTTGCTAATTGTTTGATTCGTTGATTGTAAACGATTGGATTTTATTTAAACCTTAATCATTGCTTTTCAGTTCCTGAGAATTCTAGTAATTAGGATATATTAAGTTGTGTTTTGATTTGATAAACTTCAATTGATGTTCTTGTGATAATCTTCCATTGTTTTACAATCGAAGCAAATGGTCCTTGTGTGTCACAATCAATGAATTCATTCATTCATGTCTATGTGAATTACCAATTGAAAACTAATTTAATTATCTATCTTTGAATCCAAATCCTGGAGGAATCACCTTTTTCGTTATTGTTTACACTCATTTTAGTTTACTTGCAATTTATTTTCAAGTTTAACAACCAAACTCTTTAATCTAAGTTTACATTTTCCGTTTTAGATAAGTTTAGGTAACAAATCAAGTAACAATTACACCATCCACATAAACTCTTCGTGGTTCGACACCCGACTTACCCTAACTAATAAGGTAGCTGGGACTTGAGTTTTACTCTTATTTTTGACTGACACTTCGACATCGGTCATTAATACCCCTGAAAAAACACACACCAACGCAGAGGTGGGCAAAAAAAGGAACTGGCAACCCGAACCGGAACCGGTCATACCCGAACCGATGGGCACAAACGGGTTCGGCTTTTTAGACAAATTAAAACCGGAACTGGTTCCACATGTACCCGGCCAAAACCCGAACCGGAACCGGTTCCAAGAAAAACCCTGTTTGCGCACCTCTACACCAACGCACACACTTGTTGCCCTCTTTAGCGATTCATTTGACTTGCACCAAACTCTCACACACACCAAAAGACTAATGGTGTATACTTCGTTTGCTACCTAGAAAGAACACACCCACGAATCAATAAATACATGAAACCAAAGAATCATAAACCACATGTCTTGAATAATAACACATATCATAAATATTCATAATACTATTAAGGTTAATTGGTATGATCTCAAAACTCATCAAACTCTCACACAGTCAAAGAGCTTAATTATAGTTCAGCTATCATTTCAATATTATCAAAAAGCTTAGGCTATTTGAGGTCATAGGTTCAAATCCCCCCAAAGCGGTCGGTAGAGGATTTTACCGTATAACGAGTTTCCTTCTAAGAGGCAAATGAATTTGTTCAGGGTACAATGCTTGCCATCATCACTAGAGAGTTGGTAGCGAACTATGGTTGCAGTATTTGGGTTGTTAGGTCTGAGTGATTCATTTGGGATATGAAGATACATGTTACTAAGCCTATTTACTGCTTTAGAAAAACCCTCACACACACCCCAAAGTAGTGATGAACAAACCGGTTCGGGTTAGGAACCGATCTGATTTGGTCAATGATGGTCCTAAACCGGTTTGGGGTGAAATCGATTTGAGAGAAGGAGATGTCAAACCTATAAGAACCTGTTTGAAGGGGTTTGAAACCGGTTCGAGTCAGTTTGGGAACCAGTTTGTAGACCCAAACCGGTTTTGTTGTTCACCTCTACCCCGAAGTCCATATCACATACAAAGCCCATCCATGTTTCTACATTTAAAGACAATCCATCTTTGATAAACGCCTTAATTTGTAGTGAAAACACTATTTCACCCCCACATGAAACCGAAAACAAATTATCCTAAATTATTTAAATTATAATAAAATGCATGTTACACACTATTCCCTCACTCCGTATCACACACATCCCCACCCCACCCCACCCCACCCCACCCCACCCCACCCACGTGGTTCAAACAATTCCTTCTTCGTCCCACCCCTAATTCCTTTCCAGGGATTGGAATGATTGAAAGTAAAAGGGTCTGAAACAACAATTGGACCATTCTAGACCACCTGCTTTAATTCTATTTTTAATCCATAAGTAAATTTGTTTATAAAAATGCTACTATCATTGTTTTAATATTTAGAGTTATAGTAAAAGTATAATATTATGATTCAGGCCGGTTCACAAATTAGGTAATGTATTTCTATAAAAAAAATATAAATAATTTCATCCACTAAGCTAGACAACTTATTTTATATAAATAAAAAAAAAATAACAGTATATCTCTATTGGATCTAATAAATTAAAACCAAACATTATTTAAATGATATTTGATTTATATTATATATCATGTGTATTAAAAAATATACTAGTCATATTTAAATGATATTTGTAACCGGTTAGAAACCGGTTTTTAAACCGGTTATTGAAATCGGTTTTAGGTTTTCAAAAAAACCGGCGGTTTGGGACCGGTTTGAGGTTTCAAGAGACCAAACCGGTTATTAACCGGTTTTTCAAACCGGTTAACCGGTCCTTCACATAAAAAAATCGGTTATTTGGCGGTTAACCGGTTCGGTTAACCGGTTTCGGTTATATATCGGTTTCGGTTTTTGAGCTCGAAAAACCGGTTATTAACCGAACCGGTTATTGGTAAAAACCGGTTTCTAGCTTGTGACCGGTTAACCGGTTCGGTTATTTCAAAACCGGTTTTCGACCGGTTAACCGATTTTTGCACCTCTACTAGTCATTCAAGGTCGCCTAAATTGAAAAGGAATTCAACAATCAATTTGACCGAAATAATTTTATAATCACTTAAAATATAAAGAAAGTAAAAATGCATGGCATCATTGTACTTTATGATTGTAATTATTTTTTTATCCATAACCTTTTTTTATATATAAACATAAAAATGGCCCCATCATCATTAGCATCACTAACCATGCTTTCCGATCCTTATATATTTAATACAGCAAAAAATAAGTACAATAAATAACTTATTACCTAGAAAAATAAAGTAGGATAAAAAAATATGTCGAGTATTATTAAAACTAATTTATCTATTTTAAAATTTTATAAATAATATGAGTGTGTATTAAATATGATATATTAATATTACATAATTAATAACATAATTATTAAAAAGTGTTTAGCTAATTTACCTTATTATTTTTTTTTTAGTTTGTCAAGCAATTAACATGTCATATGTAATAGATAAGAAAATTATGTCTAAGTAAACAAATCAATATTTTTCATATCTATATAAAACTAGAATTATCCATGCAAGTGATAGAAAGAAAGAAATGTGTAACTAATGTTTTTTTTTTTATCAGTTAATTGATGTAATTAAAATTTACATATTTGGACACGTAGAGTGTATCCAAGTCTGCATTCTCGCATGTTCTAGATCCACACAAATGTGGGTGACGTATAATATAGAGTGCTACATGTTAGTAGATGGATAGGTTTGCTTAAAAATGATAGTTATTTATTTATTTATTTTTAATAAAAACTATCGATTACATACGTGTTCTTGAAGAAAAACCCCGTACATTAACTCCATTATCTATATCTTACTAATGTAGGAGAAAACCGGCAATGATAAAACTCTTTAGAGTCAGGATATTAGCATGATAGTTAACACCGGTTTTCCTGACATGTTATACTTAGCAAAGTGATGTTGTTTGCAATATATAAACATTAAACGCTTTTAGTCTTAAAACACGAGAACAGAAAACAAACAACAAAACAAAATTTTCATACTAAATGAATTAATGTTATTTGGAATATAAAATTAAACTCTTTTAGTCTTAAAACACAAGCAGAGAAAATGAACCTTGTGATTGTTCTTATTTTGTGCTTAAAAGCTTTGTATGACTATAAATTATCTATATTAATTGGTTCAAATATCACTTTTTGAAAGTATGTTTAACACCATTCAAACTCTTACCCACATATATAGATTATTGCCTATTAAAGATTTACAACTTCTAACCCTCTATAGCGGAGGGAGATACGAATAACATATATTCAAATTTGGATCATTCCAACTCTAAGTAAATCATAACAAAAATATTAATAATAATAATAATAATAATAATAATAATAATAATAATAATAATAATAATAAATAAATAAATAAATAAATAACCCATTTTTTAATCCCATGCCCAAACTAGAAGTTGACATTTTAGCATATTCCTAGACAGGGTTGGTAATTCTAATGGAGAATCCGACAGGTATCATTTCATGCCCTTCCTTTACAATCAAATATTGAATTTTTGATGTTTTGGTTTCTTTCATAATTAAATTAAACCAACTCTCTTTGATAATAGCAAATAAAAACCAAGTATTCTTGAGCATTTATCTACTTTATGACCCGAATTATTCTTGAGTTGATATATTGTTCAGTTTTTTTTTTATTATTTTTATGAAACTTGCTTTTTGTTACTGCCAATTATATATATATATATATATATATATATATATATATATATATAGGGTTTGAATCCTTTGAAAACTCAATCTTAAAGAGAAAACCCTTAAACCCTACGTGGACCGTTAGATCAAAGTTATTTTAGATTTTGATTAATTAATCAGAAAAAACATGTGATCCACAATTAAAGTTGAATATTTGAAAAGAAAATGTCTCTTTTACCCTTTAAGAGGTATAAGTGACTTTTTTTCACTATCTTTCCTCTCTCTTCATTAATTAATCCAGATTCTCTCTCCCCTCTCTCTTCTTTCCTCTCCCCTCTCTCTTCTTTTTCTTCTCTCTCTGAATTCGTCTTCTCTCTTATCTCTCATCTCTCTCTCTTTCTTTACTATATAAATACTAGAGTAAATTACATAAGAGGTCCTTTATAAATCTATCAAATTTCATCCTTAAACTTTAATAATTACGGTAGACATCCTTTAACTTGTTGTTTTGTAACAATCAGGTCCTTTTCCACTAACCAAAGTTAACTTTTCAGTTAATTTTCAAAAAATGACAATTTTGCCCTTATAAGTAAATGATGGAATATGAAACTATATATAAAGTTAAAGGACATTTTTTGAAATTTACAATTTTTTTTTAAATTTTGTTAGTTTCTTTTATTTCTTTTCTTTTTTCTTTTAGATATATTCTATTTTTATAAATTTTTAAAATTAGTAATTAATTTATTAGTTTATTTATATTATAATTAAAATTTTATTTTTATGTTGTTGTTTATAAATATTTTTTTGCTTGTTTAGTTTATTTATTATTTTTTCCTGTATATTGTTAAACTTATCACAAATTAATTTATCAATTTATTATATAAAGTGTACCTATGATTTATTATCTATGAGTAATAAAAAATGTGAAATTATTTTGTATCATTTTAGTTGTTAACTAGCTGACTAAATATTAGTGATATTCATGTTCTGGTTTTTAGGTGAAACCATAAACCAAACCGTTAATAATGTTTTTTGAATAAGTAAAATACAAACCGAACCTTTAAAAATGAAAACCAAACCGTTGATAACGATTTGATTCGGTTTTATTTTTAACGGTTCGGTTTAGATTTTAACGGCTCGGTTTTTATTTTTAACAGTTCAATTTAGATTTAAGTATACGAAAAACGTTATTAATGGCTTGGTTTATGACTTTATGGTTCACCTAAAAACCGTAAAGACTGGACCGTGAACACCCCTAATCTTTAGTCAATTGGTTAAACGAAATGATACAAAATAATTTTTCATTTTTTATTACTTATAGATAATAAATCATAGGTAAAAGATTTTACAATAAATTGCTAAATTAATTTGTGAAAAGTATAATGATAAACAGAAAAAAAATAATAGATCAACTAAACAGGCAAAAAAATATTTATAAACAAAAACATAAAAATAAAATTTTAATTATAATATAATAAAATGATAAAATAATTACTAATTTATAAAATATAATATTAAATAGAAAAATCTAAGAGAAAAATTAAAATAAAAGAATTAAAAGAAAATAACAAAAATTAAAAATTTGGTAAAGTACAAAAAACGTCCTTTAACTATATATATAATTTCATATTTCATCCTTTAGTCATAAGGGCAAAATTGTCATTTTAAAAAAGTTAACAGAAAATTTAACTTTAGTTAGTGGAAAAGGACTTAATTGTTACAAAACACTAAGATAAAGAACGTTTGGCG
Organism: Mikania micrantha; assembly: GCA_009363875.1. Lineage (NCBI taxonomy): Eukaryota > Viridiplantae > Streptophyta > Magnoliopsida > Asterales > Asteraceae > Mikania > Mikania micrantha. The sequence goes on along the minus strand of CM018695.1, from coordinate 87,169,090 downwards.
TAATTATTAAAGTTTAAGGATGGAATTTGAAATTTCATATATACATAAAAGACCTTTTGTGTAATTTACTCTAAATACTATTAAAATAAAAAAATTTTTTAAGAAAAACAAAAAACATACACATGTGTATCAAACATAAATTTCACTACACAAAACACAATATTACATATTTTCAACCATAATAAATATTACACATGTGTATTTTATATATGAAACAAAAAAATTACACATGTGTAATTTATAAAAGAACATCAAATAAATCAAAACACCAAAAACTACACATGTGTAGGTGTAATATTTTATAAATCTCAAATATATAAAATATACACATGTGTATATTTTTATTTCTACACATGTGTACTTTGTGTATTAAAACTTTTACATTTTCATTTATACGCATGTGTAATTTTTATATTTTCTTATAAAAATACGTTTTTTTAATTTTGTATAAAAAAATACATTTTTGTTGTTTTGAAATTTTAAAAAAACATTTTTTTTTAATTGATGGAGAGAGAAGAGATAGATGAGAGAGAAAATTTAATATTAATAAATTATTATATATACTGATGATTTTAAATGAGAGAGAAAAAGAGATAAATTATTATATATATGTGTAAGTGGTAAAGACTATTATACACTTTTCATATTATTAAATTAGAGATAAAAAAAAGTTGATCTAATGGTTGAGATAAGGTTTAAGGGTTTTCTCTTTAAGATCGAGTTTTCATTTGATTCAAATCCTATATATATATATATACACACACATATAGGGGAGGTTCTTAAGAAAACCAAAAACTAAGAAAATTTAACACAATCATTACCAATTAATTTTTTTTTTCATTTTTATTTCCTTTTGTTATAAAATAACAAACAAACAAACTTACCCATATATTCTCACTTTTCAGTAGGGTTTGAGGGGAATGATAGACACCAACCTTACCCCTATCTCAGTTGGGATAGAGAGGCTGCTCAAAAGGAGTTCCCGGCTCAATGTTATCGTTTGAAGTTGATCATCTCAACACTTTTAACGTTATTTTCACAAAATAAGTAAAATAACAAAATAAGTAAAATAACGTTAAAATTAGTACAATTTTACTTTGGCCCCTTGAGGGTACACACACACATATATATACATATATATATAGGATATAGATAATTTGAAAACCACTTATTAGTGTAAAAAGTATGAAAACCATGTAAAAATCATGTAAAAAATATATTTTTATGCATTTTTTTACAGGTTTGTAACATTATTTGACACATTTTTATAAAAATAAAAAATGCCGAGTAGATATTTTTGAAAAATATATTTTGTAAAACCATGTAAAATATACGCAACATATGGGAGCAATGTTACGTATGTTTCACGTAGGTTTATAAAATATTTTTTTTGAAAACTTCTACTCGGCCCTTTTTTATTTTTTTATAAAAATACGCCAAATAATATTACAAACCTGTAAAAAAATAAAAAAAATGTACGTATGTATATGTGTATATGTGTGTGTGTGTGTGAATTGTATCTTATGATAACTTAATTTTAGAGAGTTAAAAACCATTCACTTTAAATCATGAAAATATATATGTGATCTACATTAAACCATGTTAAAATTGATTTTTTTATTAGAAATTAATTTTTTTTCATTTAACTTTAATACGAACCACATGTTTATTTTTAGAATTTAAATAGATGAACAGAGTAAGGTTTAAAGGTTAACTATATTTGATTGAGTTATCGTTAGATGTAATCATTATATATGTACACACTACATAAGAATATAAGAATATGAGGATGTGAACTTGTTACAAAAACCAAGTCACATGTTAAAATTAATGTAAAGATGAGAACAAGGGCACATTGGCAAAATGAGTATCTGTTAAGACATGATTATGTCTGTTTAAAAAAATATTTGATTTTATTTTATTTTTAAAAAATAATAAAAATTAAAAGGCTAAACTTCTATCATTTTTTTTGTTATATAAAATATAGAGCTGTAATGCTTAAATCACCATAATAAGTATTAAATAAGTAGTTTTCATGTTTTATATTTGCATTAATTGCGTTGTCTGAAACATGTTAAACCTGTTAAGACCTATTTAGTCAGCCTTATGTACATATCATGATCATTAATCGATGTGAACCACATTGAATTAGCACTTTTGGTTTTTATTTTTATGCTACAAAAACTATTAATGTAAAGCAATGACACTAGGATATAAAGTGCATATAAAAGAATGTCAATTAAGGTGTTTTGTTGGTGTCCTAACTTTTAGCTATAAAAATCATTGGTGAATAGTTTAATTTGTTTATTTATTTATATTTATTTGTGAAAGGGTGAGTAAGAAAGATGATAGGGAAATTTGAAACATTATTGTAACTTGAGACATCATATTGTTTGCCATAAGAAAGAAACTATCTATAAAAAGCCACTCATAACATCACAAAAATGATAACTAGAGAGAACCCAAAAACATTTGTACAAACACACCGCTTTATGTGTATCCATCATCATTCTTGCAAAATATGGTTTCAATTTATGTGTCATATTGCAACTTTTTAGAACCTGAAGGAGGTTTTTGAAACTTTATTGAGAAAAATAATAGCCCATCTCTGTTTATAAGCCTGCTTCAAACTCACCAACACAAAGATCAGTGATTTCTTTCATAAAGTTAAAATTTTTCGGTTCTTTTCTAAAATCTAAGCAAATTCAAAGCAGTGAAGTGAAGAAGATTCGATTTTTACACATTTTCTTCGATGTCGTTTGATATTAGTTAAATTTGTTTTGAACTGTTGATCAAAAGATCCACAAAAGGGGTTTCTTTACTTGATTGATTATCAATCCAGAATCTTGAATATTAATGGGCAGTTTCTTGAATTGTTTGTCTCTGTATGTGAGAATCAATCTTTTGAATGCTAAATTTTACAAATTTTCTGCTTTTTTGGTGAAATTTGAAGAAATTGTAGGTTTCTTCTAGGGTTAGGGTTTCAAGCAATTGGGGGAAGTAGAATGGGAATAGATAGTCTGCTAATCCTCACAGTCGACCCACCTATAAAACGGCGAGCAGGGTTAAGGAGAAAACAGGCTGGGAGAGGTTCTTACAGGGGCAGCTAGGGTAAAAAAAAAGATTTTTAGATTCTATTTTAATTTGGGGGTTTTGGGGATCATAATGTGTTAGTTTGGGGTGAAATTGTAGTAGAAATTGTTTAGAAAATTGTTAAAAAAAAGATGGAGATTAATGCATTACATCAAGCACTCAAGAATCTTTGTCTTAATACCGACTGGAATTATGCTGTTTTTTGGAAAGTGAATCCTCAAGCTCAAATGTAAGATTAATTCAAATATAATTTTTTTTTTGTTTCTTATTCTTCTTGTTTATCATTACATATATGCACATAAATTGCTGAGAGCTAACAAAATCGTTTATAATCACATGATTTAAGGGCATAAAAGTAATATCTTTATATCTTAAGTTTTAAAGATAAACACTTGTGACTATAAATGGTTCTTTTAGTTCGCACACGATAAATGTGTGTAAAGTTATGTTTCTTGTTTTTAGGTATTTGCTAATCTTGTATACTTTTTATGTGGGATTTGTGGTTTTCAGTTTCTTGATTATACATATCACAAATTTACCCTATGGAACTTGAAGTGAAATGGTCTTTTGATTCAAAATTATGGATTAATAGATGCCTATTCATATACTAAATGTATTTGTAGGATGTTGACCTTTGAAGATGCTTATTATGACAAAAATGATTCTTCAAATGAACTTCTTGGTCTAGCAGTTGCCAAGATGTCTTATTACCAGTATTCACTCGGGGAAGGGTACGTCAATGTTGTATTTTTACTTGAAAATAAAAATGGAAATTGGATGGGTCGGGTAACGTTTGGAATTTGGTTTGACTTGAACCAAACAACTTTTTGTACACAAATGTTGTTCTTTAAATGAATAACTAGTGTCAAATATGACAGAAAAGACTTTTATCATCTTAGAAATAATCTGTTTTTTAATAAAATGATTTTGGAGGTTTTACGCTTTATAGATACAAATCAGACGACTCGATACCCTATTGACCCATTCGACTTGTTTCATTTTTAGTTATTTATTTTATCTTATTTGTTTGACATGTTAGAGATAAAACATAACCTAAAATCAACCAGTTTTGTAAGTAAATGGGTCGAATTTTCGTAATTATGGTTCCATGACCCAAAAAAGCTCAACTTATTCTTTGTTTGGTAGACTTGTTGGTCAGGTTGCATGTACTTACAAACATCTATGGGTATACAGAGATCAACTTGTTAATGATCCCTACTTGTCCTTTGAGGTAATATTTTTAAGTCTTTCTTACAGTGATGGATGCATTTTTTGTCATAATTTATAATGCAATTTGGCGTTTTTCAGGATTATGATGGATGGAAAACTCAATTTGCCTGTGGAATTAGGGTATGTCATCTCTATTCTTCCAAAATTATGTCCCAACCTTCATGAGATGCCGGCAAACACTTGATTTCACTCTAGCAGAGGTCTCAAGTTTGAATCCAGCTCCCACTGGCTTCTGCCTTAACCCCTTGAAGGCCATTTGCCCAATGTAAGCTGCAGTTTGGCTGGTCCATCTGGTTAGCACAGGGGCCCATGAGTTTTCCTTAACATGCTCTCCAAGTATCCAACATTTGATAATTAGGAATTCGAATACGTTATTAGTATTCTTAGTTTTCGTTCTGTTTAAATGATCGATTTCTCACGTCAAATTTGTAGCCAAAGCAGAAGATTCGTTTTCCAAAATGCCAAATCGACTATACCAACTTGATTGATTATCTTTGAATGGTTTAATATGTTTGATAATTCAATGTGACAATCAACAATATGAATATACTTTTATTCTTGAATGGATTTGTAATTCATGGGATACTTTTTCTTTTTTGTATTTCGCAGACGATTGCCATTGTGGGTCTTGTTCCTCATGGAGTTGTACAACTTGGTTCTTTTAATAATGTAAGAAGAATTCACAAATTTTAATAAAATCCTTGCGTACCGGCCGTGTATATTATCAAACTGTTGATCAACGTGACGTCCATGCTTAGTTTTTAGATGTCATAAAATGGGCAGATCGGGCGTGTTGGGTCGTGAATCAAAACATGTAGGGTTGACACATGAAAACTTGTTTCTTCAATTTCTTCGATAAATAATTAATGGGTTATATAGTTACAGTAATTTATTATACTTTTGAATAAAGCTATTTAAAAGGTATGCACTAAAAATACACTTTAGCCTTACTTTTGTCCCGTTTTATCTATTCCTTTTCAAGCTAGTTACTTGGATCTGGCCTGTTTGATCCGTTTGAGTTAAAACATAATCCAATCGACCCGTTCATAAGTTAATGGATTGCATTTTTTTTATTCAATGCAATTTTATTCCTCCTAATTGTTTAATGTGATCAGATTTCTGAGGATTTGAAGACTGTGAATCACATCCAAGAAATCTTTCTTGAGCTACAAAGTTCTTTAACAGGGCATGCACCTAGTAACGCAAGTTCATATAACAATACTGTTACTTCTATAAATTATGAAACGAGCACATCATACCCGATATCAAATCTTGATCAAAATGCAGAATTAAGTATGCCTGCCTCATCAAGCATCCAAATGCTAAACGAACATATAGAATCACAAAGTGAAATCGACACCATGGATGCCTTAAAAACGTCTTTCAAGTTTCCCGCTGGATGTGAGCTATATGAAGCACTTGGGCCTACATTTTACAAGCAAAGTGATAATTACAATTGGCAAAAGGTCAATGACATGCCAGGAACAAGTAGTACCAATCTTTTGGCAACAAACTCAGGCCCAGAAGATCTTTTAGAAGCAGTTGTGGCAAATGTTTGCCAAAATGATGGTGAATTTGGTAACTTGGCGAAATGGGTTGAGCCTCGTTTTGATGATATGCAAACTAGTGGTTCAGGCTGTTACTCATTTGAAAGTTCATTAGGGTTTTCGTCAGCAAGTCATAGTAGATGTGGTGAGTCAATAGATAGGTCACAAGAACGGGCTAATGTCACCAAAAAACGGGCCAAACCAGGTGAAAGTAATAGGCCTCGGCCTAGGGATCGACAACTTATTCAAGATCGTATCAAAGAACTTCGTGAGCTTGTACCCAATGGATCAAAGGTAAACATTTATCTATATATATATATATATATATGTTATTCTTTTGCAATATCACTGAAATGGTTAATTATGTTACAGTGCAGCATTGATTCACTTCTTGAACGGACTATCAAACACATGCTTTTCATGCAATGCGTTACTAAGCATGCCGACAAAATTGATAAATATGCTGAATTGAAGGTACTGTAAAAGGGCTACTTTTGGCATGGGTCAGTTTGGGTTGACCCAAAAACACTTTCTATAAAAAGAATACTTTCTTTTAATAAATAGTTAGTGTCCCAAATCTAGTTACAAGCATGGTTTAAAAAGGCGTTCCGAGGCGCGCCTCGAGGCGTCCAAAAAACGCATATGAGGCGTAGCCTCAGTAGGGAGAATTGGAACGTAAGCCTCAGACGGATCGAGGCGGATCAAGGCGGTTCGAGGCGTCGAGGCGGTGAGGCGAGGCGGTGAGGCTTAAGCCTCACTAAAGATGGTATTTTTTGATTTTGGGCTGTTTTTTTTGACCTGTTTTGAGTTTATTGACCCTTATTTCACCCGTTTAGGTAAAATAAGAAACCTAATTGAACTAAAGCATGCGTAAACAATAAATCTAGCATTTCGTTTAGGTTTCGGGGCGTTGCCCCGAACACCATAAGGGGCGCTGGCCCCTTGACCCCCGCCCGCTGACTGGCCAGCGGGACCGCCACCAGGGGCTCTGCCCCTTGGACCCCGCCAGGGGCGCTGCCCCTAGGACCCCGCAAGGGGGCGCGGCCCCCTTGACCCCCGCTTGGTCGGGAGCTTAGAAATCTTAACTAGCGTGTAATTTACACCTCCAAATTCTTTAGGATTCCTTTGCATCCATTTTACACTAAAAATATACACCTGCTGATGGTACTTAATTTCATTATACAATGCATTTTCGAATTCGATTTGCTCAACCTTTTCAATTGTATTATACCTTGTGATACTTTTATCATTTGTTTTATGTTAAATTGTGGCTTTTATGTAATATATATGTAATTTAATTATTTTTCAAGGTTGTTTTGAGGCTTACGCCTCGGTCCGCCTCGAGGCTTACGCCTCGTGAGGCTAACAGAAAACGCCTCGAGGCTCGTTTCCGCTTTTTTAAACCTTGGTTACAAGAAACTTAACCATCTAATGTTTTGTAGTAGATCGGCTTGACATTCTATGCATAAAAAACACACTTCGGGCAACATCTGACCCGTTTGACCCGTTTCTATGATAGATTATAGATATATTATACTTAACTCATGTGACCCGTTAAAGATAATTGCAACTTTTGGTTATGTTTATATACGTGTGCATGTGCATGTGTCTGTATGTATGTATGTTTTAATAGAACTGTTTTTCATTAAATTGAGAATTCTGACAAAATAACTGTTATGCAGTTGTTTGGAAATAAAACGGGCATACAAGATCCGCCAAATCACGAGCAGGGTTCAAGTTGGGCAATGGAGGTTGGGAATCAGATGAAAGTATGTCCTGTAACTGTTGAAAACATCGGTACAAATGGCCAAATGCTAGTGGAGGTATGTCTTGTTGTTGGTGTTGCAAATTTTAAAAATTTATTTTTCATCTATAAGAAATAAATAAAATGATTAAAAAATAAATATATTCACAAATGCAGATGATGTGTGATGAAGGTGTTCATTTTCTTGAGATAGCCGATGCCTTAAGAAGCTTGGGTCTCACAATTTTAAGAGGCATAACAGAACCTGATGGTGATAAAACAAGGATGTGTTTTGTTGTCGAGGTATAATTTCATGTTTTTTTTTTAAATGACTTATTTGGATCACTTGAGTATCATTGTGCCACTAACAGGACCACCATCAGACCATATTCACCACCAACTCAGTAGTTCAAGAGGAAACTCAATACTTTGAGAAAAACTCCCTTGTGAGATTCGAACTTAGGACCTTATGGTTCCTAGGTCTTATCTCACAATCAAGATGCCACGGGGCTGTAATGTATTTGGCAATTTCATGCTTTAAACACCAGCTGAACCAGAACTTTGGCTTGAGCGGTTTAAAAAAATAAAAAATTCTTCCAAAGTTTGTTCACTCAGTTTATTTCGTTTGTTGATCATTGATGCATCATATTTTCTAAAATTGCAAACACACCAAAGATATAGTTTCCTATTTTGTTTTAAATAACACACACATGCATACTAGGTTAGAAAATAGTGTTTTACACATGTTAAAATGTCATAATTTTCAAAAACGTTTTACAAAAACCAAGGAATATGACTTTTAGTGTCAAAAAATCATCATTATTTTTAAAAAAAGGACAAAGAAGAAAAATCAAAATCTTTATTTAGTTGAAAAAAAAAGAAGTTTGGACGACTTAAAATAATCAAAAATCGACCCCTTTTAAACAAATTGAAAATCGTCCCTCTACTTATTTTCACGTTTGATATTAAAAATAACCGAAAATCGACCCGTTTGAAACATATTGAAAATCCTGTTTGTACTGATTTTTATGTTTATGTCGTGTTTTGAGATATTTAAAATGATGTTTGCAGGGACAGAATAACAGAAACGTTCATCGGATGGATATACTTTGGTTACTAGTTCAAATATTGCAGTCGAAAGCGCCAAGTTAAACTTGATCACATCAGTAACATAGTATCGAAACGATCTTTGCGACTGTTGATAACGTGTTAAGTTGGTTTATTTTTCGCATTTTGTATTGTAATTTGGTGTGTTTCACTTATTGTCATTGAGTATATAGGTTTCATGATTATTAGACAAAAGGAGACTCCTAGCTACTTGTAACATATTTAATACGGTATACGTATAGTCTTGTCACATATTATGGTGACTTGTATCCCATAGGCTTTTCTAAAGGTCTCCGTCTTCATTAATATATCAATTTTTGTACTATCAGAATGTTATATATATTTTTTTAAATAATTAATATTAAAATGTAAGGTTTCATTATTTATTTTTCTTTATGAAACTTAAAAACAACGAAATATGAAACGGTTGAACGGATAGTTTTTATGATTGATGCTTATAATAAAATTTTTGTCAATCTTATGTTAAATAAGATTAGATTTATTTTATTAATTTTAATTGTTGTGTGTGCATCATATACCAATTTTTGTTTAGTATGTATAGGTATTGTATTATGTAATATCTCAGTTTTTTTTACATTAAAATTGTTTTTTTTTGGGGTCCTTCCAAAAAGTGATTGCTTGCTTTAGGACCATCATGTTTTGTCTCTTTGGATAAACCACCCTTTCATTGGATTATATGTGAGTATTGATGTTGAGGAGCAAATGCTCGAAAATGGATTTGAGAACACTTTTAAATTTAAAAAACATGTTATCTCAATATACTAGGTGATGACTAGGGTGTTAAAAGTCTTTGGTCACACCCTCGTGTTATTGTACCATTTCAGTCTAGGCATGAGAATAAGGGGCTTCAACGTGATGAAATAATGAGAACAATGATAGAACGGATTGGCCACACTGTCGTCAAAGAAATTGAGCCGTTGGAAACCATACCAACTTCAACAAATATTATTTACCCATATAAATATCTTCAAACTTTACAGAGTTTCTCTACATTATAGATTTAAACAATCCAAATAATCCGTATTTTAATCCATTTTGGAATTGTTATCGCCCTTAAGCTGATCCCAACGTCTTGATCACCCCAAACAATCGGAACCCTTTTCTAAAATTTGCTAACTAGTACCCACAACCACCGTTTTTCAAGACGAAAACATAAAATGAAAGAAATCCTCGAAAAAGTTATCAAATCACAATGTGCACCCAAGAGAAACAATAAAGGAAAAAGGACACAATCTTCGTCTTTAACCTACTACAAGTCTACAAAGAAATGGTGAACATCATATCAAAGTCAATACAAAATTTTGTTGACCTATAAAAGCAATGCATTATGCACGTGAATACAAACAATACAATAATGACATAAAATGGTTTTGTGCTCCAACCAATCACCTAATCAGTTAGGTAGGTTTAATCAAAAAATAAAAAATGAAATACAAAATTATTGAATAAAAATTATGATTACAATTAAGTGACAAGAGAGTGATAGTTACACACATGTATGTGAAAAAAAATGATAGATTTGGTTGCTTAGATGGAAACTACGTAGTATACTAAGAGAACAATGACTACACATGACCTTAATGTGACAACTTTAATTTGATTGCTATGTTTTTCATGGTGTCTATATACATTCTCTAGTTGTTTTGAAAAGTTGTTATCAGGTTATAGTTATTTTTAAGTGTTGTTGTATTGTATTTTATTGATTGACTTCTTGGTTTTCATTCTAAACACATTGGATTCAGGTTATGAAAACATTGCTCTTTTCAAGTTTAGAGCTTTTACTCTAGTTAGCATCACAATTTAAGAGAGAGCATAGGTAACATATGCAGATCAAGCCGATTTTTAAGTAAAATTAATTTTAACTATAACTAAATCTTATCTTACTATTATAATAAACAAACATTTTATTTGCCACTTGTCACATTTCTAATACCATAATGTCACTTGTTAATTTTTTATGTTCTCATTTAAGTCTCTCTTATTAAATAATTTACATTATCTCTATTATTAAATAATTATAACAACAATAAATTATGATATTCTTTATCTTTTATAATAGTTTTTATTCAAAATCAATTCATTTTATTAGAGAACATATTTTAAAAAATAATTTTTTTTTCCTAAAAATCAGATTTTTGGAAAAATTGGAAACAATTGAAATTGTTATTTTGATAAAATAAAAGTTTTATTAAATACAATTTTTTTCAAACAAAATAAAATATAAATCGAAAGTTATAAAAATGATAATATAAGTTACATTTTTTATCTTTGTGTGTTTAATGATAATTTTAAATTAGGTTCTTTTAACTTTAACAAACAATACTACTTATTATCTTAATTTGAAATAGTTATTTTTTGACAATAAACTAACTAATTAAATTTTAACATTAGTTAGTTTAAAGATCTTATTTATTACAAATTAAGAAGTTAAATGATATTCCTATTTATAGTACAAAAATTATTGTTTTCTTATTTAAGGTAATTATTAATGCATAATTTATTCATTTCATATGTATATTGTTTCACAATTTTTATATTTTCAATAGTAATTATTTAATATATTGTATTCAATCCGTGTAATACACAGGTAATAACCTAGTTGTTTATATAGAACATCAATTTAATTTAATTCAAATGCGTTTTAACTTGTAACTAAAAATATAACTATCAATTATGTTATTGATTATGTTTAAATGTTTTAATTCATTTTCCTCGTTTAATTTTTAAGTACCACCTTAACCAATAAGATGTTAATATGTTGCTTATTTAACATTATTTTTTAATAATATTTCAACCTAAAATACAATATCAAAACTAATATATCTATCTTCTTTATATCAAAAATGCAATCCCTTAACAAATTTAGCATTATTTCCCGATTTTAAATAACCAGGATTAGCAAGGCTACATATGTTTAATTAAGTTAATTATCAACTAATTATATGGTAAGAGAATAATAATTTGTATTAGGAAAAATATATATCTTCAAGTTCTTGAGATTGAAAAATTCTTTCAAATGGTTGCTTTTCAAATGGTTTTTAATTATTATTATCCAAAATAACAACCAAAAATGATTACTTTAAATTAAAAACTTAAATAAGATGAAAAAAAATAACATTTAAAAAGAGAATGATCAGTTAGAGCTAATACTAATTTAGCCATCATTCTGGCAATCAAACCAATAGGGAATCTATTAATCATCACTTCATTCTCAGCTCAAATCATCAACACAACAAACACCAGGTTTTATAAATCTCAATAATTTGTAATTTAATTTCAATTTTTTTTTAAAAAAAAAAGAGAGATAGATCAGATAGAGCTAATACATTGTTGCCATCATACAGGCAGTCAAACCAATAGGGAAAACAATTTCCATCATCATTTCAATCTCAAAAACATCAAAAAAAATCAATTCAAAAACAGGAAATCAAACAGTTAAAAGGTTTTTGAATCTAAAGTTTTGAATCGATGATCAAACGCAAGGAAATAACGTAAATTAACCTTTAATTGCAGGGGAAGCGGCGATGATGCGAAGGGGTTTGATATGTAAAACCCTAGAATTCATTTGTTTATATAGACCAAGGAAAGGATCCAGACTTTTAAGTAAGTTGCATACTTGGGCGGTTGGGCCGTGGAAAATTTTAAATGCCTATTAGGCCCTTTAAGAAAATCTTGATTCACACTTTCACATGAAGGGTTTTCATTTTTGTTTGAAAACTAGGGTGAAACCCGCGCTTCGCGGCGGTAATCGGGGCAATTGATAATAAAGTTCTGACATAAATGTTTACCGTTGTAAAAATGGGCATTTGAAACATGAAAACGAATCTATAAACACCAAATAAAAAAGTCCGAAGATATTTAAAAAACATTTATACCCGCGCTTCGTGGCTTTAATCGGGCCAATCTATCTATGATAATAAATCGAAGTTTTCAGGGACACATGGCGTGATTACAGAGCCCCTCAACTTTGATTTTCTCGCCTCTCTCTCCTATTAAATATACCACATATTAAATAATAATATTAAATATAAAATACTTTGTTTTACATTTTTAAACTAAGAAACATATTTTATAATACATAAAAATATATTAATATTAAAAAAACACATTTTAAATATTCAACTTATTATAAAATATACAATTTTTAAAAATAGTATTTTAAAAAAAATAAAGAAACAAAAAAAATTATTATTTAAAGAAATAATATAATTATTTTATTACTAAAATTATTAAATTATACAAAATTTTAGCCATATTTTATATTAAAAAAATCTTATAATATCTATATTTTCATTAATGATTGTTTATTATATTTTTATCATTCAGCCCGTGTGTCACACCCCCAATTTTCAACTAACGGAATCATACCGTTTGGGAACGTGACAAACCAGGATCTCAGATCATTAGACATAACGAAAGACCTCTATATGCTTTTAAACATAATTCAGTCTAAATTTGTAAAATCAGAGTTTAACTTTTGCGGAAGCGTTTGAAAATTTATAACAAAGTGTAACAGTTGTAAAACCATGAATACAATGGTCAATGTTGTAAATCAATAATCAATATAAACTGTATGCATGAGACTCAACATCCTAGTCCCTGCTTGTCCTTTCTTGTGCCTTGGTGTCCTGAGAAAACATGTAAATCAAGTCAACACAAAGGTTGGTGCATACACAGGTTTAAGCATTCACAATTGTTGAAACCACAGTTTGAATATAAAGTTTGCAGATAACATAATCACACATGCATAGTCATGATAGCTAGTCATTTATACTATTTACATAAGTGGTCGACACCGAAGCTGACGATTGCCATGCTATAGCATGTTTTTGCCTTAACACTATTGTCTAGCACAAACAATAGTAATGTATGTTTGGTCAGTCAAACACCTGCGTAGATCCCATCTACCAAGTGAGGTTTGTCAAACCCAATAGATCTATCTTCAACTACCACGCTTTGCACTACGGCAAACTAAACGGTTCGAAATGGAAGGCTTTGTAATGCTATGTTTGCACTTATAGTAAACAGCTAACTCATGCAAGTGATATGTATCTAAAAATGTTTGTTGCACATGTTTTCTCCCCCAAAACAGTTAAAATAAGAAAGGGGCCGTGTACGCACCTTTGAGTGTAAACTGAATGATCACGTGTTTGAAATATCACGTAGATAATCTTCTAAGAGTAATCTGTGTTATCATAATAACGTTGTGTTATTTGGATTGTCCAAATCTTGTTTGTGGTTACATACGTGTCTAGACAAGTATATTAAATTGTGTGAAACGTCCATACGAAAGTATGCATGTATTTAATTTCGTTTGTTTAAATCGTATATACGTATACGTTTAAACTTAAACACACGTAAATATACGCGATTGTGTTTTTGATTAAAAATATATATTCTATCATTTTATTTTGTTCGGTATTCAGTTACGGTTCCAACGCAACTTGAACGGACTGAAATGGTTTTATAATGAAGGAGTTATGGTTGAAAAATCAAAATTGGTTTTAAATTCAAAAACCCGATAGTCCTCGGGTTCGAACCCGGGACTTTTCGAACCACACACACGTCCCCGACCAGTCCATCTATCCTTGATTTTGTTAACAAATTCCATTCTAAATTGTTTTATCCCTTAATAAATCGGTTTCCCTATTATTTTTACTAACCCAAACCAAATGAGCTTCAATTGAGACTCGATTCAATCTCGATCGAACCTGAAAACATAGGGGTTTGTTTCTAGAAACCCAAACGAGTTCAAGGGTGGTTTTAATTTGAATTTTTAGTTTAGTTTTAATGTTCAATAGTCCCTAATCACGTTCGAACTCGATTTTGATTAATTCAAATTCAAATATGTTGAATTGATGATCGATCTGTTCTAGATTCATAGGGTTTTCATTAAATCATTGTTTTCGAAACCTTCTGTGATGTTCAATTCGAATTTCATGTTCATCTGGGTCAAAATCCCCAAATCCGATTACCTTTAAAACCCTAAAAATCGAAATCATGAAATTCGATCTTGTTAGATGCGATTATCATAGGGATTTCATTTACATAACACCTGCGAACATGTAGGTAACATTTAATTTGATTTTTACACCCATTCTCATCAAATCCCCCAAATCGTTTCAACCTAAGAACCCTAGAAATCGAGATCAACAAATCCGATATTGTTTGATAAAATTGATTTATGGTTTTCATTAAACCCTTGATTTCGAAACTTTCTGTTGTGTTTAATTTCATTTCTAAACACGTTTGCCTCAAAACCCCCAAAACGCTTAAACTCAAGAACCCTAGAATCTAAAATCGTATAATTGGCTTTTAGAACCAAAAATTGGGTTTGGTTTATCCATAATCGGACCTTTTAGGTACTGTAGGAATAGATTATTACCTGGATTGACTTCGAATTGGTGTAGATCGACTAATGGGTTGGGTTTCGGCCGCCTCTCGATTGATTTCTTCTATCCGTGGCTTCTTATATCAAATTGATTGATGTTAAACCTCCTAAGAGTACCGACTAATGTTTCTGTATGTTCAATTTCTTGAAATGTGATCGAATTTTGTGTTTTTGATAGTTGATGGTGACGGTTTCATCATTTATGCTCATAATTTCGCTTAATTCGAATATTAATGGAACAATAATGTGTTCTAACGGTTAATCATCAATAATGTGATGATTATTACTAGTTTAATTCTATTAATTGCTTATTCTTAATGTAATTTCGGATTTAAGTTTAATTTTTAAAGAACTTTGACTATTTAAAGTCAAAATTGTGTATTTCTTCAAATTACATGCTTAATCCTTATAATTTAAGTGTTTTTACAATTGTTTTGTTCAATTTCTAACCCTTGTAGTTTGTTCTCCTATGATTTCCTTAGCTTACGATTAACAAAATTACACCAAATTCTCGAATTGATACTAATTGGGCCAATTAGAACGTTATTGGGCTAGGTTAACCCTTTTGGGCCTAATAAATACAATTGGGCCTACCTTGGGCTTCATATTTACAAATGGGCCTACCTTGGGCCTTATTGGGCCTACATTGGGCCTCATATTTGTGACTTCATTATTTTCGGTTAACAGGGTTAATCCAAAAAGTCGGATTGTCACACCGTGTATTACACGGGGTGCTAACCTAGTTGATAATAAATGCAAGACTTGAACCAGATTTAAAAAAAATTATACCCGCGCTTCGCGGCGTTAATCGGCCAATTGATAATATATGCAAGACTCGAACCAGATTAAAAAATAATAATTTATACCCATGTTTCGTGGTGTTAATCGGGCCAATTGATAATAAAAACAAGACTCCAATCAGATTAAAAATATATATATACCCACGCTTCGCGGCGTTAATCGTTGCAATTGATAAGAAATACAAGACTCGAAACAAATTAAAAAAAATTACAACCGTAAGATTAAAAATATATATACCCACGCTTCGCGGCGTTAATCGGGGCAATTGATAAGAAATACAAGACTTCAAACGGGTTAAAAAAAGAATTACAACTGTACCAACGTCGGATCCTTACAAAAAAAAATTACCACTGTTCGGATATCGTTACAAAAATTTTTTTGCCCTTTTCTTTGACTTTATTGTGTAAAAAAATAAAAAAAAGTGGCCGTTTTTTTTGACCTTGGGGTAAAAAAAAAAAAAAAAAACCTTATTACAACTGTAACATCAAATTGTAAATGTATGTGTTTTAATTTAAGCGGGCTCTTGTATTAAAAATAAAGTAGGTGTTTTCTCATCACACATTGTGGTAGAGGTGCGCAAATCGCTGAAACCGGTTCCGGTTCCGGTTCCGGTTCCGGTTCCGGTTCCAGAATCGTTTCGGTTTCAACCGGTTCCAGTTCCGATCAATGAAGTCAATACCCGGTTCCGGGTTTCGATCGGTTCCAACCGGTTTTTGATCGGTTCCGGTTTAGTGGAACCAGTTCCAATTTTCTCAGTTCCGGTTTCGGTTCCGATTCTAATTTGTCTGAAAAACAGGTTCCGGTTTAGGTTGAATTTTGCAACCCGAACCTGACCTGTATATTTATTTGTGTCAAAGTTTTCAACCTTAACCCCGATTGACATAAATTTGATTCAACTCGAACATGACTTGTTTAACCTGTCTATAAAAAAATCAAATGAAATTTAGATGCAAAAAATAGTAATTTTTTGTTAGTCGATCAATTAAAGTATGGTAAATAATCAAAAGAAAAACAAGTAAATATATGTTAAAAGAAAGAAAAAAATAATAATAATAATTTTGAAACCTTAAACGGGTTAACGAGTCAACCCGAACCTGGCCCATTTTTTTTAAACAGTTTATACTTTACAACCCAAAACTTGATTATTTTCGTGTTGTTCTCAGGTCGTGTCAGGAATTGACACCCCTAATTTCACCTACCTCTACTTATGACTCCTTTGTTTTACAATGTATCCACAAAATTCTCTTTTATAGGGTGGAAAAAATTTAAGGGAAATTATCCGAGCCAAAACATTAAATAACGTCGTTTATGGCGTGCAGGATAAAAGGAAAGAACTAAAAAAGAAAAATCAACTAACTTTCATTCTTAATTTGCACAAGTTGACTTTACATAACAAAATACAAATGAGCATATCTTGATACAAAATAATTACTTGCAAATGTGCACATGTTATGTATATAGATTGTGTATTTAATATGGCTTGTGCATGCGATAAATTTTACAAATCGTGAATTTGTGTCCACTTATTTAGGCCTTAATATCAAACAGTTATTCATTTTAGGGTTTTATAAACACTATCATATTGCAAGAACATTCAAGCATAATACTATCAAACCTACTCGTTTTTAGTAATAAAAAAAAAAACTAACTTTAACATTAAAAATTATTAAACTTTAACAAAGTGTTATCACACAAGAATACCATCTCCAAATCATTAAAAAAATGTCAGAATATGGGGATCTAATAGCTCAACTTGATGAACTATGAGGAAACTCACCTGAAGTTAAGTCAATGTTGACTATTCATTCAACCACGTATGAGTAGCTCTAAACTATCTCGAAGGAACTCTGATTTAGATGATTCAAGCAGCCATGGGGTCATATTGTTGAGCTCTACCTGCGACACATCTTTCCGCCTCCACCACCATTGCCAGAGAACCATACAATTTCTTGAAAAACTTCCAGTTGTATTGTTATGCTCGTGGCCATAAAAAATTAGACCATCATGCCTCTAAATCATAAACCCGACAGTGAAAGTTTTTCAAGCTCCTACCGAAATTTGAGGTCGATTGGGCTGTTAGATTTGGAGGATCATTTGATGTTTGCAACTAGGACTCCAAAACACGAGAATTCTTTTCATTTTCTACATTTCTTTAACAAACATACAAGGGAATGAAGTTAGCGTTCAAAATGGCATGTAGAGTTTGGAGCATGAAATATTTAATTGAAAATTTGATTTAAGAGAGCTCGAGTTTGGCTTGTTAAAAACTTTATTTTTAAAGCCCTAGCTCAGCTATAACAAAATTTCCAAACTTGATCTTGGCCTGGCTTGAGTTGTTTATCTTTAATCATTTAATTAATTTATTTTATTATCTTATGATTACACTTGCCAGAATTTTATATATAAAAATAATTAATAATATAAATATATAATTAATACAATAAATAAAATTGTTTGAATAAAAACTTGTGTAGGCTCACAAATCGGCTCAAGTTTGATACATGAAGCTCGAGCTCGGTCTTGATAACTTAAAGAACCATTTTTTGGGCTCGAACTCGGGTTCGTTTAAACTTTTTACCGATCTGATCCAGAGTAAATAACGAGTGACTTTAATCGTGTCCACCCTAATATCTACATAAATTAATAACGTATAAAATACATCACATGTGTCACATGGCTTTATGATTCGCATCAAAAACGCAAGCAAAGTGCCAAAGTTTGACTGGGAGTCTGGGTCTCTGGGACACGGGGTGATTAAATTCCGCAGCCCACTTTTGTTGGGCCAAGCCCTGAAAATTACTTGATCGATATTCGATTGTCGGTTCGGGGTTCGGACAAAATCCCACCTCCTGAACCTGTTGCTTTCTGTAGCCATCATCAATGGCCGCTGTTAAATGCGCCAAACGATTGCTGTTCAACACAGGTAGGTATTTCTTCTCATTTTAGCTCATTTTCAATTGCATGCTGATTATGATAATCACGAACACTATGTGTATTTTGATTGTGTTTCATTCAATTGAATTGTATGATTCAGCTTCTATATTAATGTTCAATGATTTTGCTTTAAAGTGATTTGGTGCGGTTTATAGTGAATTTTACGGTCGATTTATTGTTTTTTTGAGTCGGTTATTAATTTGATTTTGATTTTTGGATGTGAAGATTGAACTCTGTTTAGTACTTTAGTATAAGAATTTGTCTTTATATTATGTTTAGAATTTTAGGAAAACTGAATGAGACTATCGATTTACAAAAATTGAAGATTATGAGCAGAAAATAGATGGTGATGTTGAAATGATTTTGGGACATTTTGAGGATTTTGTTTTGAGATAAACTGAAACTTCTGGGAAAGGTATCAAATATTACTTTCAAATGAAAAAAATTCTTGAAGTTGAAGTTGAGTTTTACATGTACATGCAATTTGGTTATCAAAAAATGTAAAAACAAACACGCATGATATTACTTTTAATAAGTGAGAACTGAGAACAATGATTCTGTATTGCAGAGCTTAGGTTTGCTTAAGAAATAACCTAATTATGGTAAACTCATAGTTGTCAAAAGCCCTCGGCCGCTCGCCTTGGCCCAAAAAAAAAGCCAGGCACACTCAAGGCGCCTGGAGGCAGCCTAGGCGCTCTCCGGTGAATTCCCGGCGACATTCCGGCAGAATTCTGGAAAATCTGGCAAAGTTCATAAAAATTCAACCATATACCAGTCTAAAACAATCATAAAATGGCTTTTATGTTTTAAAAACTCTATGTAACTAAATTATTAATTGTTTTATAGTTAAAACTTTATATATTTTTTAAAAGTTGTTAAGCCTAAACCATGTCAAACCTTAAAAATTGTAACTTAATACTATGCGCCTAGTTTAAAAAAGCCCTCGCTTTTTTTGCGCCTTACGCATAGGCTTATGGGCCTTGAGTGCGCCATGTGCCTTTGACAACTGTGGGTAAACCTCAAAAGCAGATTACAGGGTTATTTGTCATAAAATCTTAAGTTCATCTAAACTGTAACCATCATGGAACGTCGATTTGGATTGTTCATTCATGTTGCAAATTGCAATAGACAAAGTCACGAGGTATTGATTTTAGTGCCGTGTTTCTTTTTTGTATTTCCTTTTCTTTTTCTCTTTTTTCACAATTTATTCAATTTTGGTGATGCAGATTTGAGTTACAAATTGATAAGAAACAGGGAATCATATAAACAGTCTGTATATAACGCACTTAGCCGCTATCAATCACAATGCTCAAAAGCAGCAAAGGTAGAAAACTCCAACACAAAAGATGAAAAGGATGCATCTGTTTTACCTACGGCTACAATATCTCAACAGGTAAGTAAAAAAGAGTCAAATCCCGGGGTCAACAAATACAGTTCGGATGAAGAAGATGCAATTAATAACAAGTGGAAGCTAGAGCTAGCCTGGCTCACAAAAGCACTTGAACCAGCACTGGAATTGTGTAAATGGCCCCTGCCCACAGGTTTGTCAGCATGTTCTGTCAGCACTCTTATGCTCCTTTTTGCCAAAAACTTGCATTTGCTGATTCTGTTTTTAATTTACAGGAAATGCACATGGAAACAATATTCAGCCTGGTAGTAGATCACTTGCAGAAATTCTTGCAAGCATTCAAAAGAGTAAACTTGGAGTTCAAGATTGGAGCTTGAGTGATCTTACAATAGGTTTATACCTTGTTTACCTCCAACAAGCATCTAAAAATCCATTTGAGGATGTTAAGGGCGTAAAGATTTCCAATGACACAGTGGTAATTAACTAATAACTAATTATCACAAACCTTGCAATTCCCAAACCATATACCAAATTACCCACATCATTTTTACTTGATATTTTTTCTGTTTAGGTCCAGGATCTTATATACCATGTAGAGTTAGCAAAAGGGGCATATAGGGGTAGTGCAGCAGGTTTAGCACTAAACAGCATGCTAAGAGAAAGTAACATTGTGAAATTTGTGAAAAATTCTAGCCTTTTGCGACCAGGATATTATATTGGGGTTGATACACGAAACAAGCTTGTGATTTTTGGAATTCGTGGAACTCATACAGTTTCTGATCTTATTACCGATATTGTTTCTTCAAGTGATGGAGAAGTCAATTTTGAAGGGTATACAACTCATTTTGGTACTGCTGAGGCTGCTCGTTGGTTTCTAGCTCACGAGATAGGAACTATTAGGAAGTACCTTGAGAAGCACGAGGTGGTGAATTTCTTCCTTTCTTATTTAAATTTTTTTGATAATGGTCACCTCCATTCTTGAATTTATTTGCCACATATTTCTTCTTTATGTTGTAATATGAATGTGGCAAAATGAGCATATTGAGTAACAAGTTACGGTGTTTGATTGCTAATGCATGTAAGGGTGAGTTTGGTTAATTGACCATTGAACGCTTCTTCATTTCTTTTTAAAGTTTATGGATAACTTATATACTGAATATGCTTATCGAATTTCAAATGTGATAGTTTCAACCCATATATATGGAAACAAGTCACTTTAGGTCGTAATATAAAGATAACAGGTCAAAAAGATAATTTGTAACATTAAATATAAAAGCAACTGGCCAATTTGGTCAAGGTTGCCTAAAATGCATCAAAAACTTGGAGTCTCCTAAATTGTCTTATGAAAAGTTGTACTAGAATTCTTGTAATATATTTTTTGTAAGCATGTTCAATACAATAAATGTTTACAAACAAAGTGACAAAAATGTTTTTGGGGTCAATCCAAACAAGACCGTTTAGAATGGTACTTCAAATTTAAATCTCAAGTACATTGTTTTTTTTATCAATATATACATATCTCTACTATTATAATAATATTTTTAGTAAAGCATATTAAGATATTGTGAGCGATTAACCACAAATTGGGAAACTTTTAATTAGTTCTATGCATTTGACCTGTTCTATTTCTAGCCGAATTTTATGAATTCTTTTCATTGACCCATTGAAGATTAATATTAACCCAAATTGATCCCAACAAATGAGGTGAAATTGTGATCTCTCTTGTGAAACTAATGTGTCTACAGGGATTTAGGTTAAGACTGGTGGGACATTCACTTGGTGGTGCAATTGCTTCCATGTTAGCTATAATGATTCGCAAGAAGACAAGTGAAGAGTTGGGTTTTAGCCCTGAGATAGTTACAGCGGTTGGATATGGTACACCACCTTGTGTTTCTAGAGAGCTTGCTGAATGCTGCCTTGATTATGTTACAACCGTTTGTATGCAGGTTGGTATATGTAAGGGTTTCACTGTCCGGTTTCAAACTGCGAACCACCTAAACTGATCATTAATTTGATTTCGTGGTTGGATTTTTCCCAAATATTTGGTCGGTCTGTTTAAAATTTGAAACAGTAGTGAACTGTTTGGTTTGCAGTTTTCACCATCGTAAAAAACTAAAGTAGACTGTGTGTATTTGGGCTTGCAATGTAATTAGCCCGTCTCAAACCATTAAACACTTCAGTTTGGTTCGATTTTTTACTTTTAACAAGCTCAAAACCCAAACGGTATAACCAAACTGGAACCAAATCGTTGATAATGTTTCGGTTTGATTCGGTTTTGGACTCTTGAAAGTGAGTTTGATCTTAATCTTCCAGGAAAATTTTCCCTAAGCTTCTTAGGTTCAAAAATTTTAGTTTCTTTACCTTAATTTGGCATGATCATGCCAAACGGTTTCTATGGGATCATCTTTGGGCCAAACCTATCTGTAATATGTTTTAATCTCTATGTATACTAACGATTAACACATATGGTAGCATTTAACTAGATTTAGACACATTATAATTAACAAACCAACATTTAGTTTGTGAAAGCGTGTACTTAAACTAATGGAACAAATATATAAAGTTATAAACAAATTGTTCTCATATATCATCATAATAAAAGAGCGTTGTTCAGTAGGAATTATCATTTACCCTTGGTTGTTCTAAACCAAAGAAACCTATACATGTGCCTATTAAGTGTCTTACGTCTTGTATTTTCTTCTAATGTTACCCTCCTTTAGTTTCTTATATTTTTATAGTTACGAGGTATGATCAGTTAGTTCTTGTTTTAGCATGCTTTGCTTATATTTAACTTTTGATTATTGATTCATGAGAGTTTCAACTTTCAATTTTTGCAATATGCTTAAATCTACGTTTCCACCTTCCAAATAGCTTCATATTTTTCACTTTGTTTGCAAAGGTTCCACCACTTTCTTTTCCAGGTAGCTCTAAATTCTTTAATGTCACTCTGTAGGAAACACTGTGGATTATACTCAATTTGACCATGTTCTAGTGTTGGGCTGACTTTCTTTGTGTAGTTTGACATTCTGCCAAAAGTGACCAAACCCTTTACACACATGTCTTAGCAACTTGATAATTATTATGTATCTTGTTATAAATTAATTGAATTATGGGTTAAATTGGCTCCATCTTCTATCCTCGTTTTACCAATTTATTAGGATCTTGAGATCATTCCCTTTTTTTCGTTGGAATGTATTGATCTTCTATTTAACCATCTTGAGAATCACACAAGCTCTACAACATATCATTTGCATCTTCAAACTATTGCTGCTTTGATCTCTTTTGGTTTAGTGCTCTTCCATTCTCAACTCTTGGAATCTTAAATGGTTTGAAAAGATCTTCTTGTGATGTCAGTTTTTCATGTAGTTGATTTGCTACCAATTAAGAGTTGAACTTTGCTATGGTTTAATGCTCTATAATTCTTAACTTTGAAATCTCAAATGGTCTAAAAAGATCTTCTTGTAATGTTGGTTTTCCGCGTGTTTTTTTTTTTATCAATTTAGAGTCGAACTTTTCAATGGTCTAGTGCTCTTCCATTCTCAACTCTTTTTAATATCAAATGGTTTGAAAACATCTTGTGATGTCGGGTTTCCAATTGAATGTTAAACTTTTCAACGGTTTAGTGCTCTTCCATTCTCATGTATTAGATTATCTAATGGTTTGAAAATATTTCCTTGTATTGTCAGTTTTCCATGTAGTTGGTTTTTGTACCAATCAAGAGTTAAACTTTGCAAGGGTCTAGTGCTCTTTCATTCTCAACTCTTGGAATCTCAAATGGTCTGAAAAGATCTTGTGATGTCGGTTTTCCATGTAGTTGATTTTCTACTAATTAAGAGTTGAACTTTGCAACGGTCTAGTGCTCTTCCATTCTCAACTTTTGAAACCTCAAATGGTCTGAAAAGATATTCTTGTGATATCAGTTTTCCATTTAGTTGATATGTTATCATTTAAGAGTTGAACTTTGCAACGCTCTAGTTTCTTCCATTCTTAACTCTTGGAATCTCAAATGGTATGAAAAGATCTTGCGATGTCGAATGTCCATGTAGTTGATTTTCTATCAATTAATAGTTGAACTTTGCAACAGTCTAGTGCTCTTCCATTATCAACTCTTGGAATCTCAAAATGTCTTGAAAAGATCTTCTTGATGTTGGTTTTCCATGTAGTTGATTTTAAACCAATAAAGAGTTGAACTTTGCAGTGGTCTAGTGCTTTTCCATCCTCAACCCTTCGAATTTCAATTGGTTTGAAAAGATTTTCTTGTGAAAGGATCTTCTTCTGATGTCTATTTTCCATGTAGTTGACTTTCCACCTATGAATAGCTGAACTTTGCAATGATCTAGTGCTTGTCCACTCTCAACTCTTGGAATCTAGATAACAAATAAATAAACATACCCAGTGAAATACTACTCATGGTAGTGCTATAAGTTGGGTTTAGGGTGGTTAGGAACTTAGGATGATTGGAAACCTTTCCTCTATCCTGAACGATGATTGTATTTTGCTTGCTTATGCTTGTTTGTATTTGTTTTTTTATACTTAAGCTGGTGGTTTCTGTGAAAGTGGCCTCTTTTTTCCTAAGAATATAGGTAAGGTTGAGTGGTTGACCTACAATTCATCCTTCCCAGACCCTCGTCATTAGTTCTTTAGCAACAATGCATTTTGATATTCGTTTGTACCAACTTGGATGTACATCAAAACATACAAGGTAGAGGTTTTTATCGTTGGTCTTAAACTATTTTATAGTTCTCCTGACTCAAATGTGGTATCCAAGTTGTCATCTTTGTCTTTATGTGGTCAACTTTGTCTCAAAGTAATTTGCTTCATCTTCGATTCAACCAAAGTTTTTCAAGTCTTTAACCATGTTATCCAAGGTGGCATGTAGATAGATATGTTTATCTTCAAACTAGTTACTTATCATTAATTAATTCTGGTTATCTTTAATGTCAGTTTTTGATAGTCAGATTTGTGGTTTCTTGACATACAGGATGATATAATCCCAAGGCTAAGTATAGCTACTCTCATGAGATTGAGGAATGAGATTCTTCGAACTGATTGGTAAGTAACATCTGCCACTATAGTCTAGATACTGATATGGCGTCTGAGTAAGTTATTATGATAATATATAAGATTAATCTTGATATTAATATTCTCAGGAAAACCATATTTGAGAAAGAGGATTGGAGAAGTGTTTTAGATTTAGTTACTAATGCAAAACAGGTTGTCTCTTCTGTACAAGATGTAGCTAAGAAGCTAGTTGATTATACCAAGTTTGGAAGCCAAACGAAATTTATCAGTAAGTCTGAAAAGGCTATGTTATTCATTTCCATCAATTCGGGTTGTTTTTTATGCTGAAGTCCATAATTTTTCATTCAAAAAAATATATTATTATTAAAATAAGGAGTCTTGTTTTGATCCGTTACTCATTTGCCCGATCCACCCATTTTGTCATCTCTGACACCTCTTTGAGTTTCTTGTTAACGGAGTTGTTGACTTCCATAACATAACATTTGACCAAAAGGTTTGACTTTTCTAACAGATGTTCCTGGCGAAAAAGATTCAATTGCAATACAAAACAGTATCCCTTCAACCTTCATACCAGAAGCATCAAAATCTGATGACATTAAAAGGGAAAGAAATGATTTGAGCTCGCCTCAGGAGGAACTATTTATTCCGGGCACAGTTTATTTTTTAAAAAAGAAGGAAGAAAAACACAATGGCAATCAAGTAAATAAGTTCACTCTTTGGAAGAGACATACAGGTGAACATTTTCAAAGAATTCTACTGTCGAACAACTTGATTGCAGATCATAAATGTGACAGCCATTACTATGCTTTAAGGGATGTCCTCAAAGGTATTCCCAAGTCTTGAAATTAAACAAGCTTATATTCCTTTGTTCTCTGTTTTTTTTTTATGCGCTCTGATAACCAGGACCTGCAAAATGAAAATATTAAGATGTCACACTTCAAATTTCTTTCCTTTTTAACATGCTTGTTGTAAAATGTAATGTATAGAGTGATTTTCTTGAAAGTTTTAGAATTATTTAGTTATAAGGACATAAAGATAAATGTGGAAATGAGTTTTGCATATTTAGCAGGCCAGTTAGGAAAGAAGCCCAGACCAACCCAACTATGTATCATAACTCATATGACAGGTAGAGGTGGGCAAAAAACCCAGACCCAGAACCGGCTATACCCGAACCGATGGGTACAAACGGGTCCGGGTTTTTAGACAAATTAAAACGACTCTGGAACCGGAACCGAGAAAACCGGAACTAGTTCCACCTGTACCCGGCCAAAACCTAAACCGAAACTGGAACCGGAACCGGAACCAGGTATTGACTTTGTTGACCGGAACTGGAACCGATTGGAACCGGAACCGGTTCAAAAAAAAACCCGATTTGCGCACCTCTAAGGACAGGAAAGATATTTGTGGAAATGGGTTTGCATATTTGTGGCCCAGTTATGAAAGAAGCCCAGACCAACCCATGTAGTCAATTAGTCATGTAGTAATAAACTTGGTTAATGATGAATCATGATGATGATTTAATATTGTGCAAGGTTTTCCCTGAGATTTCGTATGCCCTGTACAACTTGTAAGAACCGGCCCATAAATTGTAATTTGTCTTTTTATTTGTAACAAAAAAAAAATGACTTATCTGGCCTCTGAAAAGCATGTATTTGCATGTTATTACGGATAAGTTTTTAATATTTTTTTTACATAGATTAATCAACTCACATTACCTAAAGGAAATAAAATTTTTGGGCCCTCTCCAAAATATGGATCTTGTGTGGTTTCACACCCTACACAGTACACACTCCTCTGGCTATGCATCTGTGAAACCTTCTGTATTCTCTGTATTGCCACCCTGTTATAATTGTTTTTAGTAAATGGATATATGAGACAGCTGAAAGAAATGTTGGGCCTTTAATGAAATGCTAGCTCAAGATGTTCTAAAGCAAGTAGTTTTGTCATCTCTTTTTGGTGCAAATATTAGAAAAGCTAAGATGACCCTTCAATAGTTGTAACTCAAGATATTCTCTTTTTATTTTATTTATTTTTTGAAACCATGAGATGTTTTTACTGGAAATCTTCGAGGACCTGTCAATACCCCGTTGGCAAATGTGATTTTGTAAAACATAGTATAAACTAGAGGGACTCAAATGGTTACCATTGCATAAACGCATAAGGGCAAGCCTTAAACATCTACATTTTTTATTCAAATGAAAATAGGTTACCGCATGGCTCTATTTAGTAGTGAGATAATTCGTATGCCATTATAAATTACTATGCACACCTTCAAGCATATTACATAAAAACGCAATACACAATGCTACATGCAATTACACGTGTGCTACTGTAACAAACAAACTTACCCAGTATATTTCCACTTTTCAGTAGAGTCTGGAGGGGAAGGATGGAAACAAACCTTACCCCTATTCCAGTTGGGATAGAGAGGCTGCTCCGAAGGAGTCCCTGGCTCAAATTTATCGTTTCAAGTTGATCATCCCAACACTTTTAACGTTATTTTCACAAAATAAGTAAAATAATGTTAAAATTAGTGCAATTTTACTTTGACCCCTTGAGAACCATACATGTATACATTATATGTGTGCGCCGCAAATGGGGCACGCACAGTGTGCTAATGTTATATACACAATAATTTTACGGCGCACAAATTAAACTCTGGGTCGAATCGGGTTGACCCTTAAAATATTCTTGCCACCCTATTACTATTCATGAGACAGCTGAAAGAAATGCTGGGCTTTTAGTCAAATGCTAGGTCAAGATGTCCTAAACCAAGGCAGTTGTGCCATATTATCCTTTTTTGATGCAAATACAAGAAAAGTTAAGATGCCTCTTGAAAAAGGATTTTTTTTCCCTTAAAAGTTAAAACTACTATAATACAATTTTTAAATCAATGGGTTTCTTTAGACTACGGTAACCGAGGCAATCTTCCTGGGTTCTCTCTCCTCACACTTGTAGCTCATCCAACTATCCAAGTTGAAATTTAAGTTTGTGATATCTTTCGTCTTTTTCTCAAAGGATAGATGTTATTATTTAATCTTTTTATTTTTTATTTTTAATTTTTAATTTTATTTTCTTTACATCTTTCTAATGATATTAAGAATTTGCTTTTATATTTTTAATGCATAAATTTAATTATGAAATAATTTTATATTGTTAACTAAATGATTATTAATTATTATCTAGTATTATTTTTGTTACAAAATAACACAGGGACATACTGTCTATTTTTCTCGTCTATTTCTTTTAATAAATAAAAATATAACACTTTTTGGTATCTCTTCGCTTATATTTTCCTTGTTTCATTCTCTTATCAATAATAATATTAAAAAACTCGGTTTTAATATAAATTAAATTATGTCGTATATCTTTAAATGAGTATGAAATTAATAATTCATTTCAAATTTTATCTACAAAATTATAAATTTTTATTGTTTAGTTAAACATTGAAAGTAAAAGTAGATGGGAGCGTGTGATTTCAAATTCATTAGTTTTAAAAATTTATGAACGAGAACAAATCACAAAGTGTTAAAACTTAGGTCAAACATTCCTTCATCTAAAGATAAGATTTATTAAATCTGTTTAGATGTCTTAGTCATAATTTTTAATTATACCAAAAACCACTAGTTATAGTCTCCTCTAATTTGGATTACACCTGTGAATGATTAAGAATTTAAGATTGCTTCCATGGCCTTTCATGCCTTGTCATCAAGTCTTGTTCAAAACAAAATTTCATGTTAATATATTTACAAACTGATTTTTAATCAAGTCTTTCATCAAACCTTCACATTGTTAAAGTTAAAATCCAAGAATTCGACTTTCATCAAATCTTCACATTGTTAGCATGTTAAAAAAAAGCAAGACGGTTCTATTAGTTTGCAAGAATCTTTAAAAATGTGCAGATTTGATGAAAGATGAATACTTGAATTTAACTTTAGCTTGTAGTATATGCTCCTGACACTAGTCTCGTGAATTGACAACTACAAAAGCGTGTTCGTTTGATTTGATTAGAAAGATTTAGAGTATAACTTAAAGAATACATAAACCAATCCCTATTTTATGGTTAGGACTTTGAACAATTGCCTCCCATTCAAACTACACTCTTGAAATAAAAATATATATAATGGATTCTTTGGACCATTTTAACTTATTATCGGTGTTCAATTATTGATAATCATGTTAACCAATTGTGGTCTATTAAGCACTTCTTGGAGAAAGTGAATTTTCATGGTTTGTCAATTTGTTAGTTGGTCAAGATCGGGGTTGGATCCTTTGGGAACTCATATGTAATCTTTGACAATGACTTGCATGTGTGTTTTGGACGTTCTTGATTTTTAATATGCATAATTGTCTCTTATTAATTAATATATATATATTATTATATATATTAAAAGATATTTGAAATGAATAGTAAAGTTTTGTTTTTTGGATTTTGGCCGCTAAAACTTTTAAAGTTTTGTTTTTTCGATTTTTTACACTAAAACTTTTATATATTATAAGGTTTTGTTTTTTTGATTTTAGCCACTAAAACTTTTTAAAGTTTTGTTTTTTCGATTTTGGCCACCAAAACTTTTATATAATATAAAGTTTTGTTTTTTCGATTTTGGCCACTAAAACTTTTAAAGTTTTTTTTTACGATTTTTTCCACTAAAACTTTTATATATTATAAGGTTTTGTTATTTTGATTTTGGCCACTAAAACTTTTCAAAGTTTTTTCGATTTTGGCCACTAAAACTTTTATATAAACCAAAACTTTTATATAATATAAAGTTTTGTTTTTTCGATTTTGGCCACTAAAACTTTTAAAGTTTTGTTTTTACGATTTTTTCCACTAAAACTTTTATACATTATAAGGTTTTGTTTTTTTGATTTTGGCCACTAAAACTTTTTAAAGCTTTTTCGATTTTGGCCACTAAAACTTTTATATAATATAAAGTTTTGTTTTTTCGATTTTGAAAACTAAAAGTAAAGTTTTGTTTTTTCGATTTTGGTCACTAAACCTTTTATATAATATAAAGTTTTTTTTTCCGATTTTGGCCACAAAAACTTTTAAAGTTTTGTTTTTTTGATTTTTGCCACTAAAACTTTTATATAATATAAAGTTTTTTTTTTTCGATTTTGGCCACTAATACTTTTCAAAGTTTTGTTTTTTCCATTTTGGCCACTAAACTTTTTATACAATATAAAGTTTTGTTTTTTCAATTTTGGCCACTAAAACTTAATAGTAAAGTTTTGTTTTTTTTTTTCGATTTTGGCCATTAAAACGTTTATATAATATAAAGTTTTATTTTTTCGATTTTGTCCACTAAAACTTTTTAAAGTTTTTTTTTCATTTTGGCTACTAAAACTTTTATATAATAGAAAGTTTTGTTTTTTTTTCGATTATGGCCACTAAAACTTAATAGTAAAGTTTTGTTTTTTCGATTTTGGTCACTACAACTTTTATATAATATAAAGTTTTGCTTATTTGATTTTGGCCACTAAAACTTTTAAATTTTGTTTTTTCTCTTTAGTTTTGTTATAATATCGACTATTTTTTTTTACGTTTTTTAGATTCACTATATTTACATCATTATAACGAACTTAAAGATAACAAATTTATTTAAAATTTTTCTAAACAATGATAAATTACAGTGATGTAGTTTACATTGATTTATATTAAAAAAATTTGCACTATTATATTCGTCTCGCTTTTCTCATTAATTCAGTTATACTCTCGACTATTTTTTTGTATGCCCTATATTTACATCATTGTAACGAGTTTAAAGATAACAAATTTATTTGAAATTTTTTCTAACAATGATAAATTACAGTGATGTAATTTACATTGACGTAATATACAGTGATGTAACTTATTATTAACATTATTTACAGTGATGTAACATATCATTTACAGATATGCAACTTATTTTTTACATTATTTACAGTGATGTAACATTTTAATTTACCGTTAGAAAAAAATAAAATAATTTGTTATGTTTATGTTCGTTATATCGATGTAAAGTGAGATATTTGAAAAAAAAATTAAAAACTAGTCTAGATTAAAACGGAATCAAAGATAAAAATTATATCAATGGAAATTACATTACTGTAATTTATCATTGTTAGAAAAAAATTTCAAATAAATTTGTTATCTTTAACCTCGTTGCAATGATATAAATATAGGGCATCTAAAAAAAGTAAAAAAAAAATAGTCAAGACTATAACGGAATTTAATAGAAAAATTAGACGAATATAAACGTGCAATTTTTTTTTAAAAAAATAATATAGTATAAAAAAATTATTAATGTTTAAAAAAGAGAGGGGTAAACTTTATATTAAAAATTAGATTTATTAAAATATCTTACATGGTGACACTTGTCACTACAATATTAATTCCAGATTTTTGAGTGGTAACAAAATGTCTAAAATGTCCTTCCAAATTAAAAAACAATAAGGACACATATCACGATCCTATGCACTTACTTTTGAAATTAACCATTGGATGATAGTTATTTGGTAACAAATTTTATGGATTATTTTTTGTTCCTTTCCATACATATATATATAGGGAGAGGATCAAATGCTAACCCTCTCTTATAGCGTTAACTCGTTAACCTTGGCAAAAAATGCCCGAATCTTTAAATTTTTTTATGGCTTTTATTATACTAAATAGGGGGTTTCTGTTTTGTGCTTTTGCTAATTTATCACCGTTTATAATTTAAAACAATTGTAAGTTTGAGTTACACTATCTGATGTAAGCAGTGTAACGCAAACTTACACTTGATTTAAATTAGAAACGGTGATAAATTAGCAAAAACACAAAAAAGAAACCCACCTATTTATGTATAATAAAGGCCATAAAAAAATTTCAAAGATTCGGGCATTTTTTGCCAAGGTTAACGGGTTAACGCTATAAGGGAGGGTTAACAATGAAACCATCCCTATATATATATATATATATATGTATATATATATGTATAGGGTAATGATCAATTGGTAACCCATGCTAATTGAGATAACTTATTAACCCAATTTGATTGGTTGTCTAATTTAACGAATTTGAAATGTGTGGTCCATATTAATTTTGGGAAAAATGAGTGGTTGAAATTTATTTAAGGGTATTTTGAAGATTTTGTTAGGTGTACTTGATTTGATTTTTAAAATAAAAGTTTACCCCCCAATTTTTTAAACTTTCGTAACTTTTATATACATATTAATTTTTTTAAAAAAATTACACCATGAAATTTGTCTCATTTTTATCTTTAATTCGAGTATAGTTTTGTCAATTTTTTTAAAGTTTTCGAAATTACACTGATATAATGAGCAAAATTTTTTCAAAGTGTTCGTAATTAAACTGATGTAACGAGCTAAATTTTTTCAAAATATTCATAATTACACTGATGTAATAAGCTGAATTTTTCAAAGTGTTCATAATTACACTGATGTAACGAGTCGTTACATTGATGTAACGAGCTGTAACTTATTATTTTTTTTCGTTACAATTATCTAACTTTCTATCTTATTTGATATAAATTTATTTAATTAACTAAATTTTATAATAAAAAATAATTTGTAATATATATTTAAGATGAGAGAAAAAAATGTTTGATGGAAAATTTTTGAAAAAAGAGGGAAATTATTGTACTTATGTTTTTTATGTTAGTGTAATTACGAACGCCCGAAAAAAATTTGGTATGACTATATTGAAATTAACGAGAAAAATGTGACGAGCTTAATGGTGTAATTTTTATAAAAAAATAACATAGTATAAAAAAGTTATAAGTGTATAAAAATCAAGGGGGAGACTTTAATTTAAAAATAGGAAAATAGATGATTTTTTAAGAGTGTGACACATGTCACTCTTATATTAAATCTGGTTTTTGTAATTAACACAAAAGACTATAATGCCCTTTGTTAAATTTTAATTAGTGACACATGTCACCATTATATTAAATCTAGAAAATTTGAATCATTGGATTTGAGTTATAGAGTTTTCTCAATTAGAATGGGTTATTATATGATCCCTTCCATATATATATGGGATGCTTCGAATGTTAACTCTTTCTTATTGCGTTAACCGAATAACTACATCTTATTACTTTAAGACCCACATTAAAGTAAATCTAAATGTGTAGGCTTTTTCTTATTTTTTTTATTAATGTAAGTGAGCACTACATTAATTATAAAAGAAAAATATATACACATTTAGATTTACTTTAATGTGAGTTCCAAAGTAATAAGATGTAGTTATTCGGTTAACGCAATAATGAAGGGTTAACATTTGATCCTCTCCTTATATATATATATAGGGTATAGATAATTTGAAAACCTTTTCTTAATTCGAAAACCTTGAAAACCCACTTTCTAACCATTGATTTCATGCTTGTGTGTTTGAGATTAATCCATGGTTTTTAATTTATTTTATTGTTTTATTAAATGTGAGAAAAATACAGAAAGGGTAAACTTGTCATTTACATGTTTGTACTTGAAATGAATTATTAATCTCAATAAAGTACAAGATCCATCTCTTTCATCCCAACCCATATACCATTTACCTCATCAAACACTTAAATTTCAAAATCAGAACACTCAAATTTCAAAACGAATTCGGTCGTGTGGTCTAAATCAAAAACCACAAGTATCCAAATCAAGCCTCATGAACGTCATTATCATGTTTTAATATCGTAGCTTCAGGTGGCGCTGGTGACGTGGAAGACGACAACCACTAACGACGTGAAATAGGGGTTCTAACCGTCCAACCGTAACGACTTTCAACGGTAGCCGTCTTCGTAATAAAGAAAGCCAACATCAAAGAAAGGTTAGGCATGTGTTTTATTATGTTTGTTGTTTTTGGGATGCAAGAAATGTTCATGTTATTGAACTAGGTTAGACTGTTGTGTTTATTACTTCATTGTGACTGTTATGTAACAGTGGGGTAACTACTGCTTTAACCGGTCATGGATTTATTTAGTTAGAATGTTGTGTTTATTACGTCATTGTGTTTAATACGTCATTGTAATGCAAGATGTAACTGTTATGTAACTATAGGGTAACTCCTGCTTTATCCTTGTCCCTTGATTTTATTGGTGTTTGTAATAGATAATATGCTCTGGATACACTGTTGGTACTCGCACTTCTACTTTTTAGATGATACATTGGTCTTAGTTTTCTTTTGTTTTTATTTAAAATTACTTCAATTTTATTTTTAGATAGGTCAAATCCTATAATTAGAGTAGTAGAAAAAGACATCCTAGTGTATGGTAACCATATCAAACATCATTACAAAAAATCCAACAATATTTTAAAAAAAATACACAAAAAGTACTGGTGAGATCTTTGAAAACAGAATGTAAAACCTCATTCATG
The DNA here is from genome assembly GCA_009363875.1 of Mikania micrantha. Taxonomy (NCBI): domain Eukaryota; kingdom Viridiplantae; phylum Streptophyta; class Magnoliopsida; order Asterales; family Asteraceae; genus Mikania; species Mikania micrantha. The sequence goes on along the minus strand of CM018695.1, from coordinate 87,134,504 downwards.
AGTAGTTATATGTAATATATAGGCAATTCGAGATTTCTGATAAAATATGATAACCAAAGATGTAAAAATTGTATAAAAATTGTGTAACTTGTACAGAAACCTCTTTCATTTCTCAAAACAAACTCCATGCACAAGCGAAACACAGGCAATTAGTAAGTATAAAAATTTTCATCAAGAAATTTTGACAAATCGTTCTCTTTGCATCTACATCTTGTTCTTTCTAAGAATACCAGAGATAATATCAATGGATCTTGGGCACATAGGAGAATCTCTCTAACCTACAAGTATAACAACATGTTTGTTATATGTATAACATATGCAAAGTCATGTGAAGTGACAGTAATTATTACATAACAACTTGAAAAAATATTACTAACATCGGTAAAAATTGACATATACTTAAAACAAATGTAACACAATGTGTAATAACTGTATTTTATACGTACTCGATATGTAACAAAGTTGTTTCAGTCAATCAATATGTGAAAATGCTATTTTATCTAAGATTAAAAGATGAGTGGCTGAGATTAAAGAATTTTCTGATTTTTTACCCACAAGGACGTCCTTCTTGTGCCAACCCACTCCTCGTTTTCGTCAAAAGCTGAAAAAGTACAAAAGATATAATTATGACATGTCACATCAGTTAAAACATTTAAAAAATTAATTGAAACTGATTCTATAAATGTATCATATACGTTACATAAGTGTAACAATGACGCATGAACCTAAAAAATACATGTAACATCGTTGTTAATATGTAACATCTTTGTAAAATAGGCACTACCTGTGTAACAATTCATGAACATAAAAAATACATGTAACATCGTTGTCTTTGTAATGATGCGTTACCGAATAAACAACATTCTCATTGACAAGATGAATGTGAAAACATAACAAAACAACTTTCCATGTAAAAGTTACCGAATAAACAATATTCTCATCAATACGATTAGTGTGAGAAACATAACAAACAACTTTCCATGTGAGCTATCTAAGCTGTTATATGTAACATTTTGTGTAACGAACGTAATTTGTATGTAAAACATATGTAATATAGTTGTTTCTAGTAAAACATATGTAACATAGTAAAACAAAGATTGTTGTTATATGTAAAACATTTGTAACGTAGGTGGATTAACCGTGTAATAATTCACGAATATGAAAAACATTGGTAAAATCGTTGTAATTGTTATGATGCGGCCTAGGAGGCTGCGTAGGCACTAGGCACCCTCCACTAAAAACTATATATAAAACATCGTTGTATTTGGCATGTGTAATGAACGTAACTTATATGTAAAACATATGTAATATAGTTGTTTCAAGTAAAGCATATGCAACATAGTAAAACAAAGATTGATGTTAATTTGTAACGTAGGTGCATTAAGTATTTAACAAATCACGAACATGAAAAACATTGGTAACATCATTACATTTGCTATGATGTGACCTAGGCGGCTGCCTATATAGGGAACACAAACATTTAAACGAATATTGTTTTCTTGTTCGTGTTCGTGTTCGTTCTTTAAGTTAAACGAACCTAAATAAACGAATATAAACGAACGTTCACAAACGTAAATGAACAGATGGGACGCGTGTTCATGTTCATTCGTTTAGTTAAACATTGGTAATGTATTTGTTATGATGCGACCTAAGAGACTGAAAAAGGTAAAAACATCATTGTATTTGGTAATATCGTTGTATTTGTTATGATGCGGCCTAGATTGAAAAAGGCAAAAACATTGGTAACATCGTTGTATTTGTTATGATACGGCCTAGGCGCTAGGCGCCCCTCCACTAAAAACTATATGTAAAACATTGGTAACATCGTTGTATTTGTTATGTGTAATAAACGTAATTTATATGTAAAACATATGTAATATAGTTGTTCCAAGTAAAACATATGTAACATAGTATAACAAAGATTAGTGTTAATATGTAACACCTTTGTAACGTAGGTGCAAACAAACATATATGCAATCAAGTGATTCTTTTAACAATACCTGAAAAACATTGGATAAATATATATGTTGTTTACACTCAAAGAGACAGAAAAATAAGAAAGAGTACAATATATACTAAATAAACGTAATAAAAATGTAACTAGCATGTAACCCTAATCCTAAAAAAATGGTATATCACAAACGTAAAAAGTGAGTATATATCATGTAACACTAATGAAACATATATGTAATCAAATGATTTTTTTAACAAATACCTGGAAAACATTCGTGACACTATTGTCTTTGTTGAGATGAGTTACAAAATATACAACTTTATCTTGTACATGCTCGGTATGAGAGACTTAGCAAAACAACTTCCCCTTAACAATCTCTTTCTAAACTTCCAAAAAAATCGAATGGATATATATTTCAAATGCATGGCTCTCTATTTCTAAACCTGACAAAGACTGATATGGTCGAGATGAGGTTTTTACTCCGCCAAACGTTGCCTATAACGCTGACTTTCAATAGAAGTGTCGTAGCACAAGTTAAATTGCACCTGGATAAAATGAAGACCACATCCAGGTGCGTGAGTAAAAACCTCATCTCGACCATATCAGTCTTTAATTACATGTGTTTCATTTCATTTGGCAACACATTGTTATTCTAACAAGAATAAAATGAAACACATGTAAATAAATCGCATTCTACCACCATTTGATGGGATTTCGTAACATTCTTCACGTATCAACGGTAAATTTGGATCATAACCATCCTCTTCATCAACAGAAAGAATTGGATCATCGTTTATGGGATGTATTGAGAAAATCATAAATTTGGAACATAATCATCCTCTTCATCAACAAAAAAAAATGATAATAAGAAAGAAGACACTATTGAAATAAATATAGATTATCACCTTCTATCTCTGATTTAACAAACGATTCTTTATTGTAGCTTGCAATCAAAGAATCAAACGTGTTAAGATCAAGTGTAGAATCCATACAAAGACAACTTTAAAAGAGAAGGGGAAGTTCATGCAAAGGAAATGAGATGTTTGGGAATTCAAAAATGAAAAAACACAGAGAGGGTGTCGCACCCCGGCCCTCCCGTCCCGGACGGGGGCGCGACGGCTGGCTGATCTTGCAGGATCGCAGTCTCCGGTCACACAATGTTACGAGACCTATATGTCTGGTTTCGTACGTATATCCAAATACTTGGATAAAACGGTTTTGTAAAATCAGAGTTGCGGAAGTAAAATTGATAATATCAAACATATATAGTTGAACAGTTGAGGAAGCTTTAACTAAAACAGTTTTCAAAGTGATAGGTAATAATAGTTGCGAAAGCGATTAAAGTAGTTTGACAATACATAAGCAACACAATCAAATGATAACAATGTTTAATAAACTAAGACACTTAAACAGATGCATGCGACTCCAGCCTAGCATCCTATTCCTTGTGCGCGTGCCTTAGTTACCTGAGAAAACATGCGAAAAAAAGGTCAACACAAAGGCTGGTGAGAGCACAGGTTTATCATAAGCAGTAAACATCCAATGTTTAAAGTAACAGTTGTGATTTACATATCGTTACAATGCAGTATCGATTGATAGCTAGTCAATACAATTATATTATATGCGGGGTCGTACTGAAGCTGACAGTTGTGCCTCCCGCCATGTCCATCACAAGACAATGGCAAAGTATTGGTCAATATTGCATCGATTCCGACCTCCAGTCGGGTTGGCCTCCAAGGCGCGATGGGTGGGGCTTGTCAAGCCCAAATAGTACTATTCAAGATTACCACGCTAGGCGCTACGTGCTACTAACGGTCCGTGGAGTATCGCGATGAATTTTAGTTGTGATGTGGTCCACACATATACATATAGTGATAGAGCATGTCCATATGCAAATAAAATGAGTTGTTCATAAAACAGTTTATCATGCAATGTTTTGTCCCCCAAAGGTTTGAAAAGTAAAAGGGGCCGTGAACTCACCTGATAGAGTAGTTCCGGTTGTGAGTGTGTTCGCGTCTGCGAGAGCTAGCACCTGCTAGTATGCACCTATAACCATATGGGTGTGAGTATGTGTTTTGTGGTACGTAGTATCCCATACAACTCCAAGCGTCGGTGTGCTCAACCGAGTGTGTGTGTTGACTAGTGAGACTCGACGAATCGTTGGTGACACGATTGTTGTGTTATGACCGCCCAATGTGTCATAAGTACAAGTAGGACACTTACACGCATCCTATGACCCTAATCGTACAAGTTACCATTTTTAGAAAGTTTCCAATTTAGGATAGTGTGGTTATGAAATTCCATTTCATAAAGTTAACACTTCTAATGTGTTTGTAAAATACATTTAAACCCTTAAAACATGTCTTTTGCGCATAAATCACCATTTATGCCGTTTTGCCCAAATAAAGTTTCCTTATTTGGAAAGTATCCGTTTAAAAACCCGTTTTCACAAATCAAAGTTTCCAATATGCTTAGAAATCATTCTTAAGCATATTTCAATGCTCAAAGTTCATCAAAACGTTTTAAAACATCAAAAGCCCTCTTTTGATTTACAAAAGTTTCCTTATTTAGCAATTATATTTTTGACAAAATCAAACATCCAAATGTGTTTCTAAACACTCCAATATACATTTAACAACATCTAGATATGTCTAACATGTCTAGATCATTATCAATCCAAGACTTGCACATAAAAGTTTCCTTTTATGGCAAGTGTGTGCAAGTGTACCAAAATCATTATCAAATCAATCCTAACTTAACCAAACTCAAATCTAACATTACTAAACTATAAAATCAGTAAATCTAAATCAAATACACATCAAATCACCAACACATCCGAGCACAATAACTAAATGGAGTTGCATGTGGGTTATTACCCATTGCATGTACGATCTAATGAATAATAGGCGTGTAAAACTACCTTAGATGACAAGATTTATATTGAACAGCTCCTGTTGATGACGATCCACTGATTCGATGGTTGTTCCAAGCTTCTGGATGATCCCCAACGCCTTTCTTGTGCTTCAATGGCTTCCAACTCCAAAGGATAGCTCCCAATGATGATTTCAGAGACTTGGAGTATGATTTCAGTGTGTTGCAGTCGATCTAGAGAGGAAACGCTCGGTGAAGTGTAAGAAAAACCGAACAAAATGAGCTGGGTTGGGTGTTTATAAGATTTTCGATCTGCATGGCCTTTGCGTACCGCGGAGGCCGATCAAAATGTTTATCGCGTACCGCGATGGGATTCGGGAGTCTGGACGCCCGGTTTTCTTCGCGTGCCGCGAAGCCTTTCGCCATAGGATCCTCGCGTACCGCGATGGGTCCACTTTCATGTTTTTCGATTTCGATGATTCGATTTCGCTCGTACTCGATTCCTAACGCTTATCCTAAACCTCTAATGCATGTTTAGCACATAATCATATAACAACACATAAGTTTGATTGATCACCAACGTTCGTGAGACTCGTGTGTGTGTTTTGATAATTTCTCGAATTATCTTCGATAGTTTGTGTTCGTTGCTACGAACCGTTTGCATGCTTGATTAACCATAATCAACATGCATTTGCACAATCCAATTGTGTTTGTGTTTGCCACACTTGGTTTCCAAAACCAATGTGCAATGTACGATTCGATAATTCCTCGAACTATCGTTTCGCAGTTGTGTGTGTTCAACTCATCCAATTAAATATAATTAAATGAAATGCAACAAGTATGAATGTGAAATGTAAAGAATGTAAGAGTCGCAATTTACCTGAAATTGCTGGGTGTCACAGAGGGAATGACCTTGGCGTGAAGGGAATGGGTACTTTGTAAAAATGTTATTTTATCAAATAAAATGTACAAATAAAGGTGACACCCACTCTTACAAAAAATAACTTTTTATTAATGAGAGAAAAGATGGTTGTAAACAAACATGCCACATAGTTACAAGAAGTTGTCCTTGATTCTAGAGAAAAAAAAACAGGACACAAAGCCCAAAATTATTTAAACTCTTTTACCCATTAAATAAAATAAAAAAAGAGACCACGTGTAAAATTTACGTAACAAAACATGTATACTAGAAAAAAGGGGGTAAAATTAACGTATTAAAACACGTATACTGGAAAAAATTACCGTTACGGCCCTAAATGTTAAAAATATGATCCTAAATGTTTAAAATGACGTAAAAAAACATAATCGCTTTTCGTATGTGACAAAAAAACATGTGTAACAAAAAACATGTATAAACTAAAACGTTAATTTACTTTTTAATGTACAAAAAAACAGAGAAATAAAGGGGAAAAAAATCTTAACAGCGTAACATTAGTGTAACTTCTAGACGTTTATTGATGGCCAGATGCGTATGAAAAATTCAAATCATAAAAAGCTATATTGTAAAAATAATAAAAAAATGCATAAAAGTACATAGGTGTAAAAGACATATTTGCCCTAAATGAATTTAATAATAAAATGGTGATGTGGCAAAATCTTGGCCACATAAAGAAAATTTTCATGGTTTTCTCACTAAGGTGGGGTTTCCAAATTATGTATTCCCTATATATATATATATATAGGGCATGGAATTTTTGATAACCCTCATCTTTTGTTACAATCCATTAACCATCATCCAATGGTTACTTTAAAAATGTAAGTGTATAGGATGGTGACACGTGTCAGATTCCTTTTTTTTCTTTTTTTTAATATAAAGGGCATTTAAGACATTTGTTATTTAAGTAAAGTTTACCCTATTTTTTTTAAACATTCATAACTTTTTTATACTATATTATTTTTTTTAAAAAAAATTGCACCATTATACTCGTCTCATTTTTCTCTTTAATTTCGTTATATTTTCGACTAGTTTTTTTTTTGATTTCATGTATTTACATCATTGTAACGAGCTTAAAGATAACAAATTAATTAGAAATTTTTTCTAACAATGGTAAATTACAGTAATGTAACAAAAAATGAAGTAATGTAACACAAAATGAAGTAATTTACAATGACATAATTAACGGTGACGTAACACATTATTTTTTTTCTCTAACAATGATAATTACAATGATAAATTACAGTGATGTAAATAGAACACATTATTTTGATTTTTTTCTCTCACAATGATAATTATAGTGATGTAATTTATCATTGTTCGAAAAAAATTTAAACTAATTTGTTGTCAATGTAAATTACATCACTGTAATTTAAACCAAATTCACCGAAAAAAACCGAAACCGAATTTTACGTCAATGATAATTACAATGATAAATTACAGTGATGTAATAGAACACATTATTTTGATTTTTTTTTCTCTCACAATGATAATTATAGTGATGTAATTTATCATTGTTCGAAAAAAATTTAAACTAATTTGTTGTCAATGTAAATTACATCACTGTAATTTAAACCAAATTCACCGAAAAAAACCGAAACCAGATTTTACGTAAATGTAAATTACATCACGATAAATTACGTCAATGTAAATTACATCACGATAAATTACGTCAATGTAAATTACATCACTGTAATTTATCATTTTTAAAAAAAATTCAAATAAATTTGTTATATTTAAGCTCGTTACAATGATGTAAATATAGGGCATCTAAAAAAAGTAAAAGAAATTAGTCGAGACTATAACGGAATTAAAGAGAAAAATGAGACAAATATAATTGTGCAATTTTTTTTAAAAAATAATATATTATAAAAAAGTTATTAATGTTTAAAAAAGAGGGGGGGAAACTTATAAGGGGTAAAATGACTATGATGCCCGTTTTAATACTTTAATGTAATGCTTATGTGTAGGTTTATGATTGGTTTAAATGGGTTATGTAGTTGTAGCAAAAGATGAGGGTTATTTTTTATACCCTTCCCTACTCTTTTTTAAACATTAATAACTTTTTTATAATATATTATTTTTTAAAAAAAATTGCACAATTATATTCGTCTCATTTTTCTCTTTAATTCCGTTATAGTCTCGACTAATTTTTTTTTACTTTTTTTAGATGCCCTATATTTACATCATTGTAACGAGCTTAAATATAACAAATTTATTTGAATTTTTTTAAAAATGATAAATTACAGTGATGTAATTTACATTGACGTAATTTATCGTGATGTAATTTACATTGATGTAAAATTCGGTTTCGGTTTTTTTCGGTTAATTTGGTTCCTGTTCGGTTTTTTCGGTTAATTCGGTTTCGGTTCGGTTTTTTTTGGCTTTTTGCTCATCTCTAATTTGTAACGAGCCTAAATACAACAAATTAGTTTGAATTTTTTTTTGAACAATGATAAATTACATCACTATAATCATCATTGTTAGAGAAAAAAAATCAAAATAATGTGTTATATTACATCATTGTAATTTATCATTGTAATTATCATTGTTAGAGAAAAAATAAAATAATGTGTTATATTAAATCACTGTAATTTATCATTGTTTAAAAAAATTCAAAATAATGTGTTATATTTATGGTCGTTATATCGATGTTAATAATGGAGAATGAGAAAAAAAATTAAAAAAACTAGTCAATATTATAACGGGAATTAAAGAGAAAATTACATCACTGTAAATAATGTGTTACGTCACCGTTAATTATGTCATTGTAAATTACTTCATTTTGTGTTACATTACTTCATTTTAAGTTACATTACTGTAATTTACCATTGTTAGAAAAAAATTCTAATTAATTTGCTATCGTTAAGCTCGTTACAATGATGTAAATACGTGACATCAAAAAAATAAAAAAAAAACTAGTCGAGACTATATCGAAATTAAAGAGAAAAATGAGACGATTATAATGGTGCAATTTTTTTTAAAAAATAATACAGTATAAAAAAGTTATGAATGTTTAAAAACAAGGTGGTAAACTTTACATAAATAACAAATATCTTAAATGCCATTCATACTAAAGACAAAGGAATTGACACATGGCACGATCTTACACACTTACCTTTTCAAGTAACCATTGGATGATGGTTAATGGGTTGTAGCAAAAGATGAGGGTTATCAAAAATTTCATCCCAAAGGGGAAAAAAATCTTAACAACGTAATATTAGTGTAACTTCTAGACGTTTATTGATGGCTAGATGCGTATAAAAAATTCAAATCATAAAGAAGTTTTCATGGTTTTCTCACTAAGGTGGGGTTTCCAAATTATGTATTCCCTATATAGGGTAAGGAGTAATTGGTAACCCATGATAATTGAGATAACTTATTAACCCAATTTGATTAGTTGTTTAATTTAATGAATTTGAAATGTGTGGTCAATATTAAATCTGGGAAAAATGAGTAGTTGAGATTTCTTTAAGGGTATTTTGGAGATTTGTTAAGTGTACTTGATTTGATTTTTAAAATAAAAGTTTACCCCTCAATTTTTTAAACCTTCATAACTTTTATATACATTTTTAATTTTTTTAAAAAAATTACACCATTAATTTTGTCTCATTTTTATCTTTAATTCAAGTATAGTTTTGTCAATTTTTTTAAAGTTTTCGAAATTACACTGATGTAACGAGCAAAATTTTTTCAAAGTGTTCGTAATTAAACTGATGTAACGAGCTGAATTTTTTCAAAATGTTCATAATTACACTGATATAATAATCTGAATTTTTTCAAAGTGTTCATAATTATACTGATGTAACGAGTCGTTACATTGATGTAACGAGCTGTAACTTATTATTTTTTTCTGTTACAATTATCTAAATTTCTATCTTATTTGATATAAATTTATTTAATTAACTAAATTTTATTATAAAAAATAAGTTTGTAATATATATTTAAGATGAGAGAAAAAAATTTTGATTAAAATTTTTTGAAAAAACAGGAAAATTATTGTACTTATGTTTTTTACGTTAGTGTAATTATGAACGTCCGAAAAAAATTTGGCATGACTATAATGAAATTAACGAACAAAATATGACGAGTTTAATGGTGTAATTTTTATAAAAAAATAACATAGTATAAACAAATTATAAGTGTATAAAAATCAAGGGGGGAAACTTTAATTTGAAAATAGAAAAATAGATGGTTTTTTAAGAGTGTGACGCTTGTCACTCTTATATTAAATCTGATTATTGTAATTAACACAAAAGACCATAATACCCTTTTGTATTAAAAATTAATTAGTGACACATGTCACCATTAGATTAAATCTAGAAAATTTGAACAATTGAATTTGAGTTATAGAGTTTTTTCAATTAGAGTGGGTTATTATATGATTCCTTTTCTATATATGTGTGTGTATATATATATATAATGCTATCATTTTCAGGATCCCTTGGAGACCCAATGCATATGATTTTTACACATGTCTGGATATGTATAGGTATGCAAAAATTCGCAAAATCATGTCACATGCAACAAGATTTTCTTGGTTTCTTTAAGTTTAACAATCTTAACTGCAACGACTCGTTATGTTTAGCTTAAATTTTCTTTTAATAAACTAATATAATGCAAGTTTTCAAGAATATAATATGATATACACTTGTGTGGCGGCCCCACGTGCAAGTTGGGAGTTATGGGACTTTGACCAGACGTCTACATCCTACACACAGATGACACGTCCTAAGCTTATTTTGTGTTGAGTGAAGCCGATTCTAAGCGACAGAAGTGACCCGTGCCACGGTCTTGTCTGGTTGTTTTTTGGTATTTGGATTTTTATGATGTCATGCATGCATATATTATGGAGTTATATATCGTACTAATGTTCCATGTTACGTTGAAATGGTCGACTGGAAAATCCTTGTGATTGAAGTTCAATGAAACATATCATATTTTTCATGATTTTGGATGTTAACCAATATATAGAATTATATTTAACACACTCGATATACCGCTGGCTGATTTTATATATTTAACAGGCCATTTATGCATGTATTAATCACTGAAAAATTTGGTTATTAAATGATGCTCTATAACTTGCATTTTGGTTATGGAACACTCCCATATGTGAACGATCATGAGAAAACTCTTTTTTGCGTGAAAACTTGTGAACTATAAATATAATCTGAACACCCACTTGAGTTGAGAAACCGGTGAAAATCCGGTGCAACTATATTTTTTTATTCACGTATGTAATTTATGTTATTGTAAAAAAAATTAAATTACAAGTACTTATTATGCATATGTTACAAAATAATGTTTTTATAATTTGTAAGAGTAAAAACCAAGTATGTAACAAGTGTATAATAAGTGTGTGTGTGCAGGCAAAGTTTAGTATGTAAAGTCGTTTTTGCACGCAATGTGCAGTGGCGATCTTGACCAACAAATTAGGGGGGGTGAATTTTTTTTTAGGGGGCGAAATAAAGGTTTTTAAAAAAATTTGCACTACGTATCGGGAAATATACACAATTACACGAAAAAATAGGGGGGCTGTCGCCCCTCCTACTCTGAACAAAGATTCGTCCCTGGCAATGTGTACGTAGTATGTGTAGATTTATTACTCAAGAACGATTGATACTTCTGTTTAAAATTAAAAAAATTTATTCAATTAAAAAAGTAAGAATATTTCATGTCCAAAATTATAATGCTTAAACTTTGGGGTTAAAATGAAAAAAAAAAAACTAGAAGTTTGTGTCCAAAATTAAAACACTTAAACTTTTGTGAATAAAATAAAAAAAAATCAATTAAAATTTAGTTAGTCAAAAGAACAAACAAAAGTTTACCATTAGTTTATTACATTATTTAAAAGTTTTAAAACAAAGTTTTAAAACTTTCGATCAAATAGAAAAGTTTTAAAAGTTTCTAGTGTTTAAAACAAAGGATTATTATTTATTTTTTATTATTTCCCAGTTCATTTTTTAATGCACACACATTAACATTACACTTTACACCACATATGGCAATAAGCTACGTTGAGGCTGGCCCAGTCCCAAAATTAATTATAAAAGCGTCTTTGATATTATGACCAACCTAAAACGCATCGGTACGTATTTTTTGGGAAATTACATGTCTGATATCATGCACAAAAAAAAAATACATGTTGAGAAAGAAAAGTTAATATTTAATATAATAAGGCAACTAGACTTGGGTGTTATTAGAGAAATATCAATGAAAACTTTTTTTTTTTTTTTTTTGTTTGTTTGCTTTGTCTTGTTGTGTTTTATCCCTCAAAGTCACACATTTCTTCTAGACGTCTCTAATTTGTTGCAAGACAACCTCAAAATTCATTCCAAGTCTATGAAATACTTGAATGGGTTGAAGCTAAAAGTGAATTTGAAAATCAATAGCTTAGAATTGAAGTTAGACCGCTAGAATATGAATTTGTCTAAACATGAATCACATGTAACAAAAACTACTTCCTATTTATAATAGCAACCGCAACAACATCATCTATTTTTTGCAAGTTCAACACTTGATTAGACTAAGTTTGTGAATATTAGCACTAAGCATAAATAGAGGTTTGGAAAATGGAACACATTTGTAGGTGAGAGATTTGTCATTAATCCATTGGCACCCATGATGTTGATATTCATTCTATGTTGTATATTTTAGTATAATATAGATGCAAATGAATATTAAAAAGCTCCGATGTGCAGAGTGCACAATTGTTCAAAGCTTCCGAGCTCCTGACCAAGCGAGGGACAAGAGGGTCGCACTCCCTTGAAGGGTTCTATGGCTAGTGTCCCTAGTAGGGTCCAATGTGCAGAGCCAGGGGCCTGGGGGCAATGCCCCTTGTGTGTTCGTGGCAACTCACTAAAATCTAAATAAAATTTACTAAATTAATATGACCGGATTTGGCTTGACCCGAGAATTTTAACCTCAAATAACTACATTATGCGTGGTATTATATCACATAAGAAATTCACAGGAGAACATACGAACAAATCATATCTTACATAAATTTTTAAAAGGACACAAGGGAAGAAATATTGATTTTAAAAAGTGATTCTAATAAGATCATATAGAAATCCAAGCATCGTGTTATCGAAAAATTTCTAACATTCTTTATTAAGATTGTATTACTAGTTTACATTCATAGTAGCTGTTTGAAGTTTAGTAGAATATGAGATTTTACTAACTTTTAACAATTATAATTATATGTATTTGTTACACATTTAATTATTAAAAACTAAGTTTATGTTCTACAATGTCAGAGGTTCACTAGGAACTAAACTGGCTCCAAAAATAAGCTATAATGAACGAGATATCGAAGCTTAAAAGTGTGTAGTTGAAAACATTAAAAATGAGAAATAAGTTTGTACCACATTAATGGAAGGATAAACCTTGTGTGGGTTTATAAGTGGGAGCTTATTGGCATAAGCATTATCAAATGCAAAGAGTTGAGCCTGAATGGGACCAGCTAGGCTCTGGGCAGGGTGGGCACTTTTTGCTCATCAGTGGTTGTGTTCCATGGTTATGGATCAATGGTTGCTATCCATGGATGGTAGCAGTGATTGTTTGCCAACAGTTAAGAAAACAACAGTTATTGTTTATCAATTTCAGATGTTGCATTGAATAATCAGCTTTAACTGACTAATTTAATTTTATGACTGTTAGACAAAATTAATTGGCTGTTTAAAGTACAGACTTTAATTCTTGCTTGTTTCAGGTGCTGATCTACCAGTATATATACAAGGTTGTGTACCTTGATAAAGATAACTGAAAAACACTTGAAAATTATGTAACACACAACAATACACACTTTTTTTCTAACAATTTTGCAAATCGATCTTGTTATTCCATACTCTTGTTTTAGGTTGATTTCAGGTGCTAAGTTAATTCCGGCATGTGACAATCTGGTATTTCGGATTAACCTCGTTAATCATAAATTAACAGAAACGATACTAAATTAAATAAAATCAAGATAGAGGGATTGGAATTAAACAAAATAAGTTCAATAACATTTAAACCATAAGGAGAAATGTTGAAATTATATGAAATGGTAAATTTTGACTTTTAAAGTCAAAATTCGTATGGTTTAAAAATTCACACTAATTCGAGTTGTAACCGAATTTTTACTTATAATAATCATCACATTGATGATTACTAACAACCATGGTACGTTAATAACACCATAATTGTCGAAATTAAACCAATTAAAGCTCATAATGATGAAACCGTCACTAAACAACTATAAAACCCATACATTTCAGTCGAATTTCATACAATTGAACAATCAAACACTTCAACCGGCACCCTCAGGAGCTGTATCATCAATCAATTGGATTCTAGAAGCTTTGGTTTGAATATTTCGATCAAGGACTTGGCCGAACTCAAGCTTCAAGTCGAACAACATCAATTACAAGTTGAACAAGGTAAAAACCCGTTCCAACACAACCTAAAAGGGCGAATAAGCATAGCCCCATGATAATTCGTGGTTCTAATACCGAATTGTATGAGTTCAATAACTAGGGTTCATCGTATGGGACGATTTGGGGGTTTCAACGTAAACGAATTCCGAAATCAAATCAAATGTTACCAAGAACTTCGAAATAACCATTTAAACAAAAGCCCCAAAATATTCATCAAAATATAACGAATTACTGGATTTCGGGTTCTAGGGTTCATCATATGAATGAATTTGGGGTTTTCTATACGTATGGATTTGATAATCAAATTAACCTATGCAGTTAGTTTCGGAATAATTCATTTTGCAAAAGTCCTATAACAATTTTAGAAAACAATCTCAAATTTAGTATGAACCTATCAAGGGTTTTTAGATAAAAAACGTGTTGGGGTTTTTAAACAAACGATATCCAAGAATTCAATTAAACAATACAGATAGTTTTTTTTTGATATATGGATGAAAAGCCTTATGAATTTGAGGATTAACGGATTTGAATTTGATTCAATTGGATTGAAGGTGGATTGTTTGAGTCCGACTTTGACCAGGACTGATTTCGAACACTTAACCGCATCATTGGGCGAATTAAAATCACCCATATATGTGTCTGGATCCATGGAACAAAATCCCTAAGAGATTGGGTTCGAATTCAGTCGAATCGGGGTTCAATTGGTGGTCATTGAGTTCGGTTGTGTTAAGGGCGGGAACCGGACCATCTATTGATTAAAAGTATTTGAAAATCAATCATGTTGCGAAATTTAAAGTAGGTCAGCTGGTTTGGGCGTGGGGGTGTGTCCGGAAGGTCACGGATTCGAATCCAAGGGCCATTGGTTTTATACAAAAGTACCAATTTGGTATTTTTGTCATAACTCATTCGTTTTAACTTCGATTTAATCCATTCAAGTTGCGTTGGAACCGAAATGGAATCCCGAACAAATTAGATTGATAAAAATTTACATTTTAACTCAAAATCATAATCGAGTATAATTATGCGTGTTTATACATAAGCGTACATACGTATATGAATTAAATAAACGAACTTAAATTCGTACACGCTTTTGTATGTACGTTTCAAATATCCTAACATACATGTGTTGACACGTATGTGATTACAAACGCAATTTGACATTTCAAATAACGAAACGTTATCGTAAATAACACAGATTCTTCGTAGAAGACTATCTACGCAGTTACACGAACATTTGATCATTCAGACTTGCTTTCTAAGGTGCGTACGCGGCCCCTTTTTACTTTTACTGTTTTAGGGGAGAAAACATGTGCAAAGATTTTAGATACATATCAGACTTGCATTCAAACGCTTTCAGATACATATCACTTGCATGAGTTAGCTATTTACTATAAGTGTACACATAACACTAAAAGTCGTTACATTTTGAAAAGATTAGTTTGCCGTAGTGCAAAGCGTGGTAGTTGAAGATAGATCTATTGGGTTTGACAAGCCTCACTTGGTAGATTGGAGGTCTACGCAAGTGTTTAACTAGCCAATTCAACATTACTATTGTTTGTGTTAGACAATAGTGGAAAGGCAAACGTGCAACAGCATGCAACAGTCAGCTTCGGTGTCGACCACTTATGTAAATAGTACAATGACTAGCTATCATGACTATGCAATGTGTGATTATGTTATCTGCAAACATTACATTTCAAATAGTTGTTCAAACATTTGTGATTATATATTCAAACCTATGTATGCACCAACCTTTGTGTTGACTTTATTTGCATATTGTCTCAGGACACTAGAGCACAAGCAAGGACTAGGATGTTTAGTCTCATGCATCAGTTTAAGTTTATTTGTTGATTTAAAACATTGAAATTGTAATGCATGGTTTTTACAACAAACATGTTTGGTTATTAATTTTCAAACGCTTCCGCTACATTAAACTTTGATTTTATAAAATAAGACTAAATTATGTTTAAAAGCATATAAAGGTGTTTCTCTATGTCTAATGACTAAGATCCTAGTGTGTCATGCCCTCAAAGGTATTATTTCGTTAGTTGCAAATTTAGGGTGTGACACGGCAGTACATACTGCTCCGGCTATATACCCTAGGAGACAGACGAGATTCACATTGGTAGCCCGAAATATGTTTTAAGGAACCTTTGTTGAACATAAATCCTCAGCCAACATATGTTTTTCTTTTTCTTGTTATTGTTTTAATCTTTTGTTTTTCATTGTAATTCTATTTTTATTATAAGTGTTTGAGCCTTCAGTTTTATTTGAAATTGTATTGTAATCTGAAATATTAAATTAATAAAATAATGATATTATTTTGTGAACAGTGCTCATACAGTAGATTTGATCCGTAATCAAGACCAATATTATAGGTATGCGTCCCTAGCTTTAAGACCATGGTTTTGACATTCATTTCAAATTAAGATGATATTATCAATTTACATTCATAATAGTTTGGATCTATAATAAAGATAAAAATTATAGAAATGCATTTAAATTCAATTAAGAAAATTTAGAACATATGGCTAAATTTTATTCAGAAGCTTGAATTTAACACCTTAACAGAGTTAGAAATGAATTAAAATTAATTTAAGAAAATTTAGAACATATGCCTAAATTTTATATAACATCAAATTCTTGATTTAACACCTTCACAATAGTGTAAGCATACATACATACATACACACACACACACACATACACAGATAACATACACACACCCACATATATACATACAAACTAGGCTATTAACCATGTATTACATGGATTTAATATAAAATATTAATTAGTTAATAATGAAAATGTAACAATTATAAAACGATATTTGGATATAAAATGATCAATTACGTATTAATAAATATTTTAAGTAATTAAAATATAATCAAAAACTTTAATCACTATACAAATGATATATGATATTTTGATGTGTAATAATTGATATATTTGAAATAACTAACCTTAAAAACTTCAGTTTATATTATATTAAAAGTTAACTTTTATAAATCAATAATACAAAATTTAATTTTTGTAATTATTAAAGTTAAACGACCCAGTTTGATAACAACGTTAAACATAACGGACCAAAAGTGTAACTTTCTCTATCATTTTATTGCTTCAGTTTTTTAATAAATTAAAACGCGTCATTTGTTTATAAAAATCCCATCGTTTAAAAACGCAGTTTATAATATATTTTATTTAAAAAAATCATTTTTAAGATAACTTGTTTTTTACGTAAATATTTTTTTAAAAATAAAATATTTCTTATTTAAAAAAAAATGAATTTAAAAAATTTTGTATTTTATAAAAAAAAAATTAAGTGTATTTTATGACAAAAAGATAAAAAATATGGTAGTTATTAGTGTCATAATTATTTAATAAAAGAAATACTTTATTTAATAATATAGACAATATTGTTATTTAATAAGAGAAAATATTAAGTGGAATGACAAGTAATTGATAAGTATCAATAGTGGTGTAAGAAGGTTACAAGTGTCAAAATTATTACTTTTTTATTAAGTAGTATACATATATGATGTTAGTTGTATAAAGCTAAATATTTTAGAAAAATGACACCAAAAAAGAATAATATAATTAATTAATAAATCATTAAAAAGCAAAAAAAAAAATCAGATATCAATGTTGCACCAGTATGTATTCTTGATAATGACTAAATATTTTAGTTAAGAATAAATTACATAAATCGTCTTTTATATTCACTTATTTTATAGATAACATACTTAATTAGAAATATTTACAGAAAACATACTTAAAATAAAAATTTATAATGAATTTCATCATTTAAATTACATAAATCGTCCTTTATATTATGAAAAAGGATGAAATCCATTATAAATTGTCTTTTTTTAAAATGATCTTTGTAACTATTTCTATTAAAGGATATCATTCATAAAACTAGTGAATATAAAAAAACAATTTATGTAATTTACTTTTTAGTTAATTATACTTAACATTAGCATTAGCTTGGCAATGACGGTCAAAGAAGAGATCCCCAAATCTGGAATTAGGCAAATTGATGCACAACCAGACCACACCACCGACGCCTAGGATATACATTTCAAAAGATAATGAAGTTGGTATCCTAGTTGCTAAAATTGATTTAAAGAGTAAATTGCTCACATAGTCTCTAAGATTAGCTAGCTAGTATTTTATATTTTATATTTGGTTTCATAAATTACCTACATGTTCCTAAACTTTTAAACATTTGTAATACATATAGACATTAATTAGGTCACCAAATACTTTCACATAATTACACTCACTTAAGGATTGTATGTGTTACAAATATTTTAAGTTTGAAACCAATTTATGAGGACCTAGATAGCATGAATGAAATGATAGTAAACCACATTAACCATCTTAATAATTTTCTCCTGATTTAATAATTATAGAATTCGTGTTTGGTTGCAAATAATAAATCTATTGTTTTGCCACATGTGTATAAGTGTGTTCGTGGACTTTGATAGTTTGTTCGTTTATGCTTAATTGTTCATTTACAATTTTTTTTTTTTTATCTCATTTATGTTTATTGTTCACGTTCGTCTAGTGATGCATCCACCACTTTTATACAAGTCATTTTTTAAACTTATAGAATAAATTAGTGTCATTCTTTGTATCTAATTCAATAAAAAAAAGTTAAGAATAACATATGTTATTTTAAGTGTTACTTTTTGACGACTCATTAGCTTTAATTTTTTGTTTTCTCTTATATTATATGAGATGACACATGTTTTTATTCGAAGTATTCTTATTTTTTACTTCTCTCTTATAAAAAATAATATTATAAAAAAATATATTTGTAGATATTTAAATAAAAAAAATACTAAATGATTAAGAATTGTCATTTATTTTTTTATTTATTCAAATTTGTGTAATACATAAATTTTGTAAGATAGTATTACACATAAAAAATTAATATAATATTTGAAAGCATTAAATAGAAATTATCATGACTTATAATATAACAAAATAATTATACCAAAGCAATACACGTTATCACAGATAAAAAGAATGGAAATACGAGATTGAAAATAATAAATATACATAATTATGAGGATCCATTTTATAAACTCATAATTATTAATTAGGATAATCCATATATACTAAACATATATAGGCCGTGGTACTAGATGTGAAACGCCACTCGTGCGGGTAGTAAAGTAACATTGATGATGTTTGTGATATCCACCAACGTTCATGTCCCACACTCATGTGCGATGTCTAGACACGGGAAAATGTTAATTAAGCTTTAGTTTTTCTTTGTATTTGATTATTATTGTCATTTCTTATATCTTCTTTTGAATGTAATATTTATCTAACTTAATATTAAATCAATTAAAATCACAATTGTTTATATACTATTTCAAAGTTTAATATTTGTATTATTTACTTGACGCAAAATCAAAATTACATATATGCAATTTTAAATTGGATATATATATCATATGCAAAGTTTTAAATTGAGTATATATGGCATCAAGAATGTCTAGGAAAAAAAATATATGCAATTCTTCATTTAGTTCATCAGAAAATATGTGTGTTACTTTAGTTAAATAAGAAAAAATAAATAGTAATTAGTAATTATACTTTACAAATCAATTATAAAAAGTATAAATAAAAAATTTATAGATAAAAATAGAAATAAATTATTAATCTAGTTGTCTAAAACATTGAAATGGTTAAAATGTAATGTTGGATCGGGTTGTTTACTCTAAACAACACTTCACACGTATTTCTCTCTTTCAATCTAACAGATGCGGAATGTCTGTTAGAAGAATCTCTCAAACACTCAATGGTGAACAAATAATCTTTGAATAACAATGAGAACACAAGAACAATTTCAAGTTCAAAGATATATTTCTCTCAAAGTATTACAAGTGTTGTGAACAGACAAGCACAAAACACATACAAGCACACCTAAACAGGTTTACAATGAGAGGTTATATAGCTAAGGCATAACCGTATACACGTAGGAATACAAGTTGGGTATACTAAACAATACATAAAGTAAAGCTTATTCTAGTATATGGAGTGTCTTAACAGGCTAAGACACTTACTTACAATCATTACAAATATAGACATTGACTTTACAAAGACTAGCTAAATACAAAAGACATTTAATGTTGTTGATCTTTAAGGCTTCAGATAATCTTTTAGATTTAATGCAGCTGCGGACAAGTAATGTGTTGTATCTGAATTTAGGTATGTTGATCCTTGTTGTTCTCAGATCAGCACGTCTGTTGTCAGTACCTTTTGTACTATAAAAGTGCTCAGCTACAGTCTTTGTCAGAGCATAAACCTCGAAAGTCTTTGTCTTTGGGTGCAGAAGAGATTCTTCGGAAGCTGTTAGTCTTCGAAAGCCTTTGTTTCATCGGAAGCTTTATGTCATCAGAAGCTTTGAACTTTTAACTCTAAGTGTTGGCCTTCCGAAATGTTTGTCTTGTACAGCCTTCAGCAGGAGTGAATTATTCTTCGGAAGCAATGTTGCTTCTGAAGAGGAACTCTTTCCTACTGAAGGCTGTTTGTCTTTGTAATCCTTTATACTTAGACAAAATTGAAGTTTGGTGAGCATTAGCCTTTATTAGTCTTTACATGTAATTATTCATAAATAATTTCATGTTAAAATTCATCTAGTTGATAATATAAAAATTTTTTATATTAAATATCTAAAAATATGTTTTTAATATTATTATATAGGAAAATGAAAAAAAATATAGAGTGATAAAGCAGCTATTACTGACATATGTTATCTAATTTAATAAAAGAAATACAGAAAAATAATAGTGAGAAAGCAACAATGAATGATACGAGTGGTCTCATTTATTTATTTATTAGTATATATATAGATATATTTTTATTTTGGGATGTACAAACCTTAGTTTTAAAGCTGTAATAATAACTATAGTTATTATTGTTTTATTAAAAGCTTATAATATAAATTATAGTGAGTTATATATTAAGATTCTCTAGTTAAGAAGCCAACTTAAAATATAAAATTCCATTATAAAACAAAGTTTTATCATATATATGTGTCTGTGTGTATAGAGGCTTAATACGAAAAGCTTTCTAACTCATTTGTATTCGGTGTATATATAGTTGTCTTTTGTTATGAGGTTGAAGATTCAAGTTCATAGCGGACAATTATGTAAAATTACGAGTAAAATATATTTTTTGCTAAAAAAATAAATAAATATTTTCTAAATGAACCACCAAATGTTTTTGACATAGATATCATATATATAATAAATTAATTAATTAATTAATTAATAAATCCTACTTTCCGTTTAAACTTTAAAGGGCATAAGTTGCACCAAAACACCCGTGCATGATATGATGCTGTCTCATCGCATGTGACTTTATGTGTATTATAAAAAAGTTAAGAAAATCATTTTATATGCCATATGTATCGATGTCATTCAATTATCTAAAAACTGTTGCTCATATTAACGATCCATTAGAAATATGAAATGATATAGATTAATAGCTAATAATAAAGAAAACGTAAAATAAAACTATTAATGCAATAATTTTTTTTAGCTAATTTAAATTCATAAATTATGGTTATGTTTTAAATAAAACGTTAGATTGAACGAGGGGAAATGACGTGAGAAATGTTTTTTAAAATCCAAAATATGATGTTTGGTACTTTAAATGATGGTTTTATTATATAAATATTTAATTATTTATCTATAGTTAATCTATGAATCCCCCAAAAATGAACAGAAAACGGTTAAAGAATGGTCTTACATTGGACATGATTCAACTTTTAAATCAATACTCAAAATATCATCATACTAGCTTATAAACCCCGTGTAATACACATATTAAATAAATAACAAATTAAATAATAATTTATAATCATTAGTTAGAAAATATAATAAATATTATTTAAAATAATTTTTTTTCAAATATATAAAAATATATTCTTTTAATAATATTATTTAATAAGATAGAAAAAACATTGGATAATATAACCCCCAGTTACTATTTAACCTTTTTCACATAATATCAGAGTTGGTTCCAACTAGGGGTGTTCATCGGATCGGATAACGGTTTGTTCGGTTTATCCGGATTTGAAAATTTTGGAACCCTGCCCGAAACCCGACCCGACCCGAAAAACATATATGCTTATTCGACCCGAATCTATCCGAACAACCCGAATAACCCGAAAAAACATCGGGTTGAATTCGGATATCCGATCCGAATAAACAAGGTTTTGGATATCCGATATCCGATCCGATCCGAACTAGAAAAATGGATATCCGACCCGAATCTATCAGAACAACCCGAAAAAGAATTCGGATCGGTTTTTTCGGGTTTCGGATACGATTCGGATTTCGGATTTCGGATTTTTTGAACACCCCTA
The DNA here is from genome assembly GCA_009363875.1 of Mikania micrantha. Lineage (NCBI taxonomy): Eukaryota > Viridiplantae > Streptophyta > Magnoliopsida > Asterales > Asteraceae > Mikania > Mikania micrantha. Next base: position 87,111,936 of record CM018695.1, on the reverse strand, counting down.
GTCCCAACAAATTCTCATTTTCAAAACCTTGTTTGACCTTCTTTATTTAATAATATTAAACAAAGTTTAAAACCAACATAAACAGGTCATACATTTTATAATACTTATTTACATAAGTACGTTTAAACCATAAGTTTAGAACGTTTGCAACAAGGTTTGTTTGTTCGATTCCCGATCTTCCTCGATCCTTACAGCTGTGTCCGTCATGTTTGACCTACAAACATCACATAATAATTCTCATTAGTTCATAAGAACTAAGTAAGTTATACCCCAATGGTGTTTCACAACAAAATGTAAAAATACATTTTTCACAATCAATATTCCAACTAAGTCATTTCTCTTCGAAATGACTCTCACAACGTAATAATATCATATTATTAGTTTTCAACTATTGTATGCAATAGTTTAATTAAAATTACACTATGGTGTTCACATTCATGTTCTTACACCATAGCTAATTGTCAACACCTCTGACTATTCACACAGTTGTGCTATCATAAATATATCAAGTCTTAAGATGTTCACCCACCGGTACTTCCATCTAAGACAATTGCTAGCACCTCTAGCTTTCCACACATTTGTGGAGTTATAATTATATCAAGTCTTAAGATGTTCACCCACCGGTGCTTCCATCTAAGACAATTGCTAGCACCTCTAGCTCTCCACACATTTGTGGAGTCATAATTTCAATCAAATTACTATGATGTTCACCCACCGGTACTTCCATAATAGAATTCCCACACTTTCATTTACCAAGGTATTGGATTTATCATAGGTTGTTGAACTTTTGTTGTTCAATCTTTCCCTATCACCATTACCATATCAATCATACAATTTATTCAACAAGTTTAATGTTCATTATGTGATGTCATAGTTGTGGGATTACTTACCTTGATCAGATAAAGGATTGTCACCTACAGGTTCCTTTCTCGGTCTATGACTACTCGCTTGACTTCCACTACCACCACCACCACCTAGTTGCAAAATACATATACAACTAGTTTCAACAAATATATCATATACAATCAAGTTCAACGCACTTGACGGATTTTACTTTCTCGAAGTCAATTTATCACATAACTGACTCTATCTTACTAAATTTAGCAAGTTTAGTCAATTATCATAATTAATCACATTTCATGCCTCCCTTAGGCATTTCATTCAAATAATTGATGTTTATTATATTAGTTACGATCTTTAATCATTTCTATTATTCAAAATTCATTTATGATCATAACTGTTAATAATTTTTAACATCAATATTTAACCCATGGACTATAATCCATATTTCATTTCAAATCATAATCTACCCATCCTACTAGTTATCACACCATGATATGGGTTTCATAACAACCGGACATTATACCGGCTTCAAAACGAAGATTTCACCGTCAAAATATCAAGTTCTTCGTTTCAAACAATCCATAGTCATCAACTAGGCAATAATCAATATCTATAATCATACTATTACATTCAAAACTAAATTTAATCCACACAATATTAAACCAATAGGATAAAACGAATCGTTACCCAATTGAATGGATGTTCAGCTGCAAAACAACGATCAGATGTTGCAGATATGTTCCCTGGTACGATCCGTATGCTTAAACGGCTTCAAATCTGAGTTTTGAAACTCAAAATTTCGTTTGTTCAGGTTGTACATTCGAGAGAAAGAGTTTACAAACTCTTCTGCAAGAAATCTGATCTTAATCCCAATCTGCCGACTTAAAACCTTCCAGGCGTACCACCCCGCGTGGCCGCTTGGCCCAGGGCGTAGCGCGCGAGAAAGGAAATCCTAGATTTTTATCTGGCACCGTGCGTACCGCCTAGCGTGGGCCACTGGTGCAAGGCGTACCGCCTGGCACCAATTTTCTCAAATTTTTAGATTTTTTCTTCGTTTCGCGATTCTGGACAATACGTAACTCCGTTTCACGCACGGTTTTCTCCCACGTTCATGATTTCTCACATATTTTCAAATTCTAGCAACCACAATCGTTATCTTAACGATTATTTCAAATACATTTAATTATTAAAACCGGTTGTTATAGATAATAACATGTATTCTTTTATTTAATACAACACAAAGACATGGAAACAAAAATAAATTTATGTTCAACTAAATAATCTTCTTATTTTAAATTAGATCATGCGATCAAAATTAAAAGTGAAGATTCAAAATTTTAGAGAGAAAAATTGTTGAAGAGTAATTTAGTCATGAAAAAAAATGAAAATTACACTATACCAATTTTAAAGATAAAAAAAATTCTCGTTTTTATTCTATATTTTTTTCAAAAAATAATTTCGAATGTAAAAGTTATGAACGTTTAAAGGTGCGAAAACTTGATAGAAAGTCAACAAAAGTAGTTATTATTAAAATACTTTCTAACAACTTGATTTAATCACATCCTTTAATTAATGACCTAATGGCTTAAAATTATTGCTAGACTTTTTATGATAAAAATCTTATTTAGTTTAACAAAATCAAACAAAAATAATAGATAACATAAAGTTAGACATGTTCTTCTTAATTATTTTTTTATCATGATATATTTTTGAGTAGTAGCCAGTATGTCAAGGAATCCTGTCACCTTGACATTTTGCTTCACATGAGACTAGTATGTAGAAATAATGTGATCGGAAGGTAGATATTTGCATGGGTGGTGTTATTCACACACCCCACTGACACACCTCACACCTCTATACGACCCGTATTGGTCAATACATGGTGTACAGTGGGGCAATTATTGAGTGTCAATGTCAATGATTGGACCCTTAGTACTAATGATTGGACCCTTATACGTCCCGTAGTAACCACTACGAGGCGACTATACGTCTCGTAGTGACCACTACGAGGCGTATACTTGACATGGGGTGTTAAAAGTATTAGTTGACTACGAGGCATATACTTGGTCGTGTCAGTGGAATCTTTGATTAATCTTATTCAACTTGTTAATGTTGTAATTAAGTTTATTTGCTGATTTGTTTGTTTTAGGCGAAAACAAGTTTTCCATTAGTTAATTTAAAAGTATTAGTTGAACCCATCCCACCACTCCTGTCTAAAGTTAAATCATCAAATAATAGCACCATTAAGTCATTAACTAATTAATTCGCTGTTTTTCTGTTTGCCTCCAAGAACATTCACTCTCTTTCTGGCGTGTTAAAGTGGCCAGCAAGTACACATGTATGCAAAGAGCATATACGATGACATAAAATCTAAAAAATATGTCTAATTTTAAGATTATTACAAATGACAAAAACTAATATACAAGTACAATATTGAATATTGATGAGTAAATTATGTTGATAAAACTAGACACTTTGAGAAAAAATTAGACACCCAATTCAATGATCTAAATTCTAAAGTCGACATTACCTGTAGATGCCAAATGGTCAAGGGACTTAAATTATTTTTCTACGCAAGTACATGTGTACATCAAGGTACCAACAAGCCGTGTAATATGACCACACCGAGAAGCAAAGCTTGGGGATGTATGTATTTGAAAATGTGTACTTATCAAGCCTCCATCAATCCACGTAGACGTAACATAAATAACCAACACCATCACCCGCTTATCGATCACTCCACATCATCATCACATGTGTTATCATCACTCCTCTCATCACTCCATCTCATCACACCCATCACCCCTTGTTGGCTTGTTTCCCCTTTCTTCTTCCTTCACCCCATGACCACCATCACGCACACACCCGTGATGATCCGGTCACGCCCTTGTGTAGTGAGGGAGGGGACTTAATCACGCCCATTCACGCCCTTATCGCGGGCCATTACACGTGGTCTAATTAAGTAGGGAACAAGAAGTTAGAAAACTAATCATAATCATTATTAATCAAACTTTTGTTTTGTTTTTATTTTTTTCAATATCCTGTTCACGTTATTACTTAAATATGTGTGTATGTTAATTGTATAAGTTACATATTAATCTTCGTGAGTTATGTATACGTAACTTCATAGATAGATTATCTTTATTTTTTTATTACATTACTAGGTTAATATTCCGTGTATTACACGTGTTGATTAATAAAAAAAATAATATATAGTCAATAATTATATGATTAAAAGTTTATATAGTTTAATACGTAAGTAATAAAATAATAATAGTATTTATTTAAACACTAAGTTTATTAAAGTTTTTTTTGAATATTTTGTTTCGGAAAACAATTATTGAATTTTTATATTCCATAATAATTTAGATTCAAAAAAGTGTACTCTTTTAAAATTAATATATTTTTTAATGCTTTAAAAACCTTTTTAATATAAAAATATATAAAAGTATATTTATATTTTTTAATGCTTTGAAAACCTTTTTGATATAAAAATGTATAAAAGTATATTTATTATCTAATATTATTATTACTGAATATGGATGCATTTAATATAAGAGAGATACGGGAAAATCTTTATAAAGATATTCTATTTTATTTTGATTTATTAGTATAGATAGATACCTTTATAAATTAACGTCATTAAAAAAGATTTAAAAATTGATATGTTGATAGTAATTTTCGAAATTTCTCTTATTTGAGAAGTATTTTCATGATTCCCATACATACATACATACATACACACACACATATATATAAGAGAGAGAGAGAGATTATATTAATTTTTAAAGTTTCTACGTTCTGAAAAAAATTAATCAAATTTTATATTTATTAATTAGAATGTTAATTATTTAATTTTGATACCTTAATTTTTTTTGTAGTTGTCCTTTTTATTTATTTATTTTCGAATGGCATACACACATTCAATCATACCTACTCTTAATTCTACTTAGTATAAATCTTTTAAATAAAATGTTAAGAGTCCAATTTTTTTTTGTAAGGTCAATAAAGGATGATGCTCACCAAAATCTTATCTTGACTACGTACTGAACTCTACAAAGCCTAACGGCCTTCAGAAGGAAGTAGTTACTCTTCGGAAGCAACATTGCTTCCGAAGGATAACTCACTCCTGCTGAAAGCTGTACAAGACAACTGTTTCCGAAGATCAACACTTAGAAGAAATTCAAGACAAAAGCTTCTGAAGAGAAAAGCTTCCGAAGACAAAAGCTTCCGAAAGCTTCCTTAGCATCTTCTCGTACAAAGACTTCCAAGACTTACTCTGACAAAGACTTCTGTTGATTGCACTTTATGGTACAAAAGTCAATGGCATTGAACAAGCTTGTCTGATCAACTCAGAGAAACATACCGTGAGTCAGACACAACACCTTACCTCTCCTCAGCAACATTAAATGCAAAAGATTGCCTGAAGTCTTAAAGATCAAATACATTAAATGTCTTTTGTATTTATTAGTCTGTCTTTTGTTAAAGTAATGTCTATAAATGTAATCATTGTAATTAAGTGTCAAATCCAGTTATGTCATGTTAAATACTAGAATAAGCTTTTCTTTGTCTAGTATAACCAGCATGTATTCCTACGAGAATACGGTTGTAGCCTTGGCTATATAAACTTTCATTGTATCTTGTATTTGGTGTGCTTGTAAGCTGTATGCTCTTACTTACTTTGAGAGAAATATATCTTTGTGCTTGAAATTTACTCTTGTGTTATTCCTTCTGTTCAAAGATTATTTGTTTGCCTTGAGTGTTTGAGAGATCCTTCTAACAGAAATTCCGCATCTGTTAGATTGGTAGAAAGAAATACTTGTGTGACACCCCAGTCACTTTCATGTCCCTCCCGGACATTTTCACCAATATTTAATAATTTAAGTTTAGGTCCCAGTAAAAACAAACTTTTGTGTTTTACAAAACTTTAAACATACTATTACCAACACCTGTTAAACAAGTTTAAGTATGTTTATAAACTTCACAAAACATTTATTACACAAAAGCTTCACCCAAGTTCGATTATTTATATATTAAACCACCACACGAGCCTTCATGTTCGATTCCCGATCACCTTCACCGCCCACCCTACTATTTTGTACCTGTAACACCACATTTAAATTCACCATTAGTTCATTAGAACTAAGTAAGATAACCTCATCATTCTCCAAGTATATTCCATAACACCATATAGATACACTAATGAGGTTTCACATAAAATGTTGACAACATTTAACCACATACAAAACAATTTACTAACGGTTCGTTTTCAACCAAAACCTCAATATATCCCCCATTCATGCACAATTATTATAATTTAATATAACACATATATTAACGCCCAACACACCAATTGTGCATCATGTTTCACAAAGATCGTAATTCACAAATTTGACACTTGAATTTCGAATGTCTACACCAAACATACACCTTACCAATCCAACATCCACACATTCGTAGATAACAGCATGTTCACTCACCTTGTGAATCATGCAGCAACAATAACCACAATCATGATAACGGCATGTTCACACACCTTGTGAATCATGCAGCAACAATAACCACAATCATGATAACGACATGTTCACACACCTTGTGAATCATGCAACAACAATAGCCACAATCATGATAACGGCATGTTCACACACCTTGTGAATCATGCAGCAACAATAGCCACAATCATGATAACGGCATGTTCACACACCTTGTGAATCATGCAGCAACAATAGCCACAATCATGATAACGGCATGTTCACACACCTTGTGAATCATGCAGCAACAATAGCCACAATCATGATAACGGCATGTTCACACACCTTGTGAATCATGCAGCAACAATAACTACAATCACATATAACACCATCACTTGTAGTATGGACTCACCCAGTCCTTAAATACAAGTTCTATCAAATAGGTAACTTACCTTAATTTGAAGAGTTATCAACAATTTCCAACTCCTTCCCAGGCCTTCTAGAATTAGATTCACCTCCTCTTCCTATTATATATTCACATATAACAGAATTTAACAACATGAACACGCAACTTGTGTTATTATATAATCTAATTATTTTGACCTGTTTCATTCTTTATTTTCAATCCAAACCTCGTTGAGGCTTTTATCAGTAACCCATGTGTAGAAATTAATCCACACATGTTATTTATCATATTTAAATCCTCATAACATCGTTTTACGCTACAATCATTAACTCTCAACTTTACACGTTAACTTATCATTCTAAAGAATGATCCAAGACCATCACAACCACTATTAAATCACCCCTCTAGTAATCATACTCAGTAATATGAGTTTCATAACAAACGGGCATTATAACGGATCAAAATCAAGATTCCACCGTTAAAACACCTAGTCCTTCGTTCCTAATCATCCCAGATCATTATACAATACTCAAAACTATATTTAATCCGTATATTATCAAAATAAATAAGATAAAACGAATCGTTACCCTTCAAACGGATTCCTGATTGAAAAACAATGATCTGGACGCGTAGAAACGATCCACGGCTCAACCCGAACGTTCTGGTGGCTTCAAAATTGATGTTGGGAGCTTAAAATTCGTTTGTGTGTGTGTTTATGGTGCAAGAGATCGAGAAAAAGAGATAGATGAATGTTTGTGGTTGAATTCCTTTGAAGATAAGCTTTCTGCAGCTGCCACTGACGCCAGGCGCATCGCCCCACGAGGGACGTTGGTCTCAGGCGTACCGCGCGGAACTAGAATCTCAGATTCTTTCCGCCACCTTCCACGTGTATCGCCTAGCGTGGACGTGTGGCTCGGGGCGTACCGCCCCAGGCCATTTTCTTCGTTTTTTAATTTTATCTTCGTTTCGCGATTCCGGACAATCCGGAACTCCGTTTCGCGCTCGGTTTTCTCCCACGTTCATCATTTCTCACATATTTTCAATTTTTAATAACCAAAACCATTCTACTTACGTTTTCTTCAAACGTATTCATATTATCAAAACGGGTCGTTACAACTTGTGAAGTGTTGTTTGAAGCTAACAACCCGATCCAACATTTTCCTACTAAGTAAACACATAAGATATATGTTATAGAGAAAAATCCAAAATTTGGCTTTATTTTAGCGGAGTTATTTGGGTTATTGCAATAAAAGTGTGTTATATTTTTTTCCCAATCCTACACACTGGCACACTCATATATATATATATATATATGAAATCTTTTAAAAATCTTTATTTCTAACAAAATTAGAAAAGTAATCACAACAACTATGAATTAGTTTTTTGTTTTTTTCATATATAATTAATTTTTATTATATATTTAGAAAAAATAAAAACTATCATGTTATTGTATATATGTAACTTGTACACTGATACCTATAACTATATTGTATTAAATTTTATGAGTTAGATACAAAACTTTATGAGTTAAATTATTCATAACTTCCTAAGATAGGTATCTTTATGTAATTCTTTTTGCTTATTACATTTATAATCCTATAATTAAAAGTAAAAATAAAATTTAAAATTTGATAGATTAATTATCAGTAGTTTTGTAAATTTTCCCGAAAATTAAGAAATTTTTATAATACTATCCTATACTATACGGATGCACGTACACTAGATGGCAGCCGCTTAAAACAAAGGATAATTGTGTTTTTAGATATATATAATAAAAGTTTGAGCCATTATTTTTATATAAGTGATCAATAATAAGTCATGAACACCTGATCAGATGATCCTAGGAATAAAATCTACAAAATGGAATTCTCTCTGTGCTGCACATGGGTTCTTAATTATCAATAATTTTATAATGTGTACATAATATTACAAAAAAATTAGATGCTCATGATTTACGCACATATACTTAAACCAAAATTTGAAAACCCGATCGTGAAGCCAAATAAATAAAACAAATAATCGATAATTTTTGTACACGTTTATATAATATTAGAAAAAAATCACACCCGATCATATTTATTTATAAATTTGTACTTAAATTGGATTTTATAAACAACATCTTGAAACAAATAATTAAAACAAATAATCAATAATTTTATACACCACCCCTTGTCGTCACCCTAGTTGGAGCATTTAACATCTAGACGTGTAAAAATTGCCTCATTTTTTGAAAATTGAAGCATATATTCTAACTTAAACATCACTCTCCATAATGCTTCGTCTCTCCACACTTTTTGTGGTCATTCTTTCCATCAAAGCCTCTCTTGGTTAAATTTGTCAATAAATGCTTGAAAAATCAATTGAATCATGTATGAAATCGCTATCCGAAATCAATATTTTCATATTTTCGAGTTCAAGAAGTTCTATCAAGGGATAATCCAATATAGAGATTTGTGATACAAATTTCAATTGTTATTCTTTTGCGAATTCGTCTTCTAAACACCAATCAACCGCAAGGCGGTTATTGACGATTGGTTATTGCGGGAATATCTGTGGGTCAAATCCCCTAGGACCGTCACCAGGGGCGCTGCCTCTTGGACCCCCAGTAGGGGCGCAACCTCCTTGACCCTCACACTTGGTCAGGAGTTCAGAAATATTAAACGAGTGTGTACTCCGCACCTCCAACTCTTTAATATTCTTTTACTACGTTCAATTACACTAACAAAATATACTACATGCTCACCCTTTTCAGTCATGTTCTTCTGTTTTGATCTTCTTTTCTACAATTACGAAGTTGTTATTTCAAAAATGTTTACCTTTACAGTTTCTATTATCCCATTCGCTTCTTGATCAAGATGATGGATCCGTAACGTACTCCTTCCTCATCATTGCTAACAACAGTTTTAGGTTCTGTCCCTTTCTTTCTTGTACCATTTTACCAATTTCCTCTTTGTCTTATTTTCCAGTTTGAACCTCCTTGGTGAACGCCTTAACAGTCGTGACTCTGATATCGAGCATGATGTTATGAATCACCTGACACACTTAATCGATCTACAATAGCCTTCATGATTGTTGGTTCCAAAACAACGTACCCTCTTATCCATGTGAAAGGAGTTGTTTTAAGTCTCCTCATGATGAAAGTCTCGAAAGACTTTAGTATTCTTTTTTTATCAATTATGAGCAACACTAGCATCCTTTCTTACTTGATTAGAGAAAACCATTAATCCTATTTGGGTCATCTATTTGGATTCTTAAAATAAATATATGGTTCAGATAAAGTTTAATAAAAAAAATAGACGTTTGAATAAACAAATCAATTTTAATGTGTTTTAATATATACTACATTTTTATTTAAGATTCCAAGTGGATGACACAAATAAAGTTTAAGGTTTTTTTTCCTTAAAAACATAAAAACATGTTTTTACATGATACAATCCAATATATATATATTCACACACACATACTAATATCACCTAATAAATAACCAACTTTTAGCGTCATATTCTCTTATATATAATTTTGTGAGTGTATGAATTCTTTTTCATGCTTTTTCTACGTCACATCTTAATATTTAATTTTTAGCCCATGTAATACTTTCAATTTTATTTGTTTAATGATTTATTTTGTTGTTATTTGTTATTAGATTTATTTTATATATAACTACGTTAGAAACCCATGTACTACATGGGTTTAATAAAATATAAACAACAATTTTATCTTGTGTGTTTATTATTAATTGTATAAAATAATAGCTATTGAATGTCTAAAAATAACATACTACAAAAAATGATTAAAAATTATAAAATTATATTTTAAGATATTATATAATTAAAATTTTTGTATGATTTATTAAGTTTTAATTAATTTTTATGATAAAAATATCTATATATTTATATTTAATTGTATAATTTAATTATTTAAAATGATTTATTATTAATATTTAATATAAAAGATAATTAATATTGAATAGGAGAGAGACGAAAAAAAAAATTTAGTTCATGAAATGATGACAAGTGTCCTACTTGCTATTTTTTTTTTATATTAAAGATATATCTAATAATATATAATTAATACATTTCAAGCTGCTTAAATCCTGTGAGATATGGGTATAAATGACTATTAAGACTAGACTATGAGATTTTTAAAAAATTAAAATAATCAAATAGCCGAGGGTGTGTCTCATTCGTGTTAGCTCTTTTGTCTTTATGGAATTAAACAGGAATCTCAAAAGTAAGAAAATACGAAGAAAAGCAATTTAATTAACAAGTTTGGTACTTTGGTTGTGGGATTAAATATTGAAAAACATTTCACTCCTTCTAAATTTAATAAAAACTTTATTAAATAAAACTGTAGGCCATCGAGGGGACAATCAAGAATTAATTATTCACAACAATACCTTCCATGACCTTCTCTTTCGTATTTATAAACATGGTGATCATAATGTTCTCACCAGCACCTAAACAAAGACATACCCTCTTAAACATATCCAAAGCTTAATCTTAATTTTCATAAAGAGATTTAATATTTCTAATGACAGGATCAGGTTCTCCATGTGGTGCCTGCAAGTTCCTAAGAAGAAAATGTGTCAAGGGTTGTGTGTTTGCACCTTATTTCTGCCATGAACAAGGTGCTACACAATTTGCTGCCATCCATAGGGTTTTTGGTGCAAGTAATGTTTCTAAGCTTCTTGCTCATCTGCCCGTTAGCGATCGATCCGAAGCTGCCGCTACTATAGCATATGAAGCTCAAGCTAGGCTTCAAGATCCTATTTATGGCTGTGTTTCGCATATCTTTGCTCTACAACAACAGGTTTGTAATTCGTATTTATCTTTGATCTTAAAGAAATTATGGGTTGATTATTTAAAAACTTAACTTGGACTATAAATTCTTTAATTTATGAGTTTATACTAAAATCCAAAGCTCAGAGATGTTATCGGTTATGTTTGATGGCTTTATTTGAAAACCCTAATCAGCTTGTTCATGATGGATCCAACTGAAAGCCTTGATCTTGCTCATGATTATTCCTTTTAAAACCCTTATAAATCTTGCTCTTAATTATTCCATTTGTAAACAAAAATCTTCATCTTGACAAGTCCTGATTGAAAACCCTAATCTTGTTCCAATTACTGAAATATCTAATTTTTATCCTCTTTAATTATATAGCTAATTTCATTCTTATTGTTGATATGCTAATTAATTAATTCTTTTGTTGCAAATGCAGGTGGTGAGTTTACAATCACAATTAGTTTCTTTAAGAGAACAAGCAGCTCAAAGACAACTAAATGTGCCCATATGCTCTGATAATATTAATCCCATCAATGGAAGACACCCTTCTTACCAACAAACACAAGAATTCAAAAACTGGTTTCAACAATCAGAAAATTCATGGACAAACATGCCACAGTTCAATACAAATTCGATGAACGACGCCATGATGGCAGAAAACTACAAGAATTCTCTTCTGAAAGAAGAAGATGGATCTTTCTCAAGTTTTGAAGAAGGTTCAAGTTACTCCATTGAATCATTAGACATGCAAATAAGCAGCAACCAGCAGCAGTGGGGATTTAGAGACCATGGTGAAGACCTTCAATCTGTTGCTTTTGGTTTTAATTATAATTAGATTCAAGAGGGAAAATCAAGATCACATTTGGATCATATATGCCCTCTATATGAGAGATAAATTGATATATATCATTGAGTGAATTCATCTATCAAGATTGTCAATTTTATATTGTGTTCCTCATCAATTTAAGTGACATGCCAATTTGTTGCCTATTAAAAGTCGGTGTAAGATCAATTAAACTAGTTTATAGGAAACTTTAAAACACTCACAATTTATGGTTTAATGCAAGTATATATTTTAAATTCACATCCTCTGATCGTGAGCTAGTCGAATCACTCTGTGTCGGTATCAACAGTGACCAAAGAGCATGTGGATTAGTAGAATCAAGGTGTGTAGAAAACCTATGTAAACATAAGATATAGATTTAGAAATAGGATTAATGGGTACATGTGTATAAATTACGCGCTGTTTGTTAGTCTCTAAATGATTAAGAGGTAACTTTAAGTCTGAATGGTTAAGAGTTACCATTAAAAGACTATCAAACAGCCGATTTTAAACAAAAAGGTTACTACATTTGTTTTCAGAGATTCATGCTAGGGAATGGTGATACAAACATGGCAAGATCTTTTGGTTAAGAATCGTTTTCAATAACCAATTATTCTTGTGATGTATAGATGTTGATATTGTCAGGTTCTTGTTAGTTTGGAAATAAAGGCATATGTGTTTAGAAAATTTAAATCAGCTAATTTGAGACTAGCCTACTTGATAAAGGCATGCCTCTTAAAATGAGAGGTCATGGGTTCAATCTCATGCAAATGTGTAATTATGGTATACTTTAGTGGAGAGTAAGTTTAGCCGTTCAAAAAAAAGGAAAATTTAAATCATAATCAAGATGGCTATAGTCTTAAGCTAACAGCTGTAGTTTTTAATTAGAGTCGTGAGATGAAACTATTAACCGTTTACTAAATATTTGATAAAATTAGTTATAATTAAATAATATAAAATAATAACGAAACGTACACAAAGAAATAAAGCAGCTTATTTTATAAAATCAAAGCTGTAACATTTGGTTTTCCAAACAAAATATCCTTATAAAATTCAAAAATAATTGAATTCCAAAATCTCGTAAAAGGTGTGTATAAATGTCATATATAATATTTTTGGTATTTTATTTTATCAAAGAATGACGTATTCACATTTACTTAAGTATTTATATAGATTGTTGTCCATACTCTCATTAGAGGTGACGGGGAATCTCGGATCCCAGTCAAAACCGAAGAATTTACTAAATATATTTGTTTGTTTATTTAAGATTTGGGAAGCTACGGCTGTAACTTACAACCTACCCACCGTAACATACGATTGGAAGGTTTTCCTCACTGTTGGCACCGTAAACACGAGAGTTAAGACCGTAAAAGGAATTTTGAAAGGGAGGCCACTGTAACTTATGGTCATTCGCCGTAGGTTACGACAGGGTTAGACTAAAAACACTGGTTTGCGTGATTTTTGGGGAATTTAAGTTGTAGGTTAATTCTAATCGAGGATAATCATTCCTAGGGAAAAAATTGGACGAAAAGAGAGTTTTCCAAAGCTTTCAAATCATCAATTCTTCCTTAGAATTCAAGATCTAATCATGCAATTCGTCTCGAATTTCAAAGATTCAACCATTGCGATGTCCCGCTAAGTCAATTGTGATCATCTCCAGGTAGAGAGTTAATTTGAACATTATATTTGTTTTAAATTATTAAACATTTGGTGTTGAATTTATGTTCGTCGATCTACAATTTCAATTGTGATTAATTGTGATACGCTAAGTGATTTTCGGTTTATATGCAAACTCTTGACTTCAATTTCATTACTTTTGCTTCCATTAAGTATTTTATTTATGTTATGGGTGATTAGTGATTGGGGAATTAGTGTTATTGGGTTCTAAGTTATTTCAAAAATCATTCATTTCGTGAAACAAGTAATTAACCTGGCTAACAACATCGGTCTAGTTACCAGCCGTCAATAAAGCCTTTGATTTATTTCAGAGTTACAAGTGTTAATCAATCGTAACACAAGTCATGTATATGTGATTTCAAAACAACAAATTATTGCATTCTAGTTGAGTTACTAATTTGAAAACTGAAGTTATCACTTTCAAATTCATCATAACAACTACTTTACTTTTAAGTAGTTTCAATTTGCATAGTTAGTTACATAAATTTCTCATGTACTGGTTTTATGTTTAATGTCAATTGTTTCTTTTACATAAAATGAAAAATGCCAACAAATCATTTTTCTTTTAATTTCATTTATTTTGGTATTGTTCGAAATCATTTTTATTAGACTCTTCGCCTGGATTGATACAAGAATTTCATAGCTAATTTGGGTAGTAGGAATCGAGTTTTTATTTTAGCCATGGTGGAAAACTTCATGGGACCCTAATGTTAAGGGGAGAAATCATAGTACCTTAGGTGCTTCATCATTTTTCCCTATAAAGATTATCTTTCTACCCCTTCTTAGATATTACAACAACATCTACTAACTCAACATCTCTAGTATTTCTGCTTTCCTTTTCATCTCATCAAGCCTGAAACTGATGACCTTGCTATTGAGGTGCTCTAAAGATAATGATGCAATTTCATCGAAGTTAGATCATTCATCTTCAAAAAGAACGAACTTGTGCTCCTCCTTATTTTGAGGTGTATTTGGTCTTGGGGGCAATATGGATAGCTAGGATGAGGTTGTAATATTAGCTTTTTGACCAAAAAAAGACTCTTCTAAGGCAAACTTTCTAGAAGCTTCCTCTTCCCTTTTTTTCTCATCCACGTCTTCCTTTTGCTTTTGTCTTTCCTTTGGTAGATTCCATAAGATGTATGTCCTTGTGTTTGATTAGTCCTTGTACATAGCTAGGAGTCTTACTTCTGTGATAACAGTTTTTGTGGGAGCTACTTGGTAGTTGGAAGAAACTGTCTTACCTACGAGTTTTGGTTCATTGACAGTTAATGGTGTAGGTGGTGATTTAGAAGTAACTATGCACTTCGTTTCTTCTTTCACTATGAAGTCAATATTAGATTCAACATCAACCTTTGATTGACAGACTAGTACGTTCCTTGGTAGACACATGAGGTGTAGCCAAGATTTGTTCCCAATATCTAGAAAGTACTAATTTATCAAGTACAAATGTCCCTCTAAAGTACCAGAGCCCTTGAACTCCCTTGAACTATTAGTAGTTTCAACAATGTGTCTATTTATAAGGACTTAGAGAGTGCATTGGTGGAGAGCAAATTCAATCCCTATGATGGCATTGTTGTGAGTATAGCCTAGACAAAGACTCGTTTTAGTTATGCCAAATGCCCTCACATACTTTTCATGTGCCATTTAATATGAAAATCTGGGATAAGTTAAGGTAGAAAACCACACTATCCCATATAGCTCATCATTTTCCTCATTGGAGAAGTTGATTGTCACATGTCTGAGCTCCTTAAATTTGGTAAATATAGCTATTAACAAAAGTGAAAGATTATAATAAACTGCCAAGTAAGCAGGCAATCGCAACCCTTTTTGAATTGCAAAGCCAATCATACTGAAAACAATATTTTGGGTCCTATGAGCCTATGAGCCGCGATATTACTATGCATGACCCTCTGAACTCGGTTTAAAAATTCACAACCTCTGATGCCTGGAACCCAAATGTATCAAAAACAAAGTAAATATAGCTTTAATGTTGGGCTTATTCATGAGGATGAGATGCTCCAACTATCTTAACAGCAAGTTGAAGCTATCCATGTTTGACATATTTCTTTAGGGGTTAATTAAAGATAGCTAGAGTGACAATGGAGAGTAGTCAAAGAACTTAAAGTCCTCATCAATCATACTGGAAGGATGGTTGTAGTGCTTTCTAAGCCATAGTCTATCTTTAACAAGACTTACTTTGAAAAGATTAAGGGGCTGTTTGTTTTTCTAAAAAACGTCTGCGAAGGTCTGCAAGACCGCTTTTGTCTGTGCCTCGCAGACCAAGGAAAGATGTAGGGTATTTGTTTTCTCACAGACATTTCATTAAAAAAACGTCTGCGAGACATCTTTTTGGAAAGAGGTGGACCGTCATCTTCAAACCTCTTCCAGGTTCCCAACCCTTTCTTTCTTCCCGATCGACGAACACCAGACATGGGCATGGTCTCCACCGCCGCCGCCCTCCACCGATATCCACCGTCGTCGCCCTCCACCGGTCTCCTCCTCCACAGAAGCGAACCCTAGTCATTCGATCGGAGGAAAGGGGCGACGAACCCTAGTTCGTTCGATCTCCACCAGACGCGGTCTCCTACACCACCGCCCTGCTCCACTGCCGTCGCAGTCGCCGCCCTTCGACCGTACTCCACCGCCATCGCAGAAACCACCGAGGGGAGGGTTCCTTCATTCGAGATTGCAGGGGTTTGGTCCGCGTGGGTTCGAGATTGCAGGGGTTGAGGTGATGGTGACAGCGGGTCCGCGTGGGTTCGAGATTGCAGGGGTTGAGGTGGTGGTGACAGCGGTGGACGGTGGTGGCTCAACGGTAGGTGATGGTGACAGCGGTGGACGGTGGTGGCTCAACAGTGGGGTTGGGGGACAGTGGGTTGGGTAGAGGTTTTCTTTGTTTGAAGATGTTTTTGAAAAACAAACACCCTCAAAACCTCTTCTTGCAGAGGTTTGGTCCACCTCTTCTGCAAAAGAGGTTTGCAGATATGGTCCGCAGATCGCAGACGTTTTACCTCTGAAAAAACAAACACCACCTAAGTGTTCTAACTCTATTTCACGAAACATGAATCTTCTTTTTTGTTCCAGTACCCTTGTGAAATATATATTAAGGTCGAATACATGGATGTAGCCAATGCCATAGCCAAAATTCGTTGGATGCATGACCTTTCCTAAAGTTAGGTCTACCATCAGTCATCAATCTTTGATGTATTATGATAATATTATTTCCATTTATATGTCGATTTGGTAATCCATTCAATACCAACACACTATACACATTGGGGTTAACATCCAATTTGTGCCAATCTTCTAGCGTCGAGGGATCTCCTTGGGTTTTCTTCGACGACTTCAGATTTTTTTTTTTTAATAACCATTCAGCAATCTCATTCCTTAGAAATATTTGTAACAACACATCATGTATGTGTTATAATAAGGCTTAAGGTACTTAGTTGTCAATAATATTGTAAATACTTAAATACTGTTTCAATGAAAATAGAAGTCAATTTTGAATCCTATTAATCTGCTTCTAATACTATAATATTATATGTTACAAAACTAGCTAAGAAAACCCGTGTAATACACGGGTTGAATAATGAAAAATATATTTTATTTATATTAAATAATAATAAATATTTAATAGTTATAAAATTATATTTATGATAAGATATAATCGAATAATTCTTATTGTTTATTAAATTTTAATAAATTAGTAATTATTGGAATAAGAAAAATTATATTTTTAAATATTTAATTATATAATCTAATTACTAAAAATTAATATTATTTCGTATGAAAGAGAGGTGGGAAAAATATTTTCAGATTTAACCAGGATGCGTCACATGTCTTCTAGAAATACTCCTTTATTAGAATAGGTAAATTCGAATTGTCAACCAATAAGAAAGAGATTCACTATATAAACACTACAATTTTTTAACTTATCAACTGGTTCTAGTTTCAAATCGCTAAAGTTTTGATCAACAAAATCAATAATTAGCTAGTTCGGTATTTTTGACTGGTTTTTAATTATCAGTTTTGGCCGAGTAAAGATGGAACCTATTCTGGTAATTTTGGTTCCTGTTTTGATTTTTCTAAGTAACCAAAATTACCTTTACCTACTGATTCAAATTTCGGTTCAAGTATGTGACACCTCGCAAATTATAAGTCAGCATTTATATTATTTTAATAATAATGTGTATTATTATTTCATACGTGGCACTATAATAATTGTATTTAGTGTGACACGTGGCACAACGGACCAAACACACCGATAATTCGAGGAATTATCGCACAAAACCCGCACGTGTCTTGAATAACGAACGTTGGTGAACGGATCATACCACAGCACACACTTTCACTACACAATTAGGTTCCGGGGAACCTAAGTTAGTATAACAATGTCCATATGTCGAGAAACGATAATCGTAATTGTGAAATACGAGAAATTCGCTTCAAAACAATGAAATTGGGCTTATTGGGCTCAACCGAGACCCATCGCGGTACGCGATGGGCACTCAATTGGGCCTTCGCGGTATGCGACCCATAGGCGGGAGAATTTGAAATCACCGAAAAGAGTCGCGGTACGCTACGACCGATCATCTTCCACCACCGCGGTACGCGGCGTGTTTCGGGAACAGAATTATTATTTTAATCGCCGCGCTACGCGGAGCTACTTTTTGGACAGTTGTCGCGGTACGCGACGACCCCGACACGCAAAATCTTTATATATCCAAGATGAAATCATATCTGGCTACCCATACTCTATTCCCTTGACTGAAACCCGTCTTCCCCGACCAATATCACTCTGCTACACCATCATAGTGCCATTGGAAGCCATTTTTGTGGTCTTGGAAGCTCAAGGTTGAAGAAAGGAAGCTTGGGGGCAAGGTTTAGGACAAGACAACGACACCACATCCCTTGTGACGACCCAGAAGCTGTTCTCAGGGGGATTCCAAACTGCTACACCTCTGTTTCGGTTTCATTTCAGCCTCCTTGAGCTCTCTTGAGGTAGTTCTAACACTATTTCGAGTTTTTAGCTCTTGTACACACACATGCAATGTGAATCAAGCACATGCAATCATCCACACACTTTATGCACGAATTTTAGAGTGAGTTAATCTAAGATGTATGTGTTGAGCTACTGATTTGAACATTTGATTTGATACATTTATGTTATTTAGTGTTATTTGGGGCTTTTGTGACCTATGAGATGATTTGTAACCACATGCATCAGCATCAGCATCAGCATCAGCATCACCATCTTGGTCACGAAATTTTGGGTTTATGGACATGCTATTTGATGATTTTGTTACTGATTTGAGGGTTTCATAATGATCTATGATGATCTTGAATGATTTAGGTGGTTATTTGTTTATTTTATCATAAAATGGGTACTTTGAGTACATGCATGGACGATCTAAGTATGTTGCCACGATATTTGATGATGAAACGTTGTTATAAGTGTTATTGATGATGTTCCACATGATTAGAATGTTTGATTATGGTCAAGAAATGTCAAAGATGTGAATGTTACTAAGTATGTGTTTTTGATGAAATGACCATATTTGTATGTTTAGGTCCATATGTTATGCTTGAAAATGATGTTTAGAAGTTAAATGGTGATTATTTGGTGCGTAGGATTGTTTAGAATTGTCAAAAGTAGGATTTTCACGAATAATACTATAAATAGTAACTTTTTATCACAAGTTTGCAAATTGATGATAGGTATGAAAATGCCTTGGGTCTAACATGCTTATTCGTTGATAATATGATGATATTGAATGATTGATGTTATTGAAGGAATGTATTTTGTGTATTTTTCATAAGTTACTAAATATAGTAACTTTATTTTGCAAAACCGATGATTTGTCACATGCTAGTCGTCACGGTTATGACTAAGTGCCTTCTTAGAACTAGGATAATGATATTTAGTCGATATTGGTTGTTAAACTTGGTAAAATAGGCTTATTTTAGAAACTTTCCATAGATAGTAGCTTTTACACGCAAACTATGCTAAACCGGCTATTTGTAACTATGTGCTTTGTGATAACATGCTCATTTAGGATAAATATGCATGTTAGAATAATCGGATTATGATTTATTACTTGACTAGCCAAATATGGAAACTTTTCTAAAATAGAAACTTACTATAAATAGTAAGTTTCCTCACGAAAGTGAATTTTGGTATCCGTACACATCACACGACACTAAACCGCACGTTACCCGAGCACTTGATCCAAAACCGTCACCAACGGGTCGTTAGGTCAAACACGGTCAATACGGTCAAACACGATCAACTCGACCCACATAACAACTTGGATGTTGTTAAACACGAACACGGCCCTGTGAGGCCCACATGTATGCAAACTCAAACTTATGGTACCTATGTGATAAAGGTAACCACTAGCCGGCAAGCTACACCGTTCTCGTGAAGAACGCGCACTACTTAACTCAGGTGAGTTTACAGCCCCACTTTTACTTATCAACTGTTTTTACTTAACTTTAGGGTGAGAATATTATGCAACTGTTTAAATGTATGACTGGTATGTTGTGAAAACCATTTTCGAGTGTAACTATTATCGCTTAAAGTCCTCACTTATCCTTACCGTTAGTTGTGTTACAAACGAGTCGTAATTACGTAGTACTACTGGGTTTGACTAGCCCCACTCGGCACCAATGTTGACTGGAGGTCATAACGAGTGTAATTTCGATATGAATGCGGGTTCAGCGATGACCTGCGGAGGCAAACGGAAACAGTCTAGTTTCGGTAAGATGAACTGACACACTCCACGGATCGTAGTATCCAACAACTAAACTTAACATACCTAGTATATATCTGTTTACTTTTCAGTCTGTCTAAACCTGTGAACTCACCAACTTTTTTTTTAGTTGACACTTTTCGCATGTATTCTGAGGTAACTAATGGAGCACACGCTAGGACGCACACAAGGAAGCCTTAAGAAGTCTGAATGGCATATAGACTCATGTCCTAGGCTTTGTGTGCATTTGTCTGTTTTAAACACAGTTTAACTATGTAGTGTCTTGAACAATTTACTTTCCGCTGCAACTTTATTTACTTATGATATTAAAACATTTCCGCTGCTTTTGTTATAAACATTCCGCTGCTTTATTTGAAAACTTGTTTGCTTTATAAAATTGCGTAATTGTATGACTCATATAGAGTCGTTCTATATGACCATGAGCTGTGATCCTGGCCACGTCACACCCACGTGGATTGACACCACGAGTGGGAATTTGGGGGTGTGACAAAGTAGTTGGGTCAGGTTCCGAAACTAGTTGTTTTACCCACCTATAGGTTTGAGTTTCTTATAATATGTTGTGGGTATGATTAATTTTTTTTTTTTTTTTGATCGAAGCAGAATGTATATAGATATTAACCTGAACTTTATTCACTTAAATGACCAAGTAAACTATAAAGCATGATCCTCGAAAGTAATAAACAAATACTTACAGGACCACCCACATTCACTTGCAGCTGAAAAGGTTGACAATAGAGTCTCATCGGTCGCTACTTTTATGAATTGTCTAGAACCGCATCAAAGTTGAATAAGATGCATATTTTATATGATCACAAAACACCACAAAATGCTATGCCAAATTTAAAATAATTTAATTCAAAGAATTGTATACCTTAAAAATAATTTATAATAATAAATAAAAGTGTTACAACTCAACAAGTGAAAGATAAAATAACCATCAATTAAATATCATACACTAAAACCTCACTAGATAAAACTGTATTTTTTATATGTTTTTTGAACGGCCAAAAATAATTTGTAGGTAATTGATGATAATTAATCTCTGATTATTTATTTATCGGAAATAATATTAAGGTTTAATTTCATATTCTCTTTATTTACAACTCTAATTACATATATGAGTTAGGTTAAACGATTTTTTTTTTGAATGTCAGAGTAATTTTATTAAAAAGTAAACAAATATGAAGCCTCCAACTATAGCAAGATACTAAAGAAGAAGGCTTGTAACATCCTAGGCAAATCTCACATCGGCCGTGAACAAGCAAGATTTCTGTCTCATAAGTAAAGATCTGTCTCTTACATCACCAACGCGTTTTGAGTTTAGCTAGCTGTGGAGCACATGAAAACTCCACAGTTAAGCGTGCTCGAGTTGCAGCAATCCAGGAATGGGTGACCTCACTGGGAAGTTTTCACCCGGGCAACCAAAGGCAGAGCCGTGAGCTCCGAGTAGGCAAAGCGAACAATAATATTAATGGTGACGGGGCTGAATTTTACAGAATGGTATCACTGTATCAGAGACACTCCTGTTATACACGGGATGGTGAGACAAACCTCATCGAGGACGATCGATGAGTCCCTAAGGGGGGTTGTAGCCGTAAACTGGAGAGATCATGTCTCATAGCTAACGATCCGCCTCTTACATCACCAACGCGTTTTCGGCTTAGTTGTCTGTGAGTCATATGAAAACTCCACAGTTAAGCGTGCTCGGGTTGCAGCAATCCAGTGATGAGTGACCTCCCTAGGAAGTTCTCACCCGGGCATCCGAAGGCAAAACCGTGAGCTCTGAGTGGGCAAAGCTGACAATATTGATGGTAGACGGGGCTGGATGTTACAAGGCTCCCCCAATATTCTCCAAGTTATACACTGAAATCAAAATTAAAATTACACCAATCATGTCATCGAGGATTTGAACTGTTAAATCTAAATTTTATCCAATAGAAAGTGTTAGCTTTAATCTCCTCAACTACGTTGTTCGGGGTTCTGATCTTATTAATGAAAATCTTGTTATTCCTTTCCTTCCACAAAAACCAAAGCGGGGATAAGATGACACTAACCATCTTCTTGTATTCCTTACTGCCAATAATCTGACTAACAGACTTCATGAGATCAACCTTGCTTATGAGACTTCAAATAGGTTACTTATCCTAAAAAGTATAAGGATTATGAGTCATTAGATCATTAATTAATGGTTATAATTAAATCAATATGTTATAGTATATTTTAGTAATGAACACTTTTGTTGACTTTTTATCAAGTCTCCACATTCTTTAACACTCATAACTTTTACATACGGCATTATTTTTCAAAAAAATTCCATAAAAATGAGCATTTATTATCTTCAAAACAAGTATAGTGTTGTTATAAAAATTTATTTTTCAGCTCATTATATTAGTTGTACATGTCATTATGTTTTTTGTGTTTCCTGCTCAATGTAGTGTTTTTTTTTACAATTCAAGACATAATAATGTTACAGAATATACAATGTCTATCAAGGAAGACACAACAATGAGTATTTATGACACAATCCCCTTTAAAAAGACATAATTACCTGTAAGAAAAACAAAAAAAATATGATTATGCACCAACATTTAATAAAGACACAATTACGATAATTAAACACAATGAACTAAAAAAAATCATTTTTTATAACAACATTACACTCATTTTATAGACAAAAATACCCATTTTTTTAATATATTTTTAAAAAAGTAAATAAATATCGTATGTATAAGTCCATTGCAAAATCCCACTCCTTACAAATATAATAATAGACTCGTTCATTTAACCAAAGTCCATTGCTTCAACATCGTGATTTTTTTCTTCGCCACTCATGCATTCATTGATGCTAATTGGGCTGAGGTCAAGGATATAATAATTCCAAAGAATCACATGTTATATAATAATTTGGTTGCATGGACTTCAAACAAATAAAAGCTGCTCATTCATCAACTGATTGTCGAATTTGAATCCATTAGTGCTTCCATAACCGAACATTGCTTATTACCTTATTATTTGAGCATGGTTAAAAGTTTGATACAATACCTACATATATTTTATTGTGGTAACTTAAGTGACACACATTACTTCAGAAACTCAGTCTTTCATTCGCGTATGAAACATCATGATTTATTCACTTCATTTTTATTTTGTTCTAGAAAAGGTTCATACTGATCACTTTAGGTTATTTATATCTTAGGTGATGATAACCTAACCAACGTGCTTACAAAACCATTGCTTCGTGCTCGGTTTCATCGTCTCTTTTCCAAGATTGGAATTATCAGTTGACCATTCATCTTATGAGGGCATACTTTTCTTAAGGATGATTTTAAATATTCATGATAAACAGATCTAAATATTCCTCCATAACTTATAAAACTGATCCAAACTATTAGGTAAATTATCGAGATAGTTCATGCGGTTTGCTAGTCTTTCACTCTTTGTCCATAAGTTCGATAGATTACTCATATGGTCTCAAATTTTAAATATTTGTAACACATACAGTCCTTAGGTTACCAAATTACTATCACATGATTGACCAAATTACACTCAACTAAGGACTATATGTGTTACAAATATTTAAAGTGTAGAACCATTTGAGTAATTTATGAAACTTATAGACTAAGAGTTGAATATTAACAAAGCATAACCATATCGTCAATTTACTCAAACAATTATGTTGTAATTCCACAATATTAGATATATTTTGTGATCCCAAATTTATTACCCGTGGTATCAAGGTCAAATCTTGTAATAAACGAATTGTATATAGGAGCTATAATTTTAACTTTAAATGTATCATAGGGACATAAGTTATGAAGTGGATAACGTTTCTAGATCATTTAAATTAATGTGTGTTTTATAGAATCAAGATATCTACTTTATGCACTCGTGCTATACACAATGTCAGAAGATGAAGAAATGATTAATTGATTTTGTGAACTATGTTGATAAATAATATTATAATATTAAAGATGCTACTAAATGGATTGGTAAAGTGATAAACGATAATAATTGGGTTGTGGTAGTAAACCAATGATGTGCAGTCAATCAAGGGGACATTTTGCCGACTTACTAACTTAAAAAGGTTAATAAGGGGTTACATTATGCGAACCTACTTATTAGCCACTTAACTACAAACATGTGGGGCCATTTATTTGTTCTTTTTATTCACCTTTTTTACTTTACATCCAAATGAAATCCTGGTAATCTATTTGTCAGGATAATCTCAAATAAATGGACATATTTTGTTTGAAAAAAAAAACATATCCTATAACGTTAATTAAGTGCTGAATCAGTAAAATGTCAGAATGGTATGTTAAGATCCTTAATCCTATATATGAACCAGTAAGTGTTCAACCATTTAAGGCTGTTTTGTTGAAATTCTAAACGAATACGCATATGAGATATATCGTTAGAGAGGAGAGGTATTCGTCGTCGTCAGAGAGGAGAGATCTTCGTAGGAGAGGAGAAGAGGTCATAAGATAGGATTTGAGAGGTGGAGACCGGAGAGGATCCAACCACTTTCTTTTTTCTCATTCAAACACATACCCAAACATGATCTATTCAGATGTCCAATCAAACATTTCTTTTCATTTATTTGTTTGAAAAAACAGTTTTAATCTGACCGATTCATACACAAGTTTATTCAGATTCTACTTAACGGCATCTAAAAGGAATTAATTATTAATTTCAAATGTAAATAAAAGTTATTAAACTGCTTATGTGATCAAGCAGAGAAAGCATCTTTAATCAAAAATCTCAAACATCAATTTCTTATGATCTTAGGGTCGACATAAATACATAATTTTGTCAATTTGGTTTAAATTATATAAGTACGTACGTAGTTAATGTTTCAAAAATAATTATAATAAAAAAAAATCCTTAGAATAAAAATATTTACAATATTCTGGATGTAAGCCTCTAAAATCCCGTGAGGTATATTGTACGTAGCTGGTAATCGAAGTGAAATTTTTTTAGACTGGTGAGTTATTGAGTTGTATCTGTGCTTTAGCGAATCATACGTCACAATTTATTTGATTTTAGAAATCGGATAAAATAACAAAAATATGTACGGCTATAATTTTCAAAACATTAATTTATATAATTTTAATGCTACTTTTATTTTTTTTATACAATCCTTAATTTATATAAACTTTTACTAGCAAATTAAGTATTTTGTGTACTATATTTAGTTAATTATATTATTAAAAATATTTTGACTTATTGTAAGAAATCGATTATAAAAAATAACTACAAAAAGTGGCAATTTGTGGAAACGTGAGAAATGGTACAATGTTTATGATATTTTTCTAACAAATTAATTTGTCTGTTAAATTAAATTTTATAAATTGTTTGATTTATAACAAAAAAATTATACTAGTTAAGAAAATGCATGTAAAAGGTGATAATTCGAGGCAATGTAAGGATATGTAACAATGTTTATAATATTAGAGAGAAAAAATTGATGTTTTCGAAAAATGGGTGTTAATTGGTAATTCATAACCGACTTATTTAGTCACCTCCTAGAAAATAATATATATTTGAAAATCATTTTGTTAGTTGCATTTTTATCGTTACTCAAACATATGTTTTAGAACATAAATTCTGCATTTTCTATATGTGGAGAATGGGTTCAAAACTTACAAGTCAATAAATGTAAGCCCATGATAAGAATTAAATTCATGAACCCTTTGCAATGACAGATTTAGAATTTTTCTATGCGGGCAAAAATTAGGTCGGCAAAAATAGTTTAGGTAAAAGGCGGGTCAAGTTAATTGAAATTACAAACAAATATATTAAAAGTATTTAGAAAAACAATTGCTTAAGTAATTAAATTCAAAGTTGTATCACAAGTTAATATTTTGTATAAAATCTATGAAAATAATACAATTTTCATTATTCACTTTCAATTGTGCCCTTTTGTAATCAAATTTGTGTCCTCTTTTTGTTTTAAAATTAAGCAAAATTATTTAAAACAATATGTTCACAAGGTCCTATTAAAAGTAAATATATGATACCAAAAGTTTTCAAAATTTAGGGTTTCTACGTGAGCAGAGTTGTAAGAATTTATCAATTAAGATCATCAACGCTTATAGTCTTTTTTAACTCATATCTAACTTAAACTCTATATACATAAGATCAAACTCCATCTAATCTACATCATTCCTCATCATTCTCACTGCAAGTTCTTGAAGCTCACCCAAATCACTTTCAGAAATTCTCTTCTTGAAGAACAAATGATCATCATCTTCATCATCATAGTTTCTTCCCTGAATCTCTTGAATGGATGTTCCCTCCTTGCTTTGATCGACCCACTCCATCAATGTTTGTGGTGATGTGTTTAAATTCATGCAATTTTCTGCATTCATGTGATTCTGATAAGGCATCACTCCAGCCATGTGTTCTGATCGTTGGCTTTCAAGATTTCTTGAATCCATATATTTTTGTGCCAAATTAGCTCTGGCTTGCATCAATTGTGCTTGTAAACATGCAACCTAAAGGATAGTAAAGATTCAATTTATGGGTCCAAAATCAATAAAAAGGATAGAACGAAGTTATTAAATTTATGACCTTATTTTAAATTTGGGATTTCTACATATATCAATCTTTATTACACATTTACACAGTCCTAAATTATATAATTCCTCTTGAGAGCAGGAAATATGTAACTGATTTTTTCGTTTGAAAGACGAAATATGTTGTTAAAGAGATTTATATAATTGACTTTTTTACTAAGGTAAAGATGTAATAAATGAATTTAACAAGGGAAAAATGCGTCAATGCCTCTAAAATTTTAAACACGATTAGCTACTGTTAGATATTTTAGTGTAATTGGATTAAATTTATCGATCAATACGAATTATGAAATTCATTAAATAAGTTGGGTGTGGGGTGCACGCTTGTTTAATGTTTATGATTCAATGGGGGTTCAAGGGGGCAACTCCCCCTTGGCGGGGGCCCAGGGGCAGCGCCCCCGGTTAGGGGGTCCAAGGGACAGAGCCCCTGGTTATTGATTTTACGAATTTTTACATAAAATTCGTTTTACAACTTTAGTGGCAAAATTGTGAAGAATAAAAGTTGAAAAACTGCTGGAGGCAATTTCCAAACTCCTGTATATCCAGAAATTGATCGATGAAAACATGCTCTGGTTCATTCTCGAATTCACAACAAAATTTGCATACTCGTTCTTGAATCGAATTGAATTTTATTCGATCAAACATTTGAGTGAAGCACAAATAGTTTGATCTGAAAGTGTGATCCATGACTTTCAATTCATTCGGTGATTCAATTGTATTTGTGTTCCTGAAATTCTCTACATTTACTACACTAATTTCCTTATTGTAGCTAGATCATAATTTAAGACCTTTAAAATCTAAATTAAATATATAAATACGATTTAAAGAAATTGTGCCAGAATTCTAATAATATACATTTGTAACCCTCAAATTCTGTTATAACCTGTAATTTTATGCTTAATTGCCAAATATCTATACCTGTTGTTGCAAGGAGAATATATGAGCAACACATCCATAAACAGGATCTTTGATCCTAGCTTGAGCTTCATAATCAATGGTGGCCACCGCCTCATAACGGTCAGCCTCAGCCACATGGTGCAACAATTTTGAAACATTGCTTGCACCAAACACCTTGTGGATAACAGCAAATCTAGCCGAGCCTTCATCCGAACAGAAGTATGGTGCAAAGATGCAATCAGAAGTGCATTTTCTTCTGAGAAACTTGCATGCACCACAAGGCGAACCGGTTCCTATGGAGGCTGCCATGGAAGGAGCTTGGACGCTTGTGGTGGGTGTGGGGTGAAGATTGGGAGTAAAAGGGTGCACACGAGGGGACTAGAAAATGGTGAAAAAGCAGGGTTAAAAGGTCGAATGGAAGACAAAGACGGTTTCAATGTAGGGTTGTAAAGAGGCAAGTGATAATGCTTTTTTCAAAATTTAGAGTGGCCATTTTTTTTATTTTTAATTGAATCTTAGATAATTCTAACATGAGTAAGAGATCGGGATGATTCAAAGTATGTTTTTAGTTTAATTATTTAAAAGGTTTGTTAATTGATTCAGATTAATGTTATTTTTATTGAAAAGTAAACTAGGGCTCAACTGCATGATTTTTCATAGCCCAAATGAATCTTTCAGACTCAAAAACCCACGTACGTGCTATGATCACAATCCGTTTCCAACTCTTTGGTATCCAACACCCAGGTGTTGTCCAGGTGTTGGCGAACACTAAACCTAGCAAATACACCTGCTACTTAAAAGGAAACTCGTTATGCTGTAAAATCTCATGCTAACCATTTTGGTAAGGTTTGAACTCATGACAGCACAACCAAAATCTTATAAGAATCGTAAAATATTATTTGACCTACAATCTCTTTGACTAATATATATGTTATTAAGAAACTACCAAACAATTTAACTTCTAAGACTATTCACAACGGTCACCCCACTGAAAACCCTCTCCACCAAAATTTCTTGCCACGTCACCACCCTACTGAAAACCTTAAAACCTCACAGTGGTCATCCCATAGGAAAACCTTCCCCATTGTGAGAGAGGAGAAAGGGTGTGTGAGGGGGAGAGAGCGGGGAGCGGGAGCCGTGGAGCTGCACGGGCGAGGGCCGCTAGGGGGGTGGCGGTGTTCCCACAATTGGCCGCGGAAGGGGGCAGCCGCGGGGTAACGGTTGTGGATGGTATAACGAATTAAAAGGTATAGTCTCTTAAATGTAATCATTAAAGTAATTAATAACAAACAACCCTAAGTATCTATTATGAGTATTTAGAATTTCAATTATTTCACACTTTTATAAGTAAATTTTTACAAAATTAGTTGTTTATGTTGTTTTAAATTTCATCTCATGCTTTTTTTAATATATTTTTTTTATTTTTATTTACTTCAACGTGGCTAGAGGTACCGAATGGGCCGGGTTGACAGTTTGTGGGTTCAACCCAACCGAACATGAAAATTTTACACCAAACTGAACTCGACAATCAGATCAGACTTACCAACCCGTAACTTACTCGAATTTTTATGGATTAACTCGAACATGACCCGTTTGACCTGAAATATATGTTTACTTTTCATGTTCTACCCTAAATCATAAAGACACTCAAAAAACATTATATAATCAAATAACAGTAAACAAAATACAATAAGTTGTCTAAATACATTAGTTTTCAAAATAAAATAAAAGAATTATTTAAAAAAATATGTTAATATTCAATCTTATTTATAATATATGTTTTTTTAAATAAGCAGGTCAACCCGGAAACCTGATGGGTTGACCCGAACATGATCCGTTTATATAAACGGGTTGGCGGGTTCGACATGGAATGGACCCGAACCTGTTTAGCTTAAACCCTAAGTCCCTAACCAATAAAATTTGTATTACATTTGTGTCGTGTTTTCGGGTCGTATTGAAGTGTTGTAAAGTTATTGTTACAAAGATTAGAAAGTAAAAACAACTATGATAGTGAGAAATATGACTCTTAAATGTTTCAAAGTGTACGACTTTGTATGTTGTTTTTGAAGAATTTCTTTTGTTTGTTAGAATATATACCGAACTCTCTATTTATTTATTTTTATATAATTTCTTCTGGCTAGGCATTCTAAAGAAGCCAAACAACATTAAAAAATTATGTTTGCGTGGGGTTATATATATCGTCTCAGAATTGCAAGCGTTTAATGCTAATTAACGTATCATTTTACTTTCTAAAAATGCAACTTTTAAAGGTTTATTATCTAAGTATTTATTTATTTATTTCTAAAAAAGCTTATATAACACCAACAAGCATACCCAGTAAAAATATCACTTTGAGTGGTGTTTGTGGGAATCATAAAGACACCTTACCTATATCTAAAAAAAGATGAAGAAGCTGCTTCTTAGTGTCCCCTGGCTCAAAAAACTCCGATTTTGTTTCCTTATTTATTTATTTTTACATATAAGCAGGCCACAATATGCACAATCATGTAACACAATGTTTTATGGGAACAAAAAAACCATATAACTACCAAGCATAAAGGCAAGGATCCGACATTATGCAACAAACAACATTTATAATGCAAAACACTTATATGGGCATACAAACACATGCATTATTCAGAGAGAATGAGAAATAAACCCATACAACCCCATCCCTCGACCAAGCATATACTCAAGCAAAGTTGCATTCCGAACCTTCAAGCATATGAACATAGCACCCACACACATTATACAAAGGAAGACAACCCCTAGAACTATACCTAAAAACGATCGGATCTAAGCGTATATCCTAATAAAATATCTCTCTGTCACCCTTATTCTCCGTCTTCACGAAGTCATATCACTAATCGTGTCCTTAGAAGGGTGTAACTCTGTCAAGTCCCGATGAATCTGTTATTCCCATGTCATCATTGGTCGACCCCTACTCCTTTAATATCCCCTCCACCATAAGTCTTTCCAGACGACGGACAGGCACCAACTAGTATTTTCTCCTCACATGTCTGAACCATCTCAATCTTCCTTCCCGTAGTTTGTCCGAGATGTTTGCCACCCCTAATCGGTCCCTAAAAACTACATTCCTTACTCGATCGAGTCTTGTATGCTAGCGCATCCATTTCATAAAGAAATTTTATATATACCCCTTAATTTTTATAATTACATATATTTCCTAAATTATATTTAAATTAAAGAGTATTTATAGATTAAACTTCTTGTAATTTATTAAAGGGAAAACATCATATAAATGTAACCAACTTTCAGCTTTGTTCCACCTAGGTCACTCATACTTTTTTTTGTTCCGATTAAGTCACTCATACATTTTTTTGTTCTGATTAAGTCACTCATACTTTTTTTTTGTTCCGATTAAGTCACTCATACCTTTTCTTTTGTTCCGATAAAGTCACTCATACTTTTTTTTGTTCCGATTAAGTCACCCATATGAGGGACCTAATTGAAACAAAATTAAAAGTACAGTGACCTAATCGGAACAAAAAAAAGTATGAGTGACTTAATCGGAACAAAAAAAAGTATAAGTGACGTAATCGGAACAAAAAAAAAGTATGAGTGACCTAATTGGAACAAAGCTGAAAGTTGGTCACATTTATATAAAGTTATCCCTTTATTAAAAATATAGAAGAATAATATAATATTAATTATGAAATAAATAAAAGTTATAAAAAGGAAATTTGAAGTATATGGAATGAAACTTGAAATTTATATATATTTGAATGAATTTAATATTATGAACTGTTCGTGCGTAATTATTGGATGTTTTGTGGGTCCAAATGGTCGATCACTGTTTTTCAAAGGGTGTTGTTTAAATAAATAATTTTCCGCCGAACGCCGCACCTGAGAACTACTTCTCTTTGTCGTTTTTTCATTTAAACAATTATTCACACACGTGGACATAGTACCAACTTGTACCACTATTCATAAATAAATAAATAAATAATTGTCTTCCTTCAACCAATTTTATTTTAAGTTACTGGTTATCTATACACCACAAAAATATATTTTAACATCATTTGTCAAGTATACGTCTCGTAATGATAGCGTATAGCCGTATCGCAGTGGTCACTATGGGGCGTATAAGGGTTCAATCATTAACACTGACACTCAAATCATTGATACTGACATAATGATTACCCCTCAATACTCCCCGTATTGATCAATACTAGACGTATTAGGATGTGAGGTGTGGAAGTGGGGTGTGTGAATAACACCACCCTTGTTTAAATATAAGATGTGTTCGTGCTTAAGTCACCTACACTTTGCATCTCACATCAAAACTAAAAACTTTAATTCTTTACAAACTACTAAAATTTACTCAAGCAATTCAGTACACTTAAGATCAACATGTTGATATGATTTAAATAAACATAAGATGTAACAACGGAATAGTTTTATTGAGATTAAGATTGAAACATACAAAAAAATCATTATTATGTTTGAATATATTACGTTGAAATAATTTTATAAATGTTATATTCCAGAAAGTACGTTATGGTTTAAAACCTTTTAAAACGTAATTTAATAGAAAAAATATAAGAAAAAACTAAATAAATCATTGTATGCCATGGGGACCGAATCTGCATCCACCAGCCAACTCAATTATCTACAAACCAACTCCGTTAGGTGAACTTTTGTTTTATAAGTATAGATTATTATCGATCATGTTCGATCCAAACAAAATTTGTGTATTATATTCTATCAAACTCTTTATAAACAAAATTTACGTCAAGACACAGACTAACTTTAAATGCGCATAAAAAGTAACCACTAACCTAGATGCAAGATGTATTATATTTGCCTCAACTCGAATCTGAACAAAATTATGTTGAAACGAATACTAAATTGAAGGGTTTAAAATGACATTATACAAAGTTGTCCTCACAAAGCATATCACGATCTTCTTCTCCAATGCAAGTAAAAGATTGAAATTGCATGGTGCAGCAACAATTACTTTGTTTAGCAAGTTTATGCATGGTTGTAAAAATCCCCGACTAGGCCGATTAATCGCTAGTCCCCTAAGGCCGACTATCCGACTAGGCCGATTAGTTGCCCGATTAATCCCGATTAATCCCTAGTCCCCACCCCACCGCCCGACTAGCGCCTAACGATTTCTACAACATTGAGTTTATGTATTAGTATAAACATAGATGTTAAAGATATTTTATAATGTGTGATTTTAAGATTAAAAATAATAAGTCATAAATCCACTTTTATTTATAAGGTTTTCATTGTATTTGTATTTTTTGATCCAATTACTAACATATAAAATTTTAGTCCCGATTTTCTCATAAAGTTTTAAAACATAGCGTGCACCGCAAATGGGGTGTAATTTTATTAAAAATATGGGAGTTGTATCTTTCTATTAATTATATATTTATATCATACTTTGTATGACTTTAAAGCTTGATGAATAATGGTTCTTTGTTTATTTTTTATATGGTCAACAATGCGTAGTTTAAGATATTTTTAGATTAGTTTATTTATTGTTACAAATTTAACATTGGTTTTATATCTATATATGTTTTGATATTTGAGATTGTACTAGATCGTTCACTATTGCATGTGTGTCCGTTTAGATGTTGTGACTTTTATGTTGAGATATTAGGATTCTGTATAAAAGGGACAACCAATGGCATATTTTTATACTTGTGTTTTGATATTCTGAATCACCTTTACGTCTTAAATCTTAATATTAAGGATCATGACATAATATTTTGTTTGATTAAAGTAGTTAAATTTTATTGAATGGTAGAATTAAACTAAGAACATGGGGAAAAGACCAATTCGGCGAATTCTAGTGAATCGCACACATGTCTAGGGTTGGTCCTTAATAATAGATTTTTTTTGAACAACATTTGATCTCAACGTGTGAACCACTAATTTTCAGGTCACGTCAAGTCTAGTTACCATGACATCCGTTGAGGTCCCACCACCACACAGGAGGAAACCGCACCGGAAAACCCCTTGACCTCTCAAGGACCCCTATTTCGCCTTGGTAATAATTTGAACCCATGACCTTCCATTTAGAAAGCTAAGGGGTACTGCTAAGAAAAATCTCCTTTGGTTGGTCCTTAATAATAGATATGTTTATATTTCACATGGAAATATTCATACTTTGTTGACGTAAAGGATAGTTATTTGTTGTGTTTGTCAATTAAGCTAAAATTTACTTGACAACATAATTAAAATCTGTATTTTTTAAAATTGTAATATCAGTCTATTCGTTCGATATATAATGAGAAGAAATTACAAATAAAAAAAATATTAAAATCATACAAGAGAGATGATAACTTTGTTATGGAATTGTTAGAGAGTAAAGGAAGAGAAAATTACAGGTTGGAAATTTAAGTGCTTGAGATGAAATATATTATAAATTTTCATTTTAAGAATGTTTTCTGTAACTATTTTTAATAAGGGATAATATCATATATCCCTTATTAAACATCAAAATTACATATATCCCCAATGTTAAAGTAAAATTACAAATATCCCCATGTTTCAAAATTGCCCCTTAATATGGAGAAATATGTAAATTGTTTTTAGTTAATTCATTAAGGGTAAAATAGGAAATACATGATGTTTTTTTTAATGAAATGGATAAATATGTAATATATTTGGTTTAGAAAGGGAAAATATGTAATTTAGTTTTATGGTTGGGTAAATATGTAATAAAAGGTTTTAGGAAGGGGATATATGTAATTAACCCTTTTAATAAAGGATGTCATCCAATTTGAACATAAAGAACAATTAATGTAATTTACTTTATATCTTATAGAGCATTGATTGATAATAAAAAAAATTGATGCTTAGATTTAAAATTAATTAAAAAAATAAAAACATTTTGATTTCAAGGCATCTTAGTCGTTTTAAAATTCTTCATTTGAGATAACTATTGGGTAAATATGTAATAAAAGGTTTTAGGAAGGGGATATATGTAATTTAACCCTTTTAATAAAGGATGTCATCCAATTTGAACATAAAGAACAATTTATGTAATTTACTTTATATCTTATAGAGCATTGATTGATAATAAAAAAAAATTGATGCTTAGATTTAAAATTAATTAAAAAAATAAAAACATTTTGATTTCAAGACATCTTAGTCGTTTTAAAATTCTTCATTTGAGATAACTATCATAAGAACATGTTCCTTTGATATAAATAAATAAATAAATAAATAAATAAATAAATACATACAATCTAATGTGAAAGAAATTGATAAATAAACTTTCACAAATAAATATCGTAAAACTAAACTTGAAATTTGATTGTGGATCCAAATTCTAAACAGAGGGAGATATAGATAATGTTGGGCTCTCTTCTCATGGGCTTTCTTCTATGCTATTCTCTCTTGGGCCAATGTAATTGTTGACGAATGACGAGCATTTGAGCATTTCAATTTTCAACTTGTACAAATATGTAAAATATTATTTAAATCTCTTGAGAGCCTGGTGCTCATGAAAATGGCAACAATTCATCAATAAATCAGTGATTCACCGAAAGAATATAACTAAACAATTCAAAGAACTTGTTTTAGGCGTCTAGTATACAATATATATAAAAGTGAGTATGAGATTGTTAAATATTTAATCTGTGTATGAAACTTATCAAAATCTTATTAATTACGGTATGTGAAAAATTATAATTCTAAATGTTTCTTCCCCTTTTTAATTATTTTAGCCAACTCCACTTATTTAAAATAGTAATATCAATTATATCAGGCTTCAATTATTCATCAATAGAAAAAATTTAATATATGAATTTAAATATCATTAATAAATGATCAGATTTTTTTTATTTTAACACAAGATCGATTTTGATCTTTTGTTATAAATAGGTTTTATCCCCCCACGCGTTGCGGCGGATTCTTACAATACACTCTAGATAACGGGTATTATATATCATTGGATATGCGTAAGTTAAATAGCAAAATCAAATTTCTCATCACAAACCCTACGTAAATTTCTCATAAAAAATCATACAAAATCCGTGCAGATATGTTACGAAAATAATAGAAAAAATTAGTCACAAAATATTTTTCATCGACAACCAATTAATTGAATTAAAAAAAAACACAAATCTTTAAACAAACATCGATTTTTTATGATAAAAAATTAATCACCGTTACCTTCTCCGAACACCACCAAAAACATAGAAAGGACCGCATTTTTTCACTATTCATATATGTATGTATGTATGTAAATTACTAATAAATATAATATAATATATATACATATATGTGTGTGTATTTACTATTTCAATAAAATATATATTTAATTACTATTCATTTGTGTTGCCTTTTAATATATATATATATATATATATATATATATATATATATAGGATTTGAATCAAATGAAAACTCGATCTTAAAGAGAAAACCCTTAAACCTTATCTCAACCATTAGATCAACTTTTTTTTATTTCTAACTTATTAATATGAAAATGGTATAGTAGTCTTTAACCACTTATCCATATATATAATAATTTATCTTTTTCTCTCTCATTTAAAATCACCCATATATAAAATAAATTATTAATATCAAATTTCTCTCTCATTTATATCTTCTCTCTCCATCAATTAAAAAAAATGTTTTTTTAAAATTTCTCAACAACAAAAATGTATATTTTTTTATACAAAATTAAAAAAAAAACGTATTTTTACAAGAAAAATGTAAAAAATTACACATGCGTATAAATAAAAATGTAAAAGTTTTAATACACAAAGTATACTTTACTCGAAATACTATACATGTGTAAAAAATAAAAATATACACATGTGTATATTTTATATATTTGAGATTTATAAAATATTACACCTACACAAGTGTAGTTTTTGGTGTTTTGATTTATTTGATGTTCTTTTATAAATTTACACATGTGTAATTTTTTGTTTCATATGTAAAATACACATGTGTAATATTTATCATGGTTGAAAATATGTAATATTTGTGTTTGTGTAGCGAAATTTGTGTCTGATACACATGTGTATATATTTGTTTTTCTTTAAAAAATATTTTTTTTTATTTTAATAGTCATTTATATATAAAAGATAGAGGAGAAAGAAGACGAATTAAGAGAGAGGAGAGAGAATCTGGTTAATTAATGAAGAGAGAGAATAGGTAGTGAAAAAAAAGTCACTTATACCCCTTAAAGGGTAAAAGAGACATTTTCTTTTCAAAAACCCCATTAAAATATTCAACTTTAATTATGGATCACATCTTTTTTCTGTATAATTAATTAAAATCTAATAAAAGTTTGATTTAACGGTTTATACAGAGTTTAAGGGTTTTCTCTTTAAGATCGGGTTTTCAAAGGATTCAAACCCTATATATATATAGGGAAAGAACTGAATGGTATTTCAAATTAATGTTTAATATATAATTTTTTTAATATATATTTTAGTTACGTAAAAACATAATTTTCTTACAATAAGTTTAATTTATTATTTATATTGGCTTATTTTTTAGGGGCAATTACATATACCCCTCTATAAATTTCATTTATTACATATATACACAATCCAAAATTTTAATTACATATACCCTCCTATAAATTTCATCTATTACATGTATACCAATCCAAAATCTTAATTACATATATCCCCTCCTCTAATTTTAAAAATTTCAAATATACCCATTTTAATTAAAAATAAATTAAGGAAATATTGTTTTACCTTTACTTCAAAAAAATTTATTATACCTATTTTAGACTTGCTTCAAATATACCACTATTTGACGTTTTTTCTCTTTTTTTAGTGTTTTTGCTTCTTCTTTTTTTGTATCTTTTTTTTCCATTTTTAATTGATGGAGTTGGAGTTGTAACAAATGTAGTGTTCACGTATGTTTACATTCAAATGGTTACAACATGTAAAGAGAGTAAAGTTGGGTATATATGTGTATTTAAATTTTTTAGTTGGGTATATATGTAACTAAACCTCAAAAGAAGGTTATATATGTAGTTAAATTTTTTAGTTAGGTATATATGTAATTAGTTCTCAAAAGATGGTAATATATGTAATTAAATTTTTTAGTTGGGTATATATAATTAGACCTCAAAAGAGGGAGATATATGTAATTATACATATTTTTTATATCAACTATATATAGGGTCTTTTTTAGTGTTTGCATAGAGTATTCAAAATTTCAAAGACAACTCTAACTAAGACTGTTTGTAATTATTGCACTTTCTTCACTCTTGTGGCGTCACTCACGACCAGCTCACGTCAGGTATCTAATGGGGGTAGGGACATAATCGGGACATGACACCCCGTCACCCTGGGTGTTCACGCCCCATTACATAATAGTTCGGCTATTTTGGTCTTTTTCCACCTTCTCTTCCATTCACACAACCTTAGATTTCACCATTAAAGCTCAATAATCAAAATTCAAAACCTCTGTTTTGTTGTTCACAACCCTAAACCAGAAGATTACTCGTATTTCTATGGTTTCTTTCAAGAGCTCGACAACAATAAAATTAATTCAGGCGATATTTCGTCAAACAAATGCTGGAAAATTGATGGAGATTCTCAACACGTTTATGTTTCTTGACAATCAAACACCCCTAATTTGAATACTAACCCATATTTTTAAAATACCAAGTATAAATGAGAGAGAAAGTTATTGAGTTGATGCAGGTTTTTTTTTAAAAGAAAAAAAAAAATTCTCCGTCCTTGAATCTCCTTTTTAATTCCAGAATCACCATTTTAAATGGATCATTTGGTCGTCCTGAAGATTGAAGAACACTAGCATAATAACCCCGACCTATTTCGCTCAGAATGAAACCCTTAATTGACCAAATTCTATGACTCAACTAGATCAAGTTTGCTCAACCTATCTATCTATTATAATAAATGAGTATTATTATGAGACACATGTCGCGTTTAATGCAATCTAAAATTTTTTTTCCCGCCTCTCTCTCCTAATATATATTAATAATTTTTAGTAATTAAATATTAAAAAATATAAATATTCTTATTCTAATATTTTACTAATTTATTATAATTTATAAATTATAAATATTTCAATTATACTTTATTTTAAAATATAATTTTATAATTATTAAAACTTTATTATTATTTTATAATAATAAAGCATATTTTTTTAATTATTCAATCATTGTAATACACGTGGTTTTAGCTAGTTACCTTATATAAAAAAGTCATCCGTAGTGGTGAGTCAATTGAACATTGTCAAATGACAATTTTATAATACTGTTATTTCTCTAATGTATTATTTACACAACTAGGTTAAAAACCCGTGTATTACACGGATTGAATCTTAAATCATAAAAGATACACACAAAACATAGATAACAAATGTCACATTTGATTCAATGTTATTTATCAAGAGAATGGAATGAATTTTACAAAGTCAAATTTATCAACACTTGGAAGAAAACAAAATAAAGCTAAGGACACCATGTAATATCAAACGAAGAACTACTCTTGCAAAGAAATACAAAAACAATTAGGATTACTTCTCTTAATGTCAATCAACAAATAAACATAAATAAGATATGTTGACTATTGTTATTACCGGTTCAGGAGAAGATGGTCCAAGAATGTGTTGTTGACTACATTGTAAATCCTTAAAATAGAGTCAAAATCATCTTTTCTACATAATTTTGATGGCGAGAGGAAGACCTGCAAGCATTTGCTCGTATTGTTCTCATTTCATTATTATTAAGCAGCTTTCAAGTGGTTTTTCAATGCAAAGATTACAAGTTTGACAATTGGTTCAATTTTTTAGAACATTACACTAACCTTTAATACGGTAACACTCAGAAACTAATCCGAGCAGTTTTGATTTCATTGCATTACATGAAATGAAATCGCAAATGCTAAATTAAGTCAATCAACCTACATTAAAAAAAAAAAAAGGATTAGCACATATATTTTTCTTTGCAGTAGGTTCTTTGGCTTCTAGTTACTTATTTCTAAAACAACAACCAAATGGATCAAAATCATAGAGTGTTAAGATACATTTTCTACTATATGATCTTCTAATTAAATGACCCTATAAAAACACAATTTTACACAAAAAGGTAGAGCAGACAGCATATGATTCAAAGCATTTAGCTTTCAAGCTCTAAACAAATATCACCTGTAGAATATTGGAAGAAATTAGCAGACACATAGAGATACAAGTAATAAAATTGACCAATTTTTAAAGATTTCATCATCAACAGTCATGCATGATGAGACACAGCAAATATCTTTTGACATAAATTCGTTATAATCTTCCTATGTTCTGACTTTTTTGGGCCAAAGAAAAACACTTAAAGCCAACAAAAACTCTTAAAAATGCATATTTAAATTACAGGAGGAGTGTAACATAAATACTGCAAGATCTTTCACATGTATAAACAAATAATTTTACCTAGAGATCTGACCATCCCTACAATTCCCACTTAAACCACAAACAATATCCAACAATCAATCATTCTTCTTGATGTTTGTTTTAGCAATAAACAACAAAATTAAAAGAAGTTACATCTAATAGAGAATGATTCAACATATAAACAATATCAACATATCAAAACCACAAATCAAAACAAAACAACAAAATCAAGATCTAAACAATGGATGCGTATAAAATACATGTGCTACAAGAGGTAGGAGGCTCCTTCTAGAGATCCTTGAGATTTTTCAATATCTGATTCGAACCAATCGCTTAAATAGTACCACAATGAAATCAAAAATTAAGCAAACACAAACTTCAACTCAATCAGAGACTTAACTAAAAAAGTTTTACAAATAGATATCAATAAATTATACAAATGCATATGTAAATTTGAGAGATGGGAATTACCTATCATATTTTATCACCTTTGAAAATCAGTACTCGTGTAATTTTTTTATGAAAGACCATAACAAAAAAAAAAAAAAAAAAAAAAAAAACCTTTCGATCGAGAAGCAAGAAACAAAGAAAATACTTCTTCTTTGAATAAGAGAGATGATGAGGCAATCCATGGAGTGGGTCGAAATACTGATTAAGATCTTCAGGGATTCCAAATCAAAGATTTTGCATTCAAATTCTTGTAGTCAAAGTGAGGTGGGCCGCAAGAGAAGGAGAAAAATCAAGTAGGTTAGTATTCGGTTTGATTAAACGAAAATGTAGGATTATTTAACTTTTAATTAATCAAATCAGTATTTAAAAACTCTAAAAATTTAAATTTGATTTAATAGGTGATTGCCATGTGTCAAATTTTATTTAAGAAGTGATGTGGTAATGACAAGTGTCAAATTTAAGAAAAGAATTGACATGGTGATGACAAGTAAGCAAAAAAAACTTCTTTTATTATAAAGTATAGATTACACTAGTACCGTAGAAGCATTTCATATCCAACATGACATGGATCTACTTTTCATGGGTAAGCATCATGCGTGTATCCTGTTTTTCTTTTAACTAACATGACATGTATCTAGAACTAGGTGCTTTCTCATAGCATGTTATAATGGGAACTCCAATGTTGGTTTTAATTACTAGTCGCATGTTGCAGCGGCAATAAACATGACACAAATAAGAAAATCATCGTAATGCTTGTTACTTTACCAAATGTATTTTATAGTAAGAGTTAGCATCACTCAACAGTAAAACTGAAAACATACTAAGTCGTTAATGCAAGCGTGAAGAAAACCTTAACTAAAAAAGAGTAAATTACGATTTTGACCTCAATGGTTTAAGTCTTTTAATATATTCAACTTAAAACATAATCTTATATTAACAAAGTCCATGTCATTTAAACAATTAACAATTTAGGCTCCCACCTATAACTGAAAACACTAAATGGTATCTAATGAAAAAAAATAAAAGACTTAAACCATATAGGCTAACTTGTGTATTATATGAACTGATTTATAAAATTATGTATTAAATAATACAAATTAGTATTTAAGATTTAAAAATTAAAAAAATACATTTTTGAGATAATTGTTTGTCGTTTAATTTGCGGAGTGAAGTTAATTGAAGAGAGATTGTTAATTTAACTGAGATTGAATGAATAAATTTAATAAATAAGTAGCAAATGTCAAAGTAATTATTTTTGTGTGTAATTG
This sequence comes from Mikania micrantha, assembly GCA_009363875.1. Lineage (NCBI taxonomy): Eukaryota > Viridiplantae > Streptophyta > Magnoliopsida > Asterales > Asteraceae > Mikania > Mikania micrantha. The sequence continues at coordinate 87,069,599 of CM018695.1, read as the reverse complement.
GAAATATACAGGCACATTAGCCTATATAGATAGATGAATGTTAAAATAAAATGTAAAAAAAAAATAATGGAAGATATCAAAATATCTAATAATTTCAAACGATTGTTTATTTAAGCGATTGAGATACACATAACATGAGATATTTAAAATCAAGGTTGCAAAAATCGTTAGGCGCTCCCAGGTCGGAATAGCTCCTTGGAGCGAGTAATCGGGGAGTACTCGGCCCTAGTCGGGAGTACTCGGGTAAAACTCAGGAAGTACTCGGCCTCGGGACCACCCCTTGGAGCGAGTACTCGGCCTTGGAGGGCGACTTTTACAACAGTGTTTAAAATTAAACAACCGAAATCATAACTATAAAAGGATATGTCAAAACTTGTTATTTCGAATCAACATATTTGTTCTCTTCATTAAATGTATGTAGGATGAGGTGCTCATTTAACTAAACAATAAAATTAAAAGATTACACATAAAAAAGGGAAATTTATTTTTTTTGTAAATTAATATTTTGCATTGGCGAAAATAAATGGTAAGGTTAAAAAAATAAAGATAACTCTACGCAAACATAACCAACTTTTCTTAATATCCCAATTAAGTCACTTAAATTTTTTTGTCCCAATTAGAACATTCAACTTACTATGAGTTTTCTAATCCTATATAAATAACCTAAATAGCATGTTATTGATAATTTTCTACATATTTAACTTATTTAATATGTTAAGTGGTGATATAATCATTTTTTAAAGTAAATAGCGAATTAAATATTATTTATCCATATTTATGCATGATATTTGAAAAAAATTAAATTTCAAATGATAAGTATTGACACAAATTGTTTGAAAAACTTATTTTTTTACAAATATATTGCGTAAATATGGATGATTTTAAATAATTTTTAATTTCTTATTTGCTTAATAAATTAAATAAATCACCGCTTAACATATTAAATAAGTTACATATGTAAAAAATTAGCAATAATTGTTATTCATGTTATTTATATAGGATTAGAATACCCATACCAAGTTGAATGATCTAATTGAGACAAAAAAGTTTCAGTGACTTAAATAAGACAGTTAGAAAAGTTGGTTACATTTGTATAAAATTATCCCTAAAAAATAATATAGGTTTCAAAAAACTGGTAAAAGATGGAACAAATATGTCTTTGCTAAAAATTAGTAATAAGTTTATATATTAGTTAAATAAAAATTAACTGTTTGAAATTTTTAATTACAAAATATAATTAACAAAAATATAAATAATGATTAATTATGTTAAATACAATAATAAGAACTGAATTTAGGAAAAAAACCTATTTTCGTTATCACAATATTAATAAAGATATGAATATGACTGGATATAATATAAAATTTATTTGAATTTCTACATTATTAATCGAAACACCAAAAGTTTGATATGATTGGATTTTCATTAATATTTAAATAAAATAAATATCGAAGTTTGACTTTATATATTTTTTAAATGAAATATATTTTTAAAATATTAAAACAATTAATATAGTAATAACATGCGACATTATTTGTTATTTGTTCAATCATTTAATGACAAGTTACATGCAATTTAATTAGAAGATGACAAATAACGGAATATTATTATTTTATTATATTGTATAGATGAATATGCGTCTAGATTTTCATGAATACGTGTTGATTTACGTCAAAAAATGATGTAAACATTGAACACTTGCATTGGACTTTATTCTTAGCTAACACCCATTCAACATATATCAATTTTATCGGTGCATCGTTATCCGTCAGTAGTTACTATCAGTGTTTATCACATAACTTACATGCATCACTACTACATGCAACTTGATTTAATATATGTAATAGTTTTTCACAATGATATCAAAGTAGTTAATTAAGCTCTTTTATGAACAAAATAATGAAAAACTACTCTTTTGAAAACAATAATAATACAGGAGGTTGAATATTTTAAAAACAAGTTTTTGCTAGAAACTCCAGTTATGGTTGGTTTTTTGGTATGTGCTTGATTCGTGATGTTGTTACCGCAATTATGATCGAATACTCGTATCAAATAGAGTTATATGACTCAATATTTTTTTATAGAATTTTAATTGAGTATATATATCATTTTTTCCCCCTCTAAAATATGGTGCTACCACCACATCGTGTGTGGGAAACCCCTAGTTCGATACGTTTTCAGACATTGATAAATGACCTTTTTTTGTGTTTGTCAAGCATGAGAATCTACTTACGTGATAAACATTAGAGACCCTCTCAATACTTGACTAACCAGAGGGAATTGATAAAACACGACTGCAAGTAATCGTGTCGGTGACCTCTAACTAAAACCAACTTTAGAAAGAATTGAATTTGACATTTTTAGGTTGTTTCTTCTTTACTCAAATACCTACACCACTTTCTTAGAAGTGATCAATAACTATTTGATGTTTCTTCAATATATAATCAATTCATATAAATTATTCTATGAATATAGGTTTATCCTTCATATATCCTGAAGTTTCGATAAAAAGAATTTTATTAGTAATGTACGACAATCAACTCTATCATATTGTTGTTTTTGAACCTTTGTTTGTTTTTAGAAAATATAAGTTGGCCCAAGATTACCTATTATTATTATTAATTTCAGGGTTTCTTTATATTTAAAGGCTATCATTTAGTAAGTTTTCATAACAAGGATCAATTTAATTAAATATGTAGCGTCTGTCAATTTCATTATATCACCCTTATTAAGATGAAAATCTCATTGTGATCTTGTTCTCTTTTTCTTTCATTTGATACTGGTGATATTCAAGGGAGTCTTAGAGCATGTGCGGGAGGTGCGACCGCACATGGCCCGATTTTTAGGGGGCCCTAAATTTTTTAAAAAATTGTATATATTATATATATTTTAATTTATTTTACAACAAATAAATATAACAATTCAATTTTTAATTATATATATTTAAAATATTTGAAGCAAGTCGATTGTTTTTCAAATGCATCAACTGCATATAGAATCTTGTTGACTATTTCGGTAATTGTAGCATATGCAGAAATTAATTTTTCAAAATTAAAGTCATACTTACGATCGATAATGTCTTAAGAAAGACTTAATGAATTGACAATTATACAATTGAGAATGAGATACTAGACAATGTGGATTATGGAGATTTAAACAATAAGTTTGCATCAAAAAATGCTAGAAGAACGTCACGTTTTATTTAGTTATTTGAAACATTGAAATGCATCATTTTGCTAAAACAATATTGTTTATATTGTTTTTACTATTGTTTTAATTATCGTCAATTTGTGTGTGTGCGCGCGCGCACATATGACCCTATTTTAACATTCGCACATGACACCTAATTTCTCAGAGACGGCCCTGGTGATATTATCTTAATGGTTGTGTATTTGGATGTTTGATATGCATTATGTAAAAGAAAATTATCAGTCGCTATATTTTGTTCATGTTTTATTGTCATCGAAACACTTTGTAGGCCTTTATTTATAAAAACAAGATTACATACAAAATATGTTGATGTAACCTCATGTTTAACTTTAATTTGTGTTGTGTAGTTTGATGGTATTATGTACTTTAGTTTAATTTTGTTATTTTGGTACATGGTTGACGAAGTTATAAATGTTTGATTACAATGCATTAAACATGAAATTGTTGTGTAAAACTTTCTTATTGTTAAAAAATGCAACTCTAACTCGTACTATACGTGTTTTATACCATGTTCCGCCCTCTTAGGGCTTACAATTTCTGGCATAACACGTTAACATGACACGACTTTAACATGTTTCATGTTTACCTTTAACATGTTTAGTGTACGTTAAGACCTGTTTATTTTTCGTGTCTAAACATGTAAAACTCATTAAGACCTGTTAAAACTCGTTAAGACCTGTTAAAACCGGTTAAGACCCGTTTAAAATTTAATTTAAAATAAATAATATAATAAGTGATTAGCTTCTAAATATTTATAATTGTCTAACCCTTATACCTTAACGGGTTCCATGACAGGTTTTTTAATAGGTTTTTAACAAGCTGTTTAACATGTTATTTATAGTGTTAACTATTAACAGATTTCTTAACGGGTCATTTCGTATTTACTTGTATTTAACGGGTCGTATTCGTGTTTGAAAAAAGACACGATAAGAATTCGTGTCGTGTTCGTGCCTACTCAGTTTATGGCTCATGTGTGTCTTAACATGTCATTTCTGACCTGTTATGACAGCCTTACACTCTCTACAAAACATATGGAGGGGGCGAAAAATTTAAAAAAAATTAGTTGCGGTGTTAACATGACCTTAATAAATTTTCTTTTAAAAAAGAAAAATCAAATACGCAGAGTAAATGAGTAATGAAGTCCCAAAATGTTATTTAATTGTGTTTCATACTTGTGGATGCTCATCCGGTTTTCCCCAGCAGGTAAGCAACCGATCACTCAACCTTTTTGCATCAATTTTTACCACCGGCTCCGACGAATGTTGCCGGAGATCTGTGTTTCTCTATCTGTTGTTACATTGATGATGCTAATTTTGAGTTTCATTTGTGATTGTTGTGTACGATTAAACCCTAACGAAGATAATCCAGATTGATAGTTTCAACTGATCGTGTGATTTTCTACAGAATCATAAACACTCGCGGTTTCATCATCCACGAGAGCAATGAATACTCGAAGGTTTTTCTTCTGTATTGTTATCTATATCATGATTCAATATCGAATTCTGTTTATTTGTATCTTCTGTATTGTTATCTATATCATGATTCAATATCGAATTCTGTTTATTTGTATGGTTTGCTGCTAAGATTAGTAAATTTCTCGCTACGCAAGTACGCAACTGCTAGTATTGTGTTTTTAGATCTTGCTTACATGATTGCTTACACGAATTTAACATGATTTTGATCGATTCTTATTGAAATTGTGCGTTAATAATGCCTTAGATTCTGTTCATGTTGCTTGTAGATCTATGTTTGTGCTGATTTATGGTAATATTCTCTGTTGAAACGCCTGAAGCACTGGGATTATGCTAGTATCTTAAAGATTTGGCATTCTTCTTTATTGGAGATATTTTAGCATTGTTTGTGATTAATCTATGCATTAGTTATGTGGATCTAGGAGTAAGTCTGATGACTGATCTTGGGTATTTTGGAATGAGAGCTCTAACTTTATTGGTCTTTTCCCAAATCCAAACCCTATATAAGCTCAATCATTAATTCACTTTAAATTTTCGTTTCGGATTGAAAGTATTGCAAACTGCCTTTTTGATGATTGAATTTATCAAGGTTTTACTATATAAACACAACTTTGTATTTTGTATCAGGTTGAATATAATGCAAAACATGACTTTTAATGCAAACACTAAAAGATGACCCAGCACTTTAATATGATGTCCTAATAGTTTGTGATAAGGAGTTCATTTTTGCATACTCTTATTACTTATGATTTTTATTCAAAAAAATCTGATAAATTCAATCATATATCATTTTAAATTGATGCTTGTGATAGAACAAACAAACAAACATACCTGGCAAAATCTCACTAAGAAAATATTGCAAAATAAGTCTTTTCATTTGCAGCAAGCCATAGCTGATTGCAACTTGCAAACACTAAAAGGAGACTTCATGCTGTAATATGATGTTCTATTGACTGTAATAAGGGGTTCATGTTTGGATACTCTTTACATATGGTTTTTATTTAATAAAATCATGATTACATATTTACATCAGGGATGTTCGTGGAGGTAGATCTGCTTTGTTTGATGACATTGAAGATGGTGGTATTAGGGCCACTTCTTCTTACTCATCCCATGAAATTGATGAACAGGAGAATGATAGATCAATGGATGGGCTTCAAGATAGAGTTCTTATGCTGAAAAGGGTATGCAAGTTCTAGCCTTGTGATTGTAGTGTCATTTTGATCATGTTTTGCTTGTGTTGAGAAAGTGATTCAGTTCAATTCTGCAATATTCAAAACATTTTCTTTTTGGGTTAATGGACTTTACCCATCAAATCTTATTAAAAATAATAATGAATGTGTTGCAATCAAAGACCTCCCTCTTAGGACAATCCTTAATTGAGAGTCAGTCAAACCTAAGCTAGAAAGCCACCCAAGTCATACAACCCCATAGGAGCTAAAAACAAGTGAATAAACATCATTAAACAAAATATATAATTAAACAAACATCAAATAACCTAGGTCTTTTAAGCTTGGTGCAACCCATCTTGGTCAAAGGTCACATCCTCCTCAATCCTCATCACTGATATCAAAAACATTAAGTTATATGGCTTTACCAAGCTTGGTACATTCCATCTTCTTCAAAGGCCACATCCTCATCCTCATCTTTCATATCTTGGGATTCCCATGCAAGTTATACTAAGAGCTACAAAGAGATCCCTTTGTTGCCTTGTCTGCCGCATGAAGATCTTAGTTGCAGGGGTTTTATTAGAATGAAGATAAGTCAATACATAGAACTTTCTAGCACTATATCCAATCAAATATTATTAGCATGGTGTATGTATGCCAATGAAGAAACAAACCTCTGCTTTCATTTTGAGTTGATAAGTCCAAGTAAAACTAACTTGGTTTATTTCAACAGTTGACAGGTGATATTCATGAAGAGGTGGAGGGTCATAACCGTATGTTGGATAGAATGGTATTTCCATAACTTATAAATCTTTTCTGTGTTTCTCTTGAACTATTAATAGCAATATTTGTTTTCCACATTAGGGGAATGATATGGATTCGTCAAGAGGCATGCTATCTGGAACTATGGATAAATTCAAAACGGTAATGCATATTTTTTAAAATATTCACTTATAAAACTCAGTTGTTTATTCTGCTCCCAATTCCCAGGTAGAGGTGTTATAATAGGTTGCTTGAGCATGCTGGGTATCAGTTTAAAACTGGTGAATTTTTTTCACGGTTTGGACCTAATTAAAAACATGTTTCCTCAATACTTTGTATACTTTATAGATAATTAGTATGTCAATCATGAATACAAAAATACATTACTTCAATTACAATCCACTTTTATGAATAAATGAATTAATAGGTGTTATGTTTGGTTTTAAAAAGCACGCTTGAGTTGCAAGGTACGTCTAGGCAAGAGGTCTAGCGCTACTGCGATGAGTGCGAATGAGGTGTGCATAGCAGAAGCACCTCGTCTACATGGCATCAGAAGGTTGTGCATACTACATAGAGTTTTTTATAGATTAAATCATATATAAAGGCTAACTTTACCTTGTGCCTCACATACGTGATGCATGCACCTACACCTCGAGGCTGGCACATTATCCAAATCGACCCATCATTACTAATTGTTCTAAACGTATCTTCTTTAGGTTTTTGAGACGAAATCAAGCCGAAGAATGTTCACTCTTGTCGTTTCGTTTGTTGTGGGGTTCCTAGTCATATATTATCTCACTCGGTAATGAGTGTTCTTTTTGAACCTGAGGCGTACCTCCTCGGACTGGGTCCTGCCTACTCTAGTGGTTATTGGAGTATGCTGTTTTGTGTGGATGTTTATGTAAAGAAATCTTGTTGAAATGGAGATTTGTGTGCTTGGTTTGAGGATTGTTTATCATCTTTGTTTATATACCGTTTCTAGCTATTTCTGTTATTGCTATCGTCTGTTTTGATTGTGCTTATAACCAAAAGTTATTCATTTTTTTAACCTCTCGGATGTTAAACTGTTAAAAAAGTTATTTTTAAAAATATTGTTTTCATGCAAACTGAAAAAATATGCACCAGCCGGGAATCGAACCCGGGTCTGTACCGTGGCAGGGTACTATTCTACCACTAGACCACTGGTGCTTTTGTGTCATTTGTTGCTTCAGTTACTTTATTTCTCAAAGAGAGACATTAGAATCGTAAGCCTGCAAAAAAATCTAAAACCAAGCTCTTGATTTGTGAGAAAAAAAAACTAATAATAAAATACCCGAAACTTCATGTATACTGAAAAACAGAGTAACAGACCGTATTATTATTTGGTTTCTGGATCAGTGTTAAATTCTATTCGGATTGTGAGACATATATTTTGGTGATGAATATAAATTATTCTTTTTAGTTTAGATTATATGGTGAACTATGATAGTTATATATATATATATAGGGGATGAAATTTTTTATAACCCTCATCTTTTGCTACAACTACATAACCCATTTCAACCAATCATAAACTTACACATAAGCTTTTCATTATAATATTAAAAAGGGCATTATAGTCATTTTACCTTTATAAGTTTTCCCTCCCTCTTTTTTAAACATTAATAACTTTTTTATAATATATTATTTTTTAAAAAAAATTGCACCATTATATTCGTCTCATTTTTCTCTTTAATTCCGTTATAGTTTCGACTAATTTTTTTTACTTTTTTTAGATGCCCTATATTTACATCATTGTAACGAGCTTAAATACAACAAATTTATTTGAATTTTTTTTAAAAAATGATAAATTACAGTGATGTAATTTACATTGACGTAATTTATCGTGATGTAATTTACATTGACGTAAAATTCGGTTTCGGTTTTTTCGGTTAATTTGGACTCGTTCGGTTTTTTCGGTTAATTTGGTTCCGCTTCGGTTTTTTCCGTTAATCATCCCTAATTTGTAACGAGCCTAAATACAACAAATTAGTTTGAATTTTTTTCGAACAATGATAAATTACATCACTATAATTATCATTGTTAAAGAAAAAAAATCAAAATAATGTGTTATATTACATCACTGTAATTTATCATTGTAATTATCATTGTTAGAGAAAAAAATAAAATAATGTGTTATATCACATCACTGTAATTTATCAATGCTAGAAAAAATTCAAAATAATGTGTTATATTTATGCTCGTTATATCGATGTTAATAATGAGCAATGAGAAAAAAATTTAAAAAAACTAGTCAACATTATAACGGGAATTAAAGAGAAAATTACATCACTGTAAATAATGTGCTACGTCACCGTTAATTATTTCATTTTGTGTTACATTACTTCATTTTGTGTTACATTACTGTAATTTACCATTGTTAGAAAAAATTTCTAATTAATTTGCTATCATTAAGCTCGTTACAATGATGTAAATACATGACATCAAAAAAATAAAAAAAAAACTAGTCGAGACTATAACGAAATTAAAGAGAAAAATGAGACGAGTATAATGGTGCAATTTTTTTTAAAAAAATAATATAGTATAAAAAAGTTATAAATGTTTAAAAAACAAGGGGATAAACTTTACATAAATGACAAATGTCCTAAATGCCCTTCATACTAAAAACAAAGAACGTGACACGTGACACGATCCTATACACTTACCTTTTTAAAGTAACCATTGGATGATTGTTATGTAGTTGTAGCAAAAGATGAGGGTTATAAAAAATTTCATCCCCTATATATATATATACATATATATATATATATGTTGAATTCAGTTTATTTGGTTTCTTTAGTTTATATATTTTTTCAAACTAGCTTTGTTTGGTTAAATTCATTTGGTTAGAGGAAATCCTAATATGGACCAGTTCGGTTAACAAATAGGTATTAAAAAATAAAAAACAAACTGGAAAAACAAAACAACCGGAAAACCAAATGGTTGAATATCTCTGGTTAATTAGCTTCAAAGAAAAACTATGCAAGTTTCTGGCATCTTAATCGAATTGTGATACATTCTTGTCTAACATCATTGTCACTTCATGAACAAATGTTTCATGAATCTGATTGTTGAACGTTAATTTCCTTTTGAAAATAACATCACTCGCCTTAAAAACGTCATTTTTTAAATGCGTCAAGAATTTGAAGTTTCTAGGGCTAATGATGAGTTTTTTCATGAGAATATTTGAAGGAAAATGGTGAGAACATTCTGATCCACCAAATAGTTGATATGGAACTCAACGTATCGCTAGATACATACATTCAAGATAGTATATATGTTTCATTGTAACAACCGGTTTTAATAATTGAACGAATTTTAAATAATCGTTAAAATAACGATTGTGATTGTTGAAATTTGAAAGTATGTGAGAAATCATGAACGTGGGAGAAAACCGTGCGCGAAACAGAGTTACGGATTGTCCGGAATCGCGAAACGAAGAAAACGACTCTTCGCGGTACGCGAAGGTGGTTTTGAGGGTCCTTCGCGGTACGCGAAGAGCCCAAAATATCTGAAAACTCCGGATTTCTTCGCGGTACGCGAAGCATTCTTTTGCCCCTCTTCGCGGTACGCGACGGGTAGGGCGGTTTGACAGATTCCTATTCTTATCAGCTTTGCACCAGAGTTTATTTATTTTTAACATCTCGACCTCAAACACACGCAGGGACGAATATAGCAACTTTTGTTGCTAGATCAGTGTTTTGAAGCCATCCAGATGTCCGGATCGAGCTAGGGTTCGATTCTACAAATCCTGATCGTCGTTTTCATCCGAGAACTTCGTTCAAAAGGGTAATGATTCGATCTATCCTACTAGTTTGATGTTCTGTGGATTAAATTTAGTTTTGAATGTAATACTATGATTATGGGTATTGATTATTGCCTAGTTGATGACTAGGGGTTGTTAGAAACGAAGAATTTGATATTTTGACGGTTAAATCTTCGTTTTGAAGCCGGGATAATGTCCGGTTGTTATGAAACCCATATCATGGAGTGATAACTAGTAGGATGGGTAGGATATGATTTTAAATGAAATATGGATTATGATCCATGGGTTAAATGATGATTTTGATGAATTGGTGTTAAAAATTATTAACAGTTATGATTATAAATGAATTTTGATTAAGAGAAGTGATTGGGATCATAACTAAAATAATAAACATCAATTATTTGATGAAATGCCTAAGGAAGGCATGGGATATGATTAATTGACTAAAACTTACTAAATATAGTAAGATAAAGTCAATTATGTGATAAGTTGACTTTGAGAAAGTCAAACCAGTCAAGTGAGTTGAACTTGATGGTATGTATTATATGTATTGAATATAGTTGTATATGTGTGAATATGCAACTAGGTGTTGGTGGTGAAAGTCAAGTGACAATTCACAGAAGTGGAAAAGAGGTTGTAGGAAGTGAACAACCACTTGAACCAGGTAAGTTACCCAACTTACTGTAACATTACATATAAGAAGTAGAATGAGTCTACTTGTGTGCCTGATATGTGATTGAAACTAATGGATGAGAAATCCTTTAGTTTGTGTTGTGGTGTTTCTATGAGAAACGTGTATGCAATATATTTGCATTGGAATAACCGGATGAACCGGGGATTAATCAATATGATTTTGGTGTTTATATAAATGATTGTGGTTATTATTGTTGCATGATTCACAGTGTGTGTGAACATGTGGTGATCTACGAATGCGTAGATGTTGAATTGGTAATGTGCATGTTTGGATTCACAAGGTGTGTGAACATAAAACTTGCAATTCCAATGTAATTGATTCACAAGGTGTGTGAACAAATGTTGAATTGGTAATGTGCATGTTTGGATTCACAAGGTGTGTGAACATAAAAACTTGCAATTCCAATGTAATTGATTCACAAGGTGTGTGAACAAATGGTGGATTGGAAATGTGCATGCTGATTCACAAGGTGTGTGAACATAAGACATGTAATTCCAATGTAATAGATTCACAAGGTGTGTGAACAAATGGTGGATTGGAAATGTGCATGCTGATTCACAAGGTGTGTGAACATAAGACATGTAATTCCAATGTAATAGATTCACAAGGTGTGTGAACAAATGGTGGATTGGAAATGTGCATGCTGATTCACAAGGTGTGTGAACATAAGACATGTAATTCCAATGTAATAGATTCACAAGGTGTGTGAACAAATGGTGGATTGGAAATGTGCATGCTGATTCACAAGGTGTGTGAACATAAGACATGTAATTCCAATGTAATAGATTCACAAGGTGTGTGAACATGCCGTTATCGTGATTGTGGTTATTGTTGCTGCATGATTCACAGTGTGTGTGAACATGCCGTGATTATGATTGTGGTTATCGTTGCTGCATGATTCACAAGGTGTGTGAACATGCCGTGGTCGTGATAGTGGTTATGTTTGCTGCATGATTCACAATGTGTGTAAACATGCCGTGATCATGATGGTGGTTATTATGGCTGCATGAGTCATACGGTGTGTGAATGTGTGGCGATCTACAAATGTGTAGATGTTGGATTGGTAAAGCGCATGTTTTGGATTCACAAGGTGTGTGAACATAAAACCTGCAATTCCCATGTAATTGATTCACAAGGCGTGTGAACAAATGGTAAATTGGAAATATGCACATGTATGTGTGGTGTTAAATTATAATAATTGTACATGAATGGGTGATTCATGGGGTTTTGGGTGGAAACGACCCACTAGTGGATAGTTTTGTAGTGATTGAATATTGTTACCAAATTATGTTTGGTACATCGGTAGTGTATCTGTAATGTGTTACGGGATACACTAGTTAGAGGTGCTATGAGTTGTCTTAGATGGAAGGACCGGTGGGTGAACATCTTAAGACTTAATATGTGTATGATACCACCAATGTGTGGATAATCGGTTACACCGGAAATTGAATTGTTGAAACCACAGGTGTGTGGGAAATTGGTTGAGCCAATGATATATATATGTGGTGATTATTGTGTTTTAAATTAGCCAGAGGTGCTAGTGATAAAGTTGTATTGGATAATATATTATTATCTAGATATGATAAACATCCATATGATATGTATGTGGATGTGTTAAATGAGTTGTGGGAACTCGGGGAGGGGTTACTTACTTAGTTCGTATGAACTAATGGTGACTTATATGTGATGTTACAGGTCAAAGATAGATATGCATCGGGCGATCTGATCGGGCATGTTATGAAGCAGAACCGAACGTTATGTAAATCTTTGGTGAGATTAAATTTAAACACACCAGTTTTTATTAATCATAAATGTAAATGATTGAAATTGAGTGTGTTTAACTTATAAAAATGAAATTTCACGCTTCCGAACATAAATTTTTGATAAAGTTTAAACTGGGACCAAGATTAGACACGTGTAATCGTGTGTAAGGTTTGGGTGTTACAGAGTTGGTATCAGAGCAATGGTTTGAGTGAATCAAGTGCTTCTTGATCTCAAACTCGTGTGCTCTTGATATGAAAACATAACGTTTGATTCGAAGACCCGATCATGATGCCGAATGTATGAGGTTAGCATATCTATTTCCTGTGTTATAATTGATAAATGTATTGTGAATCAATACATATGAAATGTGATTATGTGATTATTTGAAACTGAAATCAATGTCTTGAGTATAAAATAAATGAAGTAAGGAATTGGGCATATAATGAGTGAACTAGTATGTCTGGCCAACTTACTAGTGCAAACATGATATGAACAAGTTCTTTATGAAAATCATTTTATACTTAGATATTGAGATTAAGGTAAATTGACTCTGAGTGATGGTTAGTAATTGAGTGTACTACGTAATTGACCCATTGGGAATATGGACAATAATACACATTGAGTGTGTAAATCACAGTAAGTGTGATGTAAATGTCTTGAGTGACAAATGTTGAATAGTAATTGTGTTTACTATGGGATTGACCCACTAAATATATGGGCATCTATACACGATGGGCGTGTAAGTCACATGGGTATGACAGTAATGTCTTGAATAATATGTGTTGCATATTAAGTGTGTGAATTAAACACAATGTGTGTGTTGAATTAAATGTACAAATAAGTGTACAAAAAGATTGTGGTGGCAATTGTGTTATCTACTAGTGAGTAGATTAAAGTTAATAACCATGAAGGTTAATGTGTGTGTGGTGATGAAAATTGTTGGGTGGAGATAACCCATTAACAATTTTTTTTTATTATTACTTGGTATTGACAATAACATGTAATAAGTATTTAAATTACTTAGTTATTGTCATTTGTTATGTTTATAAATGATATGGAGGAATAAGAATGATTCACAAGTGGTGTGAACTTCTTATTTGAAATTTGACTGAAATAGTCAAGCAATTCACAAAGTGTGTGAATGCAAAATGGGTTGAATCACAAGTGGTGTGATCTTCCCATGGAGAAAATATGGAGTTTAGGTAAATCACAGGTGGTGTGATTACCTATCTTGAGAATCCTTGGTGAAAAAGGAAGTCTCGAGGAAATGATGATTAATATTGTCATGTAAGACCACTGGTGGGTGGCATTGGATTTAACATGTAAGACCATCGGTGGATGGCATTGGATTTATCATATAAGTCCACTAGTGAGTGGCCTTGTGTTAGATGTGTAAAACCATCTTGGAATGACATTGGGTTATCATGTAAGTCCTCCTTAGTGAGGCATTGGAAAGAATCCACATGCGTGTGGATTGGTCAATACGTGAGTATGCGTTGAACAACGTGGACTTTTAAAAGTCAAAGTTATAATTAATATGAATAAGTGAGTTACATACTCTCTAATATGCAACCATAAGCCATATTAGTGCTTATGTGTTATGTGATTATGTTTGTTGTTACTACTTGTAATTGACTTGTAGTAATTGTGATAAAACGAATGGTAAATTGACCATGTGTGTCATGAAATGTTGGGGATATGAAACCACATGGTGGTGGTACTTAACTACTTAATAGATGTCTTGTAGTATTGAATGAATGTTATGTGCTAATTGCGTAAGTTGAAAAGTGTTATTAAATAATAATTTATAGTTGACACTATAAATTGATGATAATCCACATTGTGTGGAAGTATATGAATATGAAACCACATGGGGTGGTATTCGAATTGTTGAAATTGATTAATGTAATGATAAATGGCATAACTAATGAACGTGTCGTTATATGTTTAAAATAAATGACACAGATAATGGGTGACGTTTCACATTCGTGTGAAACTAATGTAAGACCACTGGTGCGTGGCATTAATATTAACATGTAAGTCCATAATGAAATGGCGTTGGTGTTTGTCATGTAAGTCCACATTTTTGTGGCGTTGGGGGTAATTCATGTATATGTACATGATAATGAGTTACTTGTTTTGTTGAATTTGTAGTTATAGGACTGGGTGAGTCCACACTACAATTGTTTGTGCAATTAGCATATATGTTATTGGTTGTTTTAAGTGAAGCGGATGTAAAAGGTGATGGTTAGTGTCGTTATTGTAGTTGAATGATTTACGAGGTGTGTGAACATTCAACTAGTAATAATGATTGAGTTGATTTACAAGAGTGTAAACAACCATCATAATATGGATGTTATGATCTACAAAAGATGATCTAATAGAGTGTAGACATCAAATTTCAAGAGTCAAATTGTTTAAGTTGACTTTTGGGAAATATGATGCACAATTGGAGTTTTGTGTGCACATAGGTGCTGTGTTAAGTGATAAGGGTTGTACATGAATGATAGATGAGAATGTCTATCTAGGCAGACGAATAACGCGAATGATAAGTCATTCGGTTGTGGTGGTGTGTTAAATACATTATACATGAGGTTTGACTTTAAAAAAAAAAGTCAGAGTTATACCTATTTGTAAAGAAATAGGATATTTATTATATGTAGAAATACACTTGAGTGTATGATTTGGTTTGGATGAAGAAAGTCAAAACAAATAATCAATTGTAAATTGATTATGTAAAATCATGTATAATGATCATGTTTATCTAAGGGTAAATGTTCAATTATGATTGAAATATATGTTAGAGAAGTGGTGTCTAGGCATGGTGTGCCAGTGACGATTAATTTGGATCGAGACACTTGATTTACTTCTCATTTCTGGAAAAATTTTCAGGGAGAATTAGGATTGTTGATAGGCACGGCGTATCATCCTCAGATTGATGGTCAAAGTGAAAGGACCATTTAAACGTTGGAGGATTTGTTACGAGCGTGTATAATAAATTTTGGGGGTAGTTGGGATGATTAATTACCTTTAGCAGTGTTCTCATACAATAACGTTTATCATTCCAGTATTGGAATGCCTCCATATGAAATGTTGTATGGGAGGAAATGTTGTACTCTTGTGTTGAGGAGAAGTTGGGAAATGAGAACTGGCAAGTAAAAAGGTAGTTAAAGCAAGGAATGAACGAATAGATTAGATTTTAGTTCATTTGAAGGCGGCACAAGACCGTCAGAATTCCTATGTTGATAAGCATAGGATGATTATTGAGTTCCAGGTGGGAGATTTTGTATTGTTAAAGATCTCTCCTTAGAAAGATATTATATGTTTTAGAAAGCAAGGGAAGATAAGTCGCGTTTCATTGGACCATTCAAGATTATAGCTCGAATCGGCGAGATTGCTTATCGTCTTGAGCTACCGGAGGAATTGAATGGCATACATGACACTTTTCATGTGTCATATCTGAGAAAATGTTTGGCGGATGAATCGGCTTATGTGCCACTAGAAGACTTGGAAATTGATGACAAGTTGAACTATGTGGAAAGTCGGTAGCTATACTAGACCGAAAGGTCAAACTTTTGAGAAACAAGTCCTTGAACCAGGTAAAGGTTCAATGGAAATACAGAAGGGAATCTGATGCCACGCGGAAGTCAGAAGACGAGTGGAAGAAATTTTATCATTTCTTTTAAGGTATAAGCGGTTTCGGGGACGAAACCTCTGTAAGGAGGGGAGATTTGTAACAACCGGTTTTAATAATTGAACGAATTTTAAATAATCGTTAAAATAACGATTGTGATTGTTGAAATTTGAAAGTATGTGAGAAATCATGAACGTGAGAGAAAACCGTGCGCGAAACAGAGTTACGGATTGTCCGGAATCGCGAAACGAAGAAAACGACTCTTCGCGGTACGCGAAGGTGGTTTTGAGGGTCCTTCGCGGTACGCGAAGAGCCCAAAATATCTGAAAACTCCGGATTTCTTCGCGGTACGCGAAGCATTCTTTTGCCCCTCTTCGCGGTACGCGACGGGTAGGGCGGTTTGACAGATTCCTATTCTTATCAGCTTTGCACCAGAGTTTATTTATTTTTAACATCTCGACCTCAAACACACGCAGGGACGAATATAGCAACTTTTGTTGCTAGATCAGTGTTTTGAAGCCATCCAGATGTCCGGATCGAGCTAGGGTTCGATTCTACAAATCCTGATCGTCGTTTTCATCCGAGAACTTCGTTCAAAAGGGTAATGATTCGATCTATCCTACTAGTTTGATGTTCTGTGGATTAAATTTAGTTTTGAATGTAATACTATGATTATGGGTATTGATTATTGCCTAGTTGATGACTAGGGGTTGTTAGAAACGAAGAATTTGATATTTTGACGGTTAAATCTTCGTTTTGAAGCCGGGATAATGTCCGGTTGTTATGAAACCCATATCATGGAGTGATAACTAGTAGGATGGGTAGGATATGATTTTAAATGAAATATGGATTATGATCCATGGGTTAAATGATGATTTTGATGAATTGGTGTTAAAAATTATTAACAGTTATGATTATAAATGAATTTTGATTAAGAGAAGTGATTGGGATCATAACTAAAATAATAAACATCAATTATTTGATGAAATGCCTAAGGAAGGCATGGGATATGATTAATTGACTAAAACTTACTAAATATAGTAAGATAAAGTCAATTATGTGATAAGTTGACTTTGAGAAAGTCAAACCAGTCAAGTGAGTTGAACTTGATGGTATGTATTATATGTATTGAATATAGTTGTATATGTGTGAATATGCAACTAGGTGTTGGTGGTGAAAGTCAAGTGACAATTCACAGAAGTGGAAAAGAGGTTGTAGGAAGTGAACAACCGCTTGAACCAGGTAAGTTACCCAACTTACTGTAACATTACATATAAGAAGTAGAATGAGTCTACTTGTGTGCCTGATATGTGATTGAAACTAATGGATGAGAAATCCTTTAGTTTGTGTTGTGGTGTTTCTATGAGAAACGTGTATGCAATATATTTGCATTGGAATAACCGGATGAACCGGGGATTAATCAATATGATTTTGGTGTTTATATAAATGATTGTGGTTATTATTGTTGCATGATTCACAGTGTGTGTGAACATGTGGTGATCTACGAATGCGTAGATGTTGAATTGGTAATGTGCATGTTTGGATTCACAAGGTGTGTGAACATAAAACTTGCAATTCCAATGTAATTGATTCACAAGGTGTGTGAACAAATGTTGAATTGGTAATGTGCATGTTTGGATTCACAAGGTGTGTGAACATAAAAACTTGCAATTCCAATGTAATTGATTCACAAGGTGTGTGAACAAATGGTGGATTGGAAATGTGCATGCTGATTCACAAGGTGTGTGAACATAAGACATGTAATTCCAATGTAATAGATTCACAAGGTGTGTGAACAAATGGTGGATTGGAAATGTGCATGCTGATTCACAAGGTGTGTGAACATAAGACATGTAATTCCAATGTAATAGATTCACAAGGTGTGTGAACAAATGGTGGATTGGAAATGTGCATGCTGATTCACAAGGTGTGTGAACATAAGACATGTAATTCCAATGTAATAGATTCACAAGGTGTGTGAACAAATGGTGGATTGGAAATGTGCATGCTGATTCACAAGGTGTGTGAACATAAGACATGTAATTCCAATGTAATAGATTCACAAGGTGTGTGAACATGCCGTTATCGTGATTGTGGTTATTGTTGCTGCATGATTCACAGTGTGTGTGAACATGCCGTGATTATGATTGTGGTTATCGTTGCTGCATGATTCACAAGGTGTGTGAACATGCCGTGGTCGTGATAGTGGTTATGTTTGCTGCATGATTCACAATGTGTGTAAACATGCCGTGATCATGATGGTGGTTATTATGGCTGCATGAGTCATACGGTGTGTGAATGTGTGGCGATCTACAAATGTGTAGATGTTGGATTGGTAAAGCGCATGTTTTGGATTCACAAGGTGTGTGAACATAAAACCTGCAATTCCCATGTAATTGATTCACAAGGCGTGTGAACAAATGGTAAATTGGAAATATGCACATGTATGTGTGGTGTTAAATTATAATAATTGTACATGAATGGGTGATTCATGGGGTTTTGGGTGGAAACGACCCACTAGTGGATAGTTTTGTAGTGATTGAATATTGTTACCAAATTATGTTTGGTACATCGGTAGTGTATCTGTAATGTGTTACGGGATACACTAGTTAGAGGTGCTATGAGTTGTCTTAGATGGAAGGACCGGTGGGTGAACATCTTAAGACTTAATATGTGTATGATACCACCAATGTGTGGATAATCGGTTACACCGGAAATTGAATTGTTGAAACCACAGGTGTGTGGGAAATTGGTTGAGCCAATGATATATATATGTGGTGATTATTGTGTTTTAAATTAGCCAGAGGTGCTAGTGATAAAGTTGTATTGGATAATATATTATTATCTAGATATGATAAACATCCATATGATATGTATGTGGATGTGTTAAATGAGTTGTGGGAACTCGGGGAGGGGTTACTTACTTAGTTCGTATGAACTAATGGTGACTTATATGTGATGTTACAGGTCAAAGATAGATATGCATCGGGCGATCTGATCGGGCATGTTATGAAGCAGAACCGAACGTTATGTAAATCTTTGGTGAGATTAAATTTAAACACACCAGTTTTTATTAATCATAAATGTAAATGATTGAAATTGAGTGTGTTTAACTTATAAAAATGAAATTTCACGCTTCCGAACATAAATTTTTGATAAAGTTTAAACTGGGACCAAGATTAGACACGTGTAATCGTGTGTAAGGTTTGGGTGTTACATTCATACTCTCATGTTTTGGTAAATATCTTTGAAGACTTAGAAGAAGATTTTTTATTTTATTTTATTTTATAAAAACCTTGGGCATAACATGTTACAAGAACAACAAGAAATATAGATATAGTATGTATTTACTCAAAAGAAAACATTGTCTATGCTTTTGGTGTGGATGAATCAGAAATGATTCAGTTATGGGATAAATATTTTGTTGTTTGAATTACAGTTTTAAAAATATTTAATAGTAGAGAAAGATAAGAAATCAATTTTGAGTTGATCTATAAAGATAACACGTGTCACCATAAACTTTTATTAATTAGAATAGGTAGATTTTTTTTGTTTCTCTATGTTATATTTTGAAAATATCTTTTCATTTTTAAGTTCCTTAATATGCTGTTAGATGACGTGTTCTCATTTTAGGCAAATAGAAAATAGCAACTATGTCCTGCGAATTTAGCCTACTGGTTGGGGTTTCACCTTGTGATTAAGAGGTCATGTGTTTAAGCCCTGCCAGAGACAATTTAAAAAGGACATACAGGTGAGGGAAGAAATCTTGAGCTTAATCTCGAGTTCTGGACCAATGGGGGGCGAGGGTTTACCCATCACAGGGGGTTCCCGCGCATCTGGTGTGGCCGAGTCTTACCTCTGCCCGGTGGGCCCTATTAAGACAACATACATGGTATGTAGGATCGTCGTCATTCAAAAAAAAGAAAAGAAAAGAAAAGAAAATAGCAACTAATTCACAAAAGTGTGTTTGTTGATTTGAACTTGTTTCGATAATCTATAGCTTATTTTTAAAACCAAATAACAATAAACGGAGTTCTTCCATGTCTTGCATAACTATTTTGTGGGCCCTAGACGGAATAAAAAGTCGGGACCCTAAGGCCTAAACTAACAGTTATGTTAAAATTTCATTTCCTTTTATCCGGGTTTGAGACCGACAATTGTAAATTAAAAGTTTGTATATGGTATATTTAAAAAAATTGTTTCTACTTACATGTATAAAATATTTAAGTTACATCTATTTTCTAGTTTTTTTTAAATTCAAATTCGATTTTAATAAAATGTTCATAATCATTTTTTTTAAAAAACATGATTCAATTGGAACCCACAAGGTTTTTAAGTGGATTTTTGTTGTATTTCCTATTTCTTTCATAGCATTGAAGCTAAAAAAGGCCCACAAACCAAAAAAACCTCACTACATATATATATTTTTTAAAAAAGTTAAGTTCTTATTATATTTGTTGTACTTCAGATATCGGTTAGTCATTTTCAAAATGGTGTTTTTCTTTATTCTTTATTTACATAAATCAAATATTTTTAATGAGTTAAAAACCAACGGTAAATATGGGACTGGCACACTTGGTAGAGGCTTGTCTATTAAACCATGCGGTATGCCGGGTGGGGGGGAGGGGGGGGCTGGGTGGGCGTGAACAGCAGGTGGAACACCGCCCCCCTTGGGCGTTGGTGGCTTGGGCGTGGCTACAGCCACGCCTCTTCCTTCATTCCTTCTGGTAGTAACTATTAGACCATGCAGCTGCTTACAATGGGCGTGATCAACCAAGGGGCATTTTCAGCACAAATGGTGAAGTGGGTGGTTGTGGTGGGTGTCTACGTGGCGCCTACGTGGAGTGTTTGGGACCAAGGGGCATACCTCATGGTCTTAGAATGGGAGGTCATGGATTCAATCCCATGTAATGATGTAATTATGATGCAATGTGTAATTTAGGTGAAATTAAGCTTAACCGTTAAAAAAAATTAAAAACCAACGCCGGTTTGTTTTTGATCCAAGTATGAAAATACTGTGAATCTATCTAGCTTCCAATAATTTAGGTTAAAGTATAGACTACAGAGATGGTGGTGAGTGGTGACATCTAACCAATAAAAACCCTTTATCCCATACTTCTCTATTGCCTTTACACTAAAATATGCACATTTGTCACCATCTTAAACTCTACTTCCCAAAAAACCCCCTTCTTTCATACCCTTTGATTTCACCTGTTGGAGGGACCTCCCTACTCCAATAGACACACACACTCTCTCTCTCTCTCTACATACACACTCACACACTAATATATATATATATATACATATACATATACATATATATATAGGAATTGTATCATATGATAACTCTATCTTAAAAAGATAACACTTAAAACCTTTCATTGTTAATCTCATTTTTATTTATGACAAAGAATACGTGTTTTACGTTAAACCATATAAAAAAGAGTTTAAAATAAAATAATTAACAATAATATGAAGGACACATTATGTGTCATAGTAGCTATATAAGAGTTTAAGGTTTATCTCTATAAGTTTCGGTTATGGCATGATATAACCTATATATACATAGATTTGTACATATCTTGGGTGTGTGTATGTGGAGAGAGATAGAGAGAGAGAGAGAGAAGTAAATGATGGCTAGCATAGCATATTAGGGGAGTTAGAAGCATGTATGATGAAACTGATACAAAGTGTCTTGTTGCCATATAAGGAAAAAGACATCATGAAACTGACTGACAAAAACCTTATAAAAATCGTTGGGAACTAGCAAAAGTTGCATCCATGTGTTGGAACCACACCCACATGCAACCATCATCCCCCCTACCCCATCTCTTTTTTGTAACTCAAAACAAATTATTGAAGATCTTTGCATGTCATCATTCTTGGTTGTACACAAACTTTTGTATATATGAGAAAAACCATTCATGACATTGTATCATGTGATCAAGATTAACGTAGTTGATTTGAAATGTCTCATGATTGTTTGATCAAAATCATAGTAAAAGACTTTTGTTTTGTATGCATGAGGCTTATTTAACTAGAACAGTCTTTTGTTCTCAAGGGTTTGCAATCTCATAAATTAAATGATTTCTAGGTGATCCACCACTTTGATGGGTAGATATAGGTAGTTTGGTATACATATATCCGCTTGAGCCCCTTATGTTTTGCAGAAAATAAAAAGCATCTATACACCATCTAGACCAATCGAGCCTCTTATTTTCCCCCGTTATTAATCCAAAAAAAGGTTGTAGGTTTGAATCCTCTTCAACGTACTCTAGCCGGATGAGTGTTCCTATTTTCAAATTCCTTTTCGTTTCTTACCTTCCATATACACCGCATGGATCCAGCTATATCGGCATGAATGCTTTTTCTTTAATTAGTAGCATGTATAGTTAAATTTATTATGTTATAAATTATTTACATGATTACATGTAGGTGAAGTAGGGGCAGATATTTATTATTTATAATGCAATTTGTTGACATGTGGGTATGACATAAATATGCCTTCAAAAACATACCATGGAGAGTGTCTAACTTGTTCTTTTCCATGAAAAGAGATATGGTATCAGATCTGATGATCAGTATATACATTTATTGATCTATAGACACTTATGTTTTCTATCCCCCTATTCTAGTGTTTCCATTGACTCAATGCTAATGCTACTGTACACCAGACTTTGAGCATTAAATTTAGTATAATTTGCATGTTACAGTCCACTCATAGTTTCTTTTTTAATTTCTTTTTGGATTATGTCTTTACATATATTTTTTTCCATCACCTTGATTTGGCTTCAAACACACATACAATCAAAAACAATATTGACTGATGTCTGTAACCAAACATTATCACCATTATTGGATTTAAATACTTTCAACTTTAACTTGTTGGTCGGTAATACTCTCAACTGAGGAAATATTTAATGACACTCTCAACTTTCAATATAGTTTCTGGTGGCACTTCATTATGCTATTACACGTCATCAAAAAAGTGCAAAATGGAGTGCGAATATAAAATGTGTTGAAAGTTGAGAGTGACACTAAAGATTTCCTAAGTTGGGAGTATCATCGGCCAACATGTTAAAATTGAGAGTATTTAAATCCAATAACCCTTTAAAAAACACAATTTTCATTTTGTTACATTAATATATTTCCATCAAATGACACCTTAATTTCGTCATTTGAATCAATATTTATGTATTATATATATATGTGTGTGTATTGGGAAATGATAAAAAAATAACCCACTAAATATGCAATAACCCGAAATAATCCATCCTGATTAAGCCAAATCTCGAATTTTTATTAACATCATTGTAAAAACATTTAGAACACTTTCTTATTTTATGAGTTTGCGTAAATTCATCACCGTTTGAGAGTTATCATCGTTGTAAGTTTTGAGAAAAAAAACTTACAGTAAAGTAAGTTACAAAATTTTAAAAACTTACAACGATGATAACTCTCAAACGGTGATTAATTTATGCGAACTCATAAAATAAGAAAGTATTCTAAATATGTTTACAATAATGTTAAAAAAAATTCGAAGATTTGGCTTGATCTTGACGGGTTATTGCATATTTAATGGGTTATATATATACAACTATCCCCTATATATGTGTGTGTGTATGGAGAGGATGCCTAGAGTACAACACTAGATAGTAGAAATTAGATGTGTGCATCGGTCTTTTTGGGTGGGTCGGTTTTGAACCAAAACCATAATCATAACCGAGGAGTCGGTTAAAAAAATATAATAACAAGAACCTATTGGTTATGGCGGTTTTTGTAAATCAGTTATGAATGTTATAGTGGGTCAGTTAGCCATTAAATAGATTAATTTGGTCATTTACTTTTTGAGTCTAATAAAAATAGCTCAAGAAAATACATATTCTACAATATTAATAAGTTTGTTTAACAACTAATTAATTTAATACCACCTACTTATACCATATGAACAGCAATCAATTTATCATATAAAGTAATCAATTTATCATATAAAATCTATAAAAGAGATCAACAAGTTTATTAACTTCCATGAGACTGTGTATCGAATTAGTAATTTCAGTATTTTTAATTATGTTGTTAAGTTGTAGTTCTAGGATTAATTTGTAGATCGGTTGCCATGTTTTGGGAGTTATTTGATCATGGAATCATGGGCCTTGTAGTTGCCTATAATGATAAGTTGTTCTAGCTTTATATTACTCTGTATTTGAAATTAATTTTTAGTTTTTTTTTTAACGACATTTGATCTTGACGTGTGAACCACTGATTTCCAGGCCACGTCACCAAGGTCTAGCTACCATGACCTCCGTTGAGACCCCACCACCACCCCAGGAGGAAACTGCACCGGAAAACCCCATGACCTTCTAAGAATCCCTATTTCTCCTTAGGAGGGATTTGAACCCGTGACCTCCCACAGGGAAGCCAAAAGAGTAACTTTTGGCTAGAAGCCCTTGGTTAAATGAATGTTTTGAGTTTTACAGCAACTATTGACTATAGTCATTTTATGTTTCCCCATTTAAACAATATATGCTCCTAATCATGATGTTAAGAATATGTAGACATGATGTTTGATGGCAAATAAGAGGCTTCATTAATTAAGCAACCTAAAAGTATGATATACATGTGGTAATTAAAATGAAAAGAAAAAAGAGCATGTGTTAAACAAATATATTATTAAGTGAATCGTTAATTTGATTTAATAGAGATATATGTATTGTTATTAATGTAATTTTGTCCATTGGATATATATACACATAATACATGACCCTCATTGATTTAAAATTTTTGGGTCAATTACATATATCTCCTTGCTAAAACTATTTATTACATATTTACTCAATCATAAACTAAATTACATATTTATCCTTTCTAAACCAAATATATTACATATTTATCAATTTCATTAAAAAACAAATTATGTACTTTTTATTTTAACCTTAATGAACTATTAAAAACAATTTACATATTTATCCTTACTCAGTATCAATTTTGGAACATGGAGATATTTGTAATTTAGTATATATGTAATTTTAATGTTTAATCTTCCTATACTAATAATTGATTCCAAATAATGTCACATGGCATTCTCTTATTTTTTTCAAAATAAATGTTTATTTTTAAATTTAAATATAAAAGTCACAATTAATGTTATTAATTATATGTATTGTTTACATAAATAAGTTAATTAAAACTAATAATTGATTCCAAATAATGCCACATGGCATTCTCTTATTCATCTATGTTTAATGTTATATACACACATATTAATTAAGAACACTTTTTATTATTTTTTTTATTTTTAAAATTTTTTTAATATTAAAAATGTATAACTAATATAATTTTTTTTAATCATGTAAATTTATAAAGAAATAATCAAAAAATTAAATAATTTTTATATACAAAACTTATTTTATATTTAAATAAAAATATTATAATATATGATATTATCCCAAATTTTTTTTTTATCATGGCAGGCACTGTCATGAAAACTTATTTTCTTAACAAATTAGGCGTATGCAATTTCCTGTGGATCATGTGGGCCCAGGCTCTTATCATCAACCACGAATAAAATGAATTTTGTTCGGCCAGCAGGGCTGTATGCCTGTATCTAACATTTCGAGTATTATCTAGGCGTATTAAAAATAACTTTTATATATGTAACTTTAATAGATTGACGACAATTGTAAATGTGTAATAACAATAACTTGATAAATTAAATAAAAATATTATAATAAAAAAACCAATATGACATGATTGGGTGTATTTATTTTATTTTTTGTAAACTAGGTTGAAAAACAAATGAATTTGTGAGCCTATAAGCAAATACGTTGTAACTGTGTTAAATGGGGTAATTAGGTAATAAATGATAACCAAAGGGTTTATAGTCTAATTGTACCCCCTTGACTTCTCGAATGGGAGGTCTTGGGTTCGAGTCTTGGCTGGAGCAAAAAAATGCTCTAGGTTGAGCTAGGGGATTTTCCCAGTGTATGTTTCCTTGTAGAAGGTGTTGTCAATGTACCCATTTAAACAGTGGTACTTGACGTTAGCTGTTCAAGAAAAAGGTAATAAATGATGGGCTTATGGTTTTCTTATGCTAAAAAAGTTTAATATTACGTTTTTATCCGCATTTTTTATACAACAAGGCCGGGTACTTTAACATACATTTGTGATTTCATACACAAAACAGGTTAAATGTATGTTTGAGGTTTTAATTGAAAGAAAATGTTAATAGATGGAACATGTATCAGTTGGGAAGAGCCCATAATTAAAATGAACATATCTTGAGCTAGAAAATAAGTTACTGGAACCATAATATATGAAAATTGAGTTTCTCAATGATCCAGAAGTAAAAAAAAAAAAACAGACAAAATGGTAATCTAGGCGTACCCTACACCTGAGTGTAGTCCTATGTCTAGAATTCTAGTGTTAGCTAAAACTTTTTAGCATATCTCAGACATGGCCAACTTAGGTTACTCCCAATTGCGAAAAATTCTGTTTTTAAGCTTATCTTTTCCTGATTAGAAGATATAATCTAAAACTTCAAAAACCACCATTTTCCTGGCAATTTTTGTGACGGAAAAGGTGATTTTGTGATTGCTCCAACTCTCCAATCACATAAAAATTCACATCTTTGCAATCCGGATCAAGAAATGAAGGCCGGATTATGAAAATTCGAGTTTACATCACCCCGTGATCATACCTGGGTGGACGGTTAGTGAACAAAAATGTGCTTGGTTTTCAACCATTAGTAGATTTAAACACTGATAGATTCTTGAATTTGTTTATGTTTATGTATTTGATTTCGCATTTTAATTGAACGAATTGTGTTATTTACCTTAATTGAATATTATCTAATTATTTTCCTTGATTTAGTAACCATTAATAATGAATTTGAGTATTATGATTAATTGGCGATTTTGATTAAGAATGTACGGTTTGACATTAGTTAGTTTTCACCAATTAATTAAAAAATTGGAAATCCGAGTTGCAATTATCCATTAAAATGAGTTTCAAGCAAGTCATGTGTATGCAACTTCTTAACGAGTCAAAATATAAGTTGTGTATTTTGTTTCTAAACCAAAACCCGAGTGTGATCTTTTTTACATTTGAATTACAAGTCAAATTTGTCTTCAATGCTTTAGAAATCCAATTAAGTATGAATTTGTTTGCAATCAATCACAGTTCAATTTAAGTTTACATTTTTTGTCCTTAGGTAATTTAGTTAAATAATCAATATAACATATAACACCGACCATATACTATTTTTGGATATGATATCTAACTTACCCAATTATCTAATAATTTAGTTAAATAACTAATGTCTTATATTGATATTTTATAATCAATGGTTAGATTGATTATAGAAGTCTATAAGTATGTGATCTTAAATAGATGTTGTATGCTTTACATATGTGACTTATCATTGTCTCTTGTAATCTTTTTAAATTGATTAATATCATTGTAAAGACTAATAAAGGCTGATGCTCACCAAACTTCTTGTTTTGTCCAAGTATAGGAGTCTCTTTGAATAAACACCTTCGGAAGGAAGAAGTGATTCTTCGGAAGCAGCATTGCTTCCGAAGGATAACTGGTTCCTGCCGAAGGTTGTACAAGACAACTGCTTCCGAGGAATCCTCTTATGCTCTGAAGACAAAGACTTCCGAGGAATCTTCTTATGCACTAAAGACAAAGACTTCCGAGGTTTATCCTCTGACAAAGACTGTAGCAGATTACACTTATGGTACAAAAGGTACTGACACAAGACATGTTGGTCTGAATAAAGATAGAGACAACATGTAATGAGTCAGATAAAGCACCTTACCTCTCCCATGCTACATTAAATGCAAAAGATCATCTGAAGCCTTGAAGATCAATAACATTAAATGTCTTTTGTATTTAGTAGTCTTTTGTAAAGTCAATGTCTATTAATGTAATGATTATGAAAGAGTGTCTTAGCCTGTTAAGACACTCAACATACTAGAATAAGCTTTACTTTATGTACTTGTCTAGTATACCCAACTTGTATTCCTAAGTGTATACGGTTGTAGCCTCGGCTATATAACCTCCCAATGTATGGTTGCTTGACAGGTGCTTGCTTGTATACTTCCACTTTGAGAGAAATATATCCTTGAGCTTGAATTATTCCTGTGTTCTTATTATTGTTCAAAGATTATTACTGTGTCATTTTTGAGTGAAATTGTGAGATCATTCTAACAGAACATTCCGCATCTGTTAGAGTTAAGTAAGAAATACTTGTGAAGTGTTGTTTAGAGATAACAACCCGATCCTACAAGTGGTATCAGAGCAATTGGCTCTTGAACTTGACTGACTAATCATCATCAAGTTACCAGTTCTATTTCTTATAAAATCTCATAGTATTAACACTCATATTTTCTGTGTCTGTCTAAGATGGCTGCTCTAAACAAACATGATACAGAAAATGGCACTCTCAACAAGCCACCAATGTTCACACCTGAAGACTTCGATACCTGGAAAGTCAGAATGGAAGGGTTCATCAGGAACCAAGACTTCAAACTTTGGAAGTCTGTTCTTGAAGGTCCCTACATTCCTACAGTTGCTGCTGCTGGTGCTGGAGTTGCTGCAGTACCAAAAGATCCATCTATGTACTCAGACGAAGATTACAAGAAGATGGAAGTTGATTCTAAAGCTCTTTGGCTCATTCAGATGTCAATACCGAACTCCATTATACATGCATTCAAGAAATGCAAGTCTGCTCAAGAACTGTGGAATTCCTTGAAGCAGATGTATGAAGGGTCAGAAGATGTCAAAGAAAACAAGAAGGATATGCTGAAACAGAAGTTTGAAAACTTTTGTCAACAAAACAATGAGAATATGTCTTCTCAGTACCTAAGGTATGTCCAACTTGTGGATGAATTAACTACTGCAGGTGTAACTCTTGATAATCAAGATGTGCTCAGAAAATTTCTGAGGTCTCTTCCAAAGGCATGGAATATTTATTCGGTAACAATCAGAAGAACAGAAAACCTGAAAACTCTAACTTTAGGAGAATTGTTTGGTATTCTCAGTGCATATCAGATGGAATTAGATGCCCAAGAATCTAAAGTCTCCCACTCACCATCTGGTTCAGCTGCTCTTTATGCACCCATCAATAATCCTCCATACCAAAGCTATCAACCCCTCTACCATTCTACCTCCACACCCACTGTCACATTTCCTGAAACTCCAAATTCATCAAACCTTGTCTCTAACCCAACCCCACTACTAACCTCTGGGCAAGGAGCTTTTATGGCTGAGGAGACCAATTACTTTCATCTGTGTCAAGAAGACTTGGATGGTATTCCTGCAGATGATCTTGAGGAGATGGATATAAACTATCAAATGGCTATGATTTCATACAGGGCAAAGAAGTTTTACCAAAGAACCGGCAGACAGTTCAAAAAGCACAATATGAAGACTGGGTTTGGACTTGACAAATCTAAACTCAAATGCTTTAACTGTCAACAGTTAGGCCACTTTGCCAGAGAATGCAAGTCCACAGGAACTCAGCCGACAACTTCTGGGCAACCACAACAAAGACCATCAAGCTCATCTAACAATGCAAACATTGCTGAACAAGATTTTGCAGACTGGAGCTTTCAAGCTGAGGACGCCTCCATCTCCAACAGTGCTTTGATGGCAAATGACTCATCTTCCTCAAGCAAGGTAACTGATAGCATGTGCTCACCTGAATGCTTAGAAACATTAACTATTTATAAGAAAATAAATTCTCAACTCTGTAATGAGCTTGAGTCTCTACAAGTAGTCAAGGCAAATTTCTTTGAGGTTGAAAGAAATTACAAAGAAAAGATTGAAGAAATGGAAAAGACCATTTCAAGTTTAAAACATGAAGATACTAACAAACAGTGTCAGATTAAAAATCTTTTAGAAAGACTAACCACTGCCAAGACTGAACTTGTATTGGCTGAGTCTTACAGAGACAAATTTCTAAGCCAAGGTGAAAAATATGAAAAACTTTTTAGAATGAGCAGCACAACTGAACTTGTGAATAAAAGGGGAGCTGGTTTGGGATATAACAAAGTGGAACCTCCATCTGCTTATACTTCCATAACAGATGTTAGGTGTAAATCACTAGTTGACCTTGTGTATAATGAGGAGTTGGATATACACAAGGTGGTTCAAAAGGATAATCTCTCTAATCCAAGTACCTCAACATGCTCAGATGAGGATGATGTTCCTATTAAATCAGTAAAAGGAAAACAAGCTTTGAAATTTAAGAAACAAAATAAGAAAACTAAGAAACATTCAACAGTTTTTATCAAAGCTAAAACCACAGAAAATATCTCCTCAGATGAGTATGTGACTTGCCCATCTGACAAGTCAAAACGAGGTAGATCAATGGAGAGAAAAGTCAATTCTCCAGGAAAACAGGCAAAGTCTAAGACTAACAAGTATGCTGGAACATCCGAATCATCACTCTCTGAGGATCAAAGATCAGACTTCGTTAAAAGGGATAAGCAGCAACACTCTCCCAACAGTCAAACTCTATGTCTGATGTGCGGTGAAAAGAATCATTTTGCTGCTGATTGCTTCTATAATCCAAGAAGCAGAATTTCCTCAAGCAAGGGAAGAGGAAGAAAGAATAGTTGGAGTCAGTCATCTACTTCTTCTGAAGAACAGAGAAGAAATTTGGTCAAGAGGGCATCGGAAGCAAGTACCTCCAATAATAGGAAGAAACAAAATAAAAATGCTTCTGAAAAGAAAGCATCGGAAGCAAAGAAAAAGGAAGCTTCCGAAAGAAAAGGAACCTCGGAAGCTCATCAAAGGAATGCTTTCAACAAACAAAAGAGATCATCTGTCTTCGGAAGAAGATCATCGGAAGGAAAAAGAAAAACAGCTTCCGATGACCATCAAAAGAAACCAAGTCTTCCGACAACTCAAAAGGCACAACAAGTATGGAAGAAGAAGGAATCAACTGATAAGCCATCACCCACATCAGAAGCAGCCACATCATCTGTCCCACCTAGAATGATGTCAAAGAAATTTACTTACAATGATGCAAATGGTAAACCCAAGACCACATGGGCTTGGGTTCCCATCAGAAACTAACTCACTTCTGGTCATGTGCAGGGACAGCAGGAATCAAAAGGCAACTTGTGGATAGTTGACAGTGGCTGCTCCAGGCACATGACAGGCAACAAGACCCTCTTGCACAAATATGAACCATTCTTTGGCGGGTCTGTTGCTTTTGGAAGTGATCCAGTAGGAGGTTACATAACAGGTAGAGGCACAATCACAAATGGTAAGGTAAGCTTTGAGAATGTACATTTTGTAAAAGAACTTAACTACAATTTACTAAGTGTATCACAGGTGTGTGATCAAAAGCATAACATGTTGTTTACTGAGCATGAATGCATTGTTCTGAAACCAGGATTTGTGATACCAAATGATCAAATTCTACTCAGAGCTCCAAGAAGAAGTAACATGTATATGCTAGATATGAGCACAGCTGCACCTCTTAGTAATATAAGCTGCTTTGTCTCAAAAGCTTCACTTGATGAATCATCACTTTGGCATAGAAGACTTTGTCATGTAAACCTCAAAAATATGAATAAACTGGTCAAAAATAAGTTAGTAACTGGTTTACCAACAAAAGAATTCATATGTGTGGATAAATGTGTTGCATGCTTAAAGGGTAAGCAACACAAGTCATCTCATTATGCCAAAGAGATAAATTCAATTACCACAGTCCTTCATTTACTACATATGGACTTGTTTGGTCCCACAAGTGTTAAAAGTCTTGGTAGAAAATCATACTGCTTGGTGGTTACTGATGATTTCTCTCGGTATACCTGGGTGTTTTTCTTAAATACCAAGGATGAAACTGCCGAAATCCTAAAGTCATTTATACTCAGGGTGGAGAATGAAAGTGACCATCATGTAAAAATAATCAGATCAGATCAAGGAACAGAATTCAAGAATCATGTTTTAAATTCTTTTTGTGAATCTAAAGGTATCACAAGACAATTTAGTGCTCCTAGAACTCCACAACAAAATGGTGTCGCTGAGAGAAGGAATAGGACACTAATTGAGGCTGCAAGAACCATGTTGTCTGATGCCAAACTTCCAATAACTTTTTGGGCAGAAGCAGTCAACACTGCCTGTTATGTCCAAAATAGAATATTGGTAGTTAAGTCACATGGCATGACTCCTTATGAAATTTGGCATAAGAGAAAGCCATTCATTGGATTTCTCAAACCATTTGGATGTCATTGCACCATCTTGAATACTAAAGATTACTTAGCCAAGTTTGCTGAGAAATCAGCAGAGGGCTACTTTGTTGGGTACTCTTCAAATGCTAAAGCGTATAGAGTATACATCAAAGCATCCAGAGTTATTGA
Source organism: Mikania micrantha (assembly GCA_009363875.1). Classification (NCBI taxonomy): domain Eukaryota; kingdom Viridiplantae; phylum Streptophyta; class Magnoliopsida; order Asterales; family Asteraceae; genus Mikania; species Mikania micrantha. The sequence goes on along the minus strand of CM018695.1, from coordinate 87,036,734 downwards.
AGAGTCTGCAAATGTTCAGTTCAATGAACATACTCTCAATAAACCTGGAACCGGCCCTGATTGGTTGTTTGATCTTGATAGTTTTACATCTGCATTTAATCTGGTGAAAGAGTATGTTCCAGTTTCACAGTCAGCTACCACAGACACCTCCAAAGGCTCAAGAAAAGATGACTTTCGTGTTGAACTGCCAATAGCTTCAAGACAAAACTTGGCAGAATCCACTTCAACACAAAATGATGTGTCACAGTCTGAGACAATCAACACATCTCAGGCAGGTCCCTCAATTGAAGCTGCTTCTAATTCACAACATCAAGAAGAAGTAGGAAGTCCTTCAGCAGAGGAAAATTCTCTGGAAACCACTACTCCCAGAGAAAACCAACCCACAACAGTTCAAACGTTGAATCCACATGATCTGCCAGAAATCCAGCTTGAGGTAGTTCTTCCTAACCTTGAGTCACTCAACGTGGATGAATCTTCTCAACTGGATGTGATTCCAAGGACTCGAATTCACAGCACTCATCCAGTTGAAAACATCATTGGCAATGTAGAAGAAGGTGTCAGAACTAGAAGCTCCATGCATGAAGCAAATGTCTGCTTGTTTTCTTGCTTTCTATCCCAAATAGAGCCTAAGAAGGTTGAAGAGGCTTTAAAAGATAACAGTTGGGTAGAAGCTATGCAAGAAGAGCTTCTTCAGTTTCAAAGACAAGGAGTTTGGAAAACTTGCCCTTTGCCTAAAGGAAAGTATGCCATTGGAACCAAATGGGTGTTCAGAAACAAGAAAGATGACAAAGGTGTTGTCATCAAAAACAAAGCAAGATTGGTTGTTCAGGGATACACTCAAGAGGAAGGCATTGACTATGATGAAGTCTTTGCACCTGTTGCCAGAATTGAAGCTATTAGAATATTTTTAGCATTTGCAGCTGCAAAAGATTTCAAAGTGTTTCAGATGGATGTTAAAAGTGCCTTTCTTTATGGAAAAATTGATGAAGAAGTATATGTGTGCCAACCTCCAGGATTTGAAGATCCAAAGTTTCCTGATCATGTCTGTAAGCTTGATAAGGCTCTTTATGGGTTGCATCAAGCTCCCAGAAAATGGTATGAAACCTTATCTTCTTTTCTGTTGGCAAACAAATTCAAGAGAGGAACAATTGATAAAACTCTCTTTTTCAAGAAGTCTAATCAACATATCATGCTAGTTCAAATCTATGTTGATGACATTATCTTTGGTTCTACTAATGAATCTCTCTGCAAGGAGTTTAAATCACTAATGAAATCCAAATTTGAGATGAGTTCAATGGGAGAACTCACCTTCTTTCTTGGATTACAAGTGAAACAAACTCCTACAGGGATTTTCATTAGTCAATCAAAATATGTCAAGGACATTCTTGAAAGATTCAAGCTTTCTGATTGCAAAGCTCTGGGAACTCCTATGTCCAAAACAACATCACTTAGCCCTGATCTTGAGGGGGAGGATGTTGATCAGCACCAGTACAGAGCAATGATAGGATCTTTGATGTATCTCACAGCAAGCAGGCCAGATATCATGTTTGCAACTTGTGTGTGTGCAAGATTTCAGGCTAATCCCAAAGTCTCTCATATGCTGTCTGTAAAAAGAATCTTTAGATACCTCAAAGGAGCACCAAGTCTAGGATTGTGGTATCCTAGAAATGAAGACTTCCAGTTCATGGCTTATACAGACAGTGATTATGGGGGTTGCAACATCAGCAAGAAATCCACATCAGGGGGATGTCAATTTCTTGGATCCAGGATTGTGTCTTGGCAATGCAAGAAACAGTCATGTGTTTCTACTTCCACTGCAGAGGCTGAATATATAGCTGCTTCTAGCTGCTGTGCACAAGTCATCTGGATCCAGAATCAGATGAAGGATTATGGAGTAGATCTGTTCAATACTCCTATTCAGATAGACAATTCCAGTGCAATCTCCATCACCAATAATCCTGTCAAGCATTCCAAGACCAAGCACATTGACATCAGATACCATTTCATCAGAGATTGTGCAGAAAAGAAGTTGATTCATTTGGTCAAAGTTGATTCAGAAAACAATTTGGCAGATCTCTTCACAAAGGCGTTTGATGAAGGAAGATTCAGGTACTTAATAACATCCATTGGGATGATCAACTTTGAATAAATGTACTGACAAGGAATAAATAATTCTTCGGAAGATAAACTTAACTTATCCTCCGATGAGTAACTACTCAGCAGAAGATAGGTTAAGTCTTCGGAAGCATTATTTCTTCCTTAGTCGGAAGATCTCACACTTCAGAAGCTAACTTACCTTCTGAAGTAATACTCTTCCGATACATTATTTTCGGAAGCATAGGCTTCTCAAGGTACTCTTCAGAAGAAAGTGTCTTCCGAAGAACATTTTGCCTAATGAATTTTCTAACACTTCAGAAGCAGTGCTTCCGACAGTATAAATTTTATACTTCGGAAGCACATCCCTTCTGAACACTTTTGGTCTAATAAATTCCCTGCTTCCGAAAGTCACTTCTTCGGAAGCACCTCAGTCAGAGAAAATTAATTGTGAACCAGCTGTCATCGGAAGACCTTTTTCTGACATCCGGATCTCAAATTTAATGTGTCTATATATTAAATGCTGAAATCCGAAGGTATATAAAGGTCTCCCGCTCATTCAAATTCTCACAAACTGTTTCACTTTGAACTCTTCTTTTCTTTGATCTCTCAAATTGTGCCCTAAAATCACCAACTGTCATGGCTCTTCTTGCTTTCAAACCTGCTCACAACGTACCAGCGGAGTTATTAGCAGAACATGATGCTGACTTCGCCCCAATAATCTCCTTTCTTCAAAGGAGCAGGTATTTCTTTGCACTAACCGTTCAGCCCTTGGTGTATGAATCTCATCACCAACAGTTTTGGGCATCTTGTTCTGTTTCTTCGTCTCCCAATGGTCGGTCTCTTGAAGCCACCATTGATGCTCATCCCATTGCTATCACTGTGGAAACCATCTGTCGGCATCTTAAATTCAATGATGCCGGTGGAAGGGTCTCTTTCACTAAGGATGAGGTAGCATCGACATTTAAGTCGATGGGGTACGAAGGTCCTCTCCCTTCAACAACCTATTTGAAGGGTAGAGTGTCCTATAATTACAAGTACCTCATACATGTGTTTTTACATTGTCTTTCAAATAAATCTGGTGGTTGGGACCAAGTTCCATCTGATTTAGCTTCGGCTATTCATGGCTTGGTTTCTAATCAACTGTTTAATTTTTCTGCTTTTATTTTTAATAATTTGGTTGACAACATCACGTCACCAAAGAAGTTTTGTATGTATCCCAGGTTTTTGCAACACCTTTTTAATGAAGAGTTGGGAGCTTCCCTTTCTCTAACTGGGAATACTTACAAAATGCCCTTGGTCTCTTCCAAGATTTTTGTGCAACTCAAGAAGAAGAGTGCTCAGTTCTCTGGGACATTCACTCCTCTTCTTTCCTCTATGGAGTCCCCTGCTCCAGAAGGTGACAGCTCTGTTTACCCCACAGATGCAGAACCCACACCTTCCACTTCTGTTCCTCACCCCATAAAAATCACTTACAAACGCAAACGAAACCCTGTGCAACTTTCTACAGTTGTTCAGGCTCCTTCTACTGAACCCAAACAGAAAAAGGTTAAAAGAACTGCTCAGGGCACAGTTCTACCTAAGGTGAAAGCCACACCCCTTGTTTCTCCACAGGTTCTTCCTTTGAAACCTGTGGTTGCCCTTAACCAGCCTGAAAGCCCTCAGCTTATGTCACAAAACATAACTGAGAATATTCAAAGGGATGCACCCATCATTGAGTTTGCTTCTCATGAAGCAACTTCATTAGATAAGAGACTGTCTCCCAAGTCTCCAGGTTCGTATCATCCAGAAATGCCCCCCTCCCATCCCATCACCCAGGCTCAAGGAACCTCTGCACTAACTATGGAGGAACCACTCTCTCCCACTTCCCAAACTTTAATGAGAGTGGTGACACAGTTACAAGCTCGGTTCCCTGACCCAGAGCCTATTCAATCAGAGGTTGGTCCCAGTAGTTCTGAAGGGGTCAATGCAGGTGAGGCTGCCACTACTGTTGATCTTAATAAAGATCCACAGGACAGTGGTACAGGCAATAGGACCTCACCTGCGGCAACCTATGTTGGGGAGGACTTCTTTGAGGTTCTTCTCAATGAAGGGAATCCAGGGTGCCAAGAACCCACATCTGGTGGTGGAGGTGCAGGAGCTAGGCTCAAGACTCCATCGCCCCATGATTCTACTCCGGTAGAGGAGGGCATATCCACACAGGAATTGACGGCTACAATCACTTCCCTCCAAGCCAGGGTAGCTCAGTTGGAAGCTGAGGTGGCTACCCTGCGGTTTGAGATCCAGACCAAAGAAGCAACCATTCTGGATCTCAGGAGGCGTCCACCTGTTCTTTTGCACCCGTTTCATCCTGATCCTGCTACTACCACTTTTACCTCCCCTGATGCTACCAAAAAGGGGGAGAATATACCAACTGCAGGGTCAGGATCAGAAGCAAGAGAAGAGGAGGGTGCACAGGAAGTTAATCCATCCTTAGTCACTTTGACTGCTGAATGGGATGACTTCTTGGGTACTTATTTTCAAGATTCTTCTTCTACTTCTTCTTCTTCTGCTTCTGAGGATACAAGGGAGGTTGCCAAAGAGACTGAACAGCAAACATCAAATGTCTCTTTGGAACCTCAGTCCCCTCTTGGGACTAAGTCTCCTTCTGAGACTGCAGCCCAGGTTGTCATGGAAGACACCACACAAGAAGAACCAATTTCCATGAAATCTGTGTCCCCTTCTGGGACAGAAGCTGCTGAAGCTCTCTCTTCCTCTCCTGAGCCCTTTGTGGAATCTAATAAGGAATCATCTAATTGGATTGGTCAACTGGAGGAGACAGTGAATGCTGAGGTTAACTCCGAAGCTGCAGCTGCCTCCGAAGGCCCAGTCATCCTGGATGTTTCCTCCACAGAGGAGCTACATGCCAATGAACCAGCTGGTGAGGCAACAGAAGAAATCTCCTCTGGGGCAAAAATAACTGCTGATGACAAAGGAAAAAGTAAGCTAACCCCAGAGGAGGAAGCAGAACAGGAGGAGATGAGACCAAAGAAAACAAAGGGCCGACCAAATACCTCTCTAGATGAAGAGCGAGCTAGACTCTCTGCTTTGCTCGAAGAAAGAGGTTATGACTTTGATGAAGTCATCAACTGGTCGGTACCTAGAATGGCTGCCGAGCTGGACAAGGTGCAGCAGCAAGAACAAGCTGTTGCTGCATCAAAGGCTCTGAGTGTACTTACAAAGAAGCAAAAAGAAAAGGCCTACAGAGACAAGAACAAGGCCTTTCTCTTGGAATATGGCTTCCATGCTCGGCAGCTAGGCCCAATGAAGAACTCAACCATGGATATGCATATCAGAGATATAAAAGCCAAAGTTGCCAGAGGTGAGTTACCTTCAATTGAACAAATAAGGGCAAGAAAGGAAAGCCTAATGAGAGGCTTAGGTTTAGGGGGAGGAGCTACAATAGAATTTCCCCTCTCTGGTGCAGGGATCAGAGAGGGAGAAGAAGTCATGTGTGGGGAAGTAACAAAAGCAATGTTCCCCAACATGTTCCCCCTAAATCCTAAAGAAGAACCAATATCTCCTCCTTCAAGTCCAAGTATGGATAACATGCCAATCTCCTCAGTCTACAAAAAGGGTAAGAAGACTACAAGGAAACAATCAACTGTGGAAGCCCAACAGGCCAGAGTTCTGAGAAGTCAGGCCACTGCTCAAGACAAACCAAGATTCACAAGAAGAAAGAGCATGGCTAAAAGGAAAAAGAAAACAAAAACTATCCCCTTCGACTCTGAGCCTGATACAACACTCTCAGTACTTGAAGCCACATCTGAAGCAACTCCCGAAACTACACAAACCCGAGAAGACATGAGGGATATCAGCAGACTAATGCATGAGCATTCATACATCCCCTTGGTAAATTGGAGCTTCAATGCACAAGAAAGGATATTCATCCTTACCGACTACAACGGAGAAATAAAACTGGTGGATCTTTTGCATCTGATGATGTTGGCAAAACCCTATATATTTGATCTAGATATGCTCCCTCTCAATAATCCTGACAATGGAGCAGATGGGAGGTCAGCAATCAGATTGATTAGAAAAAGGGCACAGGTACTGAGGGGTACATGGAAGCCAAGGTTTATTCCTTAGAAGTTTTGGTAGCATCAGCCTAGGGGGAGACTGTAAAGACTAATAAAGGCTGATGCTCACCAAACTTCTTGTTTTGTCCAAGTATAGGAGTCTCTTTGAATAAACACCTTCGGAAGGAAGAAGTGATTCTTCGGAAGCAGCATTGCTTCCGAAGGATAACTGGTTCCTGCCGAAGGTTGTACAAGACAACTGCTTCCGAGGAATCCTCTTATGCTCTGAAGACAAAGACTTCCGAGGAATCTTCTTATGCACTAAAGACAAAGACTTCCGAGGTTTATCCTCTGACAAAGACTGTAGCAGATTACACTTATGGTACAAAAGGTACTGACACAAGACATGTTGGTCTGAATAAAGATAGAGACAACATGTAATGAGTCAGATAAAGCACCTTACCTCTCCCATGCTACATTAAATGCAAAAGATCATCTGAAGCCTTGAAGATCAATAACATTAAATGTCTTTTGTATTTAGTAGTCTTTTGTAAAGTCAATGTCTATTAATGTAATGATTATGAAAGAGTGTCTTAGCCTGTTAAGACACTCAACATACTAGAATAAGCTTTACTTTATGTACTTGTCTAGTATATCCAACTTGTATTCCTAAGTGTATACGGTTGTAGCCTCGGCTATATAACCTCCCAATGTATGGTTGCTTGACAGGTGCTTGCTTGTATACTTCCACTTTGAGAGAAATATATCCTTGAGCTTGAATTATTCCTGTGTTCTTATTATTGTTCAAAGATTATTACTGTGTCATTTTTGAGTGAAATTGTGAGATCATTCTAACAGAACATTCCGCATCTGTTAGAGTTAAGTAAGAAATACTTGTGAAGTGTTGTTTAGAGATAACAACCCGATCCTACAATCATACTTAAGTGTGAAGTGACTTTCTTCTATGTGTTCTTCAGTTCTTATTAATACTTGAAAGTTGCTTATTCAACTAGCTATCGGAATACTTAAACTACCAAAAATGTCTAACGCAGTTTCTCCTAATGAATGAGTTTCTACGAGCTTGTATATTTTTCACTTGTTTCTACTTATAACATAGTTTCTATGGATTATGCAGAGTTTCAACTATATACTGTTGCAAAAGTCGGCCTCCAAGACCGAGTACTCGCTCCAAAGAGTTATCCCATGGCCGAGTAATTTCTGAGTATTACCCGAGTACTCCCGCATAGGGCCGAATATTGCCCGATTACTCGCTCTAAATAACTATTCTGACCTAGGAGCGCCTAGCGACTTTTGCAACCTTGGTTTCAACTATATACTGTTGCAAAAGTCGGCCTCCAAGACCGAGTACTCGCTCCAAAGAGTTGTCCCATGGCCGAGTAATTTCTGAGTATTACCCGAGTACTCCCGCATAGGGCCGAATATTGCCCGATTACTCGCTCTAAATAACTATTCTGACCTAGGAGCGCCTAGCGACTTTTGCAACCTTGGTTTCAACTGAAGAGCTGAGTTTCTACAAAGACTTAGTTTGTGCTGATGAATATTTTTTGCTAATTTAGTTGTTTCTTCGGATAGACATGGTTTCTCAAAATGTACCTTTGTCTGCTAAATTTTAATCTGTGCAAAGATAAGCCATCAAAATATCAATAAAGTCTGATAGAAGATCAAACACTTTTCTACTAATTAAACCAATTGTAATATCATCTTTTGTGTGGACAAATAAATATAAATCAGTGCACTATAATTATTGATCATGCTAGAATTAATGGTCAGAATTAATTCTAGAAGCTCTATAAGTAGTGAGAGTTACAACAGATTCAACATGCATCACTACAAGAATAAGCAACTAAAGAGGCAAAGGCTATAGCAACGTCTAAAAGTCGTTCCTATAGATTAGTCTATAGCGACGACAGCTTAAAAGTACTTTTTCAGACTTTTTTGAGCTATTGCGACGACTTTTGTCGTCGCTACAGGTGACTTTCCTTGTAGTGCATGCTTGTACAAGTGAATTCTCTTGTAATTTGTTTAAAGCAATATAGCTATTTGAGTTTGAAGTAAACTTGTTTTCTGTAATCTGTATATCTTTCATTTGTTTGCTTTGAATTACTCGAGAGTTAGTACGTTTCCGTAATTCTTAAGCAAGGATTCACAGTTTTATTCTTAGTGATTTGTTAAACAACTCCTTAATTGAATGTAATGTGGTTAGATATTAGATCTTGTGGTGTGAGAATAACACAATCCCACTTGAATACATTACTTAATTACAACCTACGTTGAATACATTAATTACTTAATTAATACTTGCTTATTAACCAAAAAATAAGGTTGTGAGAGAAATTCTATAAACTAGACAAATATTATCTGAACTTACCCATAGGTACTTTTGGAAACTCGATCTTTAATTAAAAAACATCATGCCTTTCAAAAAAAATTAAAAAACATCATGATCTTGAATTTAGGTACCACGTATGAGCATGTCGATCGGTACTGACACGTCTCGACCAACCGGCCAAACAATTATTTCCCATCATTGTTGCCTTGCGATCACAAATTTATTTTAGAAAGAAAAAGAGTTTGGCATACTTAATTCATTAGTGAATTAAACACATTTAAAAATATAATTCCGATTTATATATAAGTTTTTTTAATGTATAAGAACAATTAATAAAAACAAGTAAACAACTGAAGTGAAAATATAAGTCTGAAGGAAATTAAACACATGGAGATTATTTAGAATATCAAAACTTTAACTTTTATAATTAATATCTTCATTAAATTAAATCGTCTTCATCTCCAGCAAACAGATGGATCTAATTAAGTGATCTATATCTTGATCTAACGTACAATACGTACGTACATTATAAGTAGAATAGTAGATAAGAAACAAATTAAACATAATTAAACTCTAGAGATTGATCATAATTAACCTAATCATATCATATAGTTAATTAAATTATGAACACGAACACAATAAACGCAGATTGTTCATGCTATAAAAGGGATCAATTAAGATCGTCCAAGTCGAAGCTCCAAATCCAAACCCATCTCAATCTTTCCATCTGTAAGCCGACCCGACTCCATTTCAACTCTAAAACTCTCTCTCTTCTTCCAAACCCTACTTTCATTTTCTTGATCAACAAAGTTACCATTAAAATCACCTCTATTAGCATATGCAACAGACTCCTCCGTGTTCATATTCTTTCTCATATCTCCAAGAAAGTTCCACGTCGAATGTGGTACGAATGGAAACATCTTTTGTTTCTCTTCATTGTTTATGCTTAAAGACGGTGAAGACAAATCGAGGGAGAAAAGAGAAGGATGAAATGTCTTGAAGGGTGCACACAGAATAGAGGATGATGGTGATGAAAAATTAGGGTTAGGGTTAGAGTTAGAGTTTGGATTAGGGTTTGGATGATCAAGAGAGGGTGATGACTGTCTCAATCTGGCTCTATCTCTTCTGTGAACATTCATGTGACCACCAAGAGCTTGTGCAGACTTGTACTCTTTCTTGCAAAAGTTGCACATAAAGCTTCTTTGACGCCATGAAATTCCATCATACGCGTAATCTTTGTCGAAGATGAAGTTGTTATGTTCCCATTTGCTTTTGAACTTGTGATCCATTCTACTCTACAATAGACAATGTGGTGAGTGTGTGTGTGAGAGAAGAAGCATTTGAAGAACTTACCATACAACAAAATGGTAAGAATGTCTATTTAATGGTGATGATATAAGAGAAACTGAAGTTGATGTAGGGTTGCAACTAAATATAGATGGTCTATGAGTACGGTGTTTGAATGTGGTTTTTCGTGAATGATTTTATAAAATACATATGTTATTAATTTGTGTGTGTATATATGCGCACACACTACAACAAAAAAAAATTATGTAAGTATTTATTTGATAAAAAACAGACATATCTACTAAAGTTTCACTAATATCTCAAAAATGGGGGTTGGATTCAATAAAAAAGAATTTTTGTCTAAGAAGACTAGAAACCATTAAAAGTATGATATGTCCTATTCTAAAAAATAAAAATAGAAAGCCGCTACAAACACAAATTAAATTCGATCAGTAAAAAATAATCTAGTACAAAAAAACCAAAAAATCTAGTACAAGAAACCAAAAAATCCAGTACAAACACAAATTAAATTTTTATTATTGTAAGATCCTCTTCTTTGTTCCAAATTAAAATTTCAAAGTTAAGAAAATGAAAACTACCCTTTCAATTACATTTGTCACCTAACAAACATAAAACTTAACCTCCAAGAAAGTGGTGTAGTAGTTAAAGTTGAGAGACAACCAAAGAGGTCTCAAATTTAAGTCTCATTTGGGGCGATATTCCTTGGAGGCCACCGATCGACCGGTTGCTTGAGACCGCTCTTTACCAGTTCCTCCCGGTTAGTCGAGTATATATTAGGAGGACCCGGGAGCTTACCATGTAAGTGGTATTTTAACTTTAATCATACAATTTGACTTTATAGCCCTTTATTTTATGATAAATTAAAAAATTCACGTACCCAATAGAAAATTTCTTCCTTCTCGTTTAACATATTGTTAAAAACTAGTTCAACTTTAGTATTTTATTTAAACCAAGGGGGGCCATGAATTTTCGATAAGAAAAACGGAGAAGGCCGGACTCAATACCTTTAAAATTTTAACAAAATACTATTAAATCGATCGAATATAAGTGGAAAGCCCGCAGGGGCCAGGCCACCCCCAAGCCCCTTAAAAGCTTCGTCCTTGTGTACATTGGTCAGGGAAGACTCCTTCTAGGTCACCACTCCAAGTTGGCTCTGATACCATTGTTACAAACCAAACAAGATAATTAACCTAAGATTCTAGTATGATGGGTGAGAGATTGAGTCTATTTGAGTTATAAACCCCAAATTGCCCATACAATTAATGTGGGATAGGTTACATACCTTACAATGATTTAGATCCATAATACTACATTTTGTCAAGTGTTGAGATTGAGTATCTTGAATTAGAGTTTAGGGAGTAGCTAGAGATGGGCAGAAAAACGGTTCCAAAACCAGATTCGATTACCCAAACCAGAACCGGTCCTACCCAAACAGAAAGCGGTTCTAGTTTTTTTTAGAGAAAACAAAACCAGAATTATCTGAACAAGTTCTATCTTTACCCGACTAAAACCAAAGCTCAAAACGGCCGAAAACCAAAGCTTAAACCTACCGAAAACCAAACGAAATCTGTCAAAAACTCGATCCTAACCAGAAAAAGTTATTGACTTTGTTGGCTAGAACCAGAACCAATTTGGATCGAAACCAGGACCGATTCCAAAAAAATGGTTTGCCCATCTCTAGCCCGATGTGTTGACCCGAGTGGTGCGACTGTATTATTGATTAATTTATGTCTACGCATTAACTTTGAAATTCCCAATCAGAGCCGGCTTTATTAGATAAAACAACCCCAACTTAGAGCCACTAAAATTAAAGGGCAACAATTTTTTTGGGTTTTTTTTTGTTGTAACAAATTCTGATTTGTGTAAAATTTATTGTCATCTTAATATGTGTATTTTAGCTACTTTTTTTGTTATTTATGTTTCTAATAGCTTCTTCCATGATTATCTGATTTTTTGTGTCATAAACTTGAGTAAAAAAATGAGAATTTTTACATATAGTAGGAAAAAACCAATTTTTTACATCGCTTTAGACCACCAAAAAGGTTGAGGCGGATTTGTTGTCAATCCTGCCCGATTCCATGAATGGATATACCCAACACCCATGCCAAAATATAAACACATAGGTTTTAAAAGAATGCCAGCATACCACAATATGTTTTTCATATTTTTGAGTTATTCTCTTCATGTTTATCACATTCCCTCGCTTCTTGTCTACTATTTATCAAATATGTGTTAGTATATTCTATACACCAGTGGGTCAATATTGTCATTATGATAAGAACCACTACAACAATTTAACCTTATAACGTCGACAACTATAACGACGGCAAAAGTTGTCCCTGGAATGAAGCCTATAGCGACGACATGTTGTCGTTATAGAGTGATTTCAAATTTTCTTTTTTTTAGCTATAGCGACGAAAAGTCATCGCTACCGTATAGGCGGGAAAGTAGGCGCCAATAAAAACTCTATAGCAATTACATGTCGTCGCAACAGGTATTTTTTTTTCTTTTTTTTAATAAGTGGAAATTAATTTTTGCAGAAAACAAATTGAGAATTAAAAATTAAAAAATGGGTTGCGACGACAAGTCGTCGTTATAGGTTAAAATTTTGTTTTCGTTTTTTTTTTAAATCCAATTAAACAAAACGTTGTTGTATCATTTGACCCTATAATGACGACATGTTGTTGCTATAGGTCAATAATAGGGCAAATCGCATAAACGCATCCATTGTTGCAGCAGTTCATTTTCTCACGTTTAGAGGGGCGATTTTGGGTCCATTTCACCTATTTGGGGATAATTTTTACAATACTTATGATTTTGGATTAATTATAACTTTGGTATGTTTTTTTTGTGCTTTTTCCGATTTTTTCCATATTTTGAAAATTTTTTTTGCTATAGAATGGTTTTAGTGTGTATATTTGTGTATGTAAGTTGGTTTATACGTATCTATGGTAAAGATTTCGGTGTGTTAACTTGTGTGTATTGAGCTTGGTATTCGTATTTATGTTTTTTTGCATTGTATTTGTGTATGTGTAGTTTATTTGTATGTTTATTTGTATGTGTATGTGTATTTGTGCATGTGTATTTGCCTAATGTATATATGTATTATATTTATGTATGTGTATGTGTATTTGCATTTGTATATACATAAATTGTGTATATAAGTCATAAATTGTGTTTGTTTGTTGACTAATGTATTTGTATGTGTATGTGTTTTTGTGTATGCATGTGTATGTGTATGTGTATGTGTTTATACATAACATTTGTGTGACACCTCGCAAATTCCAGGTCAGCATTCATTTTATTTTTAATAATAATGTGTATTATTATTTCATACGTGGCACTAGAATAATAGTATTTAGTGTGACACGTGGCTCGACAGTCCAAACACACCGATAATTCAAGGAATTATCGCACAACACTTGCACGTGTCTTGAATGACGAACGTTGGTGAACGGATCAAACCATTGCACACTTTCACTACACTTAGGTTCTAAAGAACCTAAATTAGTTAGAACAATGCTCACATGTCGAGAAACGATGTTCGTAGCCGAAAAATTCGCGAGAATCGCTTCAAACTATGAAATTGGGCTTATTGGGCTCAGCTGAGACCCATCACGGTACGCGATGGGCACCCAATTGGGCTTTCGCGGTACGCGAAGCCTAGGCGGGAGAATTTGAATTCTCCGAAATCCATCGTGGTACGCGACGACCGATCATCTTCCACCATCGCGGTATGCGGCGTGTTTCGGGAACCGAATGATTATTTTAATCATAGCGCTACGCGACAGCTCTTTTTGCCAGACGTCGCGGTACGCGACGAGTCTATTTTCGCAGAAATCTTTATAAACCCAAGACTTAATCATTTTGTTCACTCTTTCACTCATCTCTCGACTGAAACACTCAATCTCGACCCAAAACCCTCTGTTACAACCATTTCTCACCAGAAGGAAGCCATCTTGAATCCCTTGAAGGCCATTGTTGAAGATTGAGGTGTGGTGAAGGCTCCAAGAACATCCAACCATCCTTCTCCTCTGCATTGGAACGAATCTCAGCCCTTCTAGAGCTGCTCCAGAGCTGCACAAGCCCTATTTCGTTGATTGGAAGCTTCGTAAGGTAGTTTTCACGTTCAATCTAGTCTAGAATCACTAGAAATCACACATGCAAGAGGAAATACCCACATGCATCACTAGCACCACTCTAATCACGAATTTTGGGTCTTATGAATCTGATTTTTGATGTTATAGTTACTGATTTTATGAATGATTGATGATCTATGATGATTTTGAAGTGATTAGATGATTACTTGTCGATTTTGCTATGAAATGGGCACTTTAAACCACATGCATGCACGATCCATGATGTTTCACATGATCCTTGATATTGAAATGTGGTTATTAATAATATTGGGTATGATTTATGTGATTGGAAGTGTTGATTATAGTCAAAAGTATTGATTTGGGGCTTATTGCTAATTTTAGAAACTTTATTCTTGCAAGTATGTGAATAATGGTGTTAATGGTCACATGCATGTGTTTGAATCCATGATTTATGCTTAGAATGAAGTTTAGGAAGCTAATATGATGATTCTTGAAACATTTGGATTGTTAAAATTGTCAAAAGAATGACTTTTATGGATGTTACTATAAATAGTAACTTTTTATTAAGAAGTTGTTATGATTGATGAACTTGATAAATGTTGGATGATTATCATGCTTAGTTAATCTAGTTATGTTGATAATAAGTGACTTTGTGTTCTAAAATGGTTGAAATATGCGTTTTGGCATGAGTTACTATAAAAGTAACTTTATTTTGCAAAGTCTATGGACGATAATATGTTTATTGCAACGGATGCGATTAAAGGTTTATTAGAACTAGGATAATGATGTTTACTTGATATTGGCTATTAAAACTAGATGAAACTTGCATATTTGTGCAACTTTCTAAATATAGTAACTTTTACGCGCGAAACATGAGCCGGCTATGTGTAACTATGTGCTATGTGTAACTATGATTTATTGCATGACTTGCCAAATTTGGAAACTTTCCTGAAATAGAAACTTACTATAAGTAGTAAGTTTCCTCACGAAAGTGACTTTGGTATCCGTACACATCACACGACACTAAACCGCACGTTACTCGAACACTTGATCAAAACCGTCACAACGGGTCGTTAGGTCAAACACGGTCAACACGACCCACACAACAACTAGGAGTTGTTAAACGCTAACACGGTCCCGTGAGACCCACGTGTATGTAAACACAAACTCATAGTACCTATGTGATATAGGTAACTACTAGCCGGTGAGCTACTCTATTTTCCGCACGGAATCTCTACACGAACTCAGGTGAGTTTACAGCCCCACTTTTACTCTTATACTGTTTTACTTAACTTTGGGGTGAGAATACTATGCAACTGTATTAGATATATGACTGGTATGTTGTGAAAACCATTTTCGAGTGTAACTATTATCGCTTAAAGTCCTCACTTATCCTTACCGTTAGTTGTATAACAAACGAGTCGTAATTACGTAGTACTACTGGGTTTGACTAACCCCACTCGGCACCAATGTTGACTGGAGGTCATAACGAGTGTAATTTCGATGTTGATGTCGGGTTCAACGATGACACGCGGAGGCAAACGGGAACAGTCGAGTTTCGGTAAGATGAACTGACACACTCCACGGATCGTAGATCCACAACTAAACTTAACATGCCCAGTATATATCTGTTTACTTTTCAGTCTGTCTAAACCTGTGAACTCACCAACTTTTTAGTTGACACTTTTTGCATGTATTCTCAGGTAACTAAATGGAGCACACGCTAGGATGCGCACAAGGAAGCACTAAGGAGTCTGGCTCGCATATAGACTCGTGTCCTAGGCTTTGTGTGCATTGGATTTGCTTTAAAACAATTTAATCTATGTAGTGTCTTAAACAATTTATTTTCCGCTGTAATACATTGCTATTCCGCTGTTTTTGATTAACTTATCTTTCCGCTACAACTTTGGTTACTTATGATGTATACTATATTTCCGCTGCTTTACTTTGAAAACATGTTTGTTTTACGACAATGTGTGATTGCATAACTCATATAGAGTCGTTCTATATGACCATGAGCTGTGATCCTGGCCACATCACACCCACGTGGACTGACGCCACGAGTGGGAATTTGGGGGTGTGACAATTTGTATATTTGTTGGCTAATGTATTTGTTTGTATGTGTACGTGTCTGTGTATGTGTATGTGTTTATACATAACATTTGTATATTTGTTGACTAATGTATTTGTGTATATGTGTATGTGTATGTGCATATGTTTATACATAACATTTGTATATTTGTTGACTAATGTATTTGTGTATATATGTGTAAGTGCATATGTTTATACATAACATTTGTATAAGATTATGTTTTGACTTTTTTTGTATTTTATTGTGAATTAGGACGTTGTCATGAGGATTGAAATCATTTCACTGAAAACAATCTTGAAGGTATGTAACATGACTTTTAAATATGTATTTATGTGTATTACATATATGTTTTCAAATCTTAATTGTTTGGTTTATGTATGTTGTGTTTATATATGGTAGATTGTAAATAACTTATGTCATTTATGTTTGAGTTTTATGTTATACATACATGTATGTTTAGTTATGAATAATCCATTGGAACATTCCCATCTAAAATTTATCTAATAGATATAAATATTAGATTGTTCCTGTTTAGAAACTGCTTTTTGAATATTCTATCTTATTTAGGATATGTATACATATCAATGGGTTGACTATCATGAAAAATCGGTAGCATTACACATTAAATCCCTAAAACATAGGGAGTTAAGGCGAAATGCTGTCGATTTTTCTTGATATTTAATCCATTGAAGTGTATACATATGAGATAGAATATTCAAAAAGTGGGTTAAGATCCACCACCTTAAAGAAATGTTTTACATCATTGATAAGGTTTATTATATTTGTTGTATTTGTAATTGCATGTTGGATGTATATGTGTTATTATTTAATTGTTTTATTTATATATAGTTATGACAATTTGATAAAAGTTGAATTAACTTGCGAAATCGAAGATCTTCGAATTTCTTAAGTGGTCTTAATAACTTCATGGAAATTGCCAAGAACCATGTCAACAGTGAAGGTAAAACGTATTGTCCATATAAAGGTTGCGCTAATTTAAATCGATCAGTTTAGAATTTGAGTATGATTTATGCCTACATACAAGACCATGGGTTTCTACAATCATATACGACATGGATTTATTATGGTGAGAAATATCACAACGCTATAGAGATAGAAAATCTATATGCTTCAAACACACACACTCTTGTAACAATGAAATGTTTGATGCAATTGATGATGTTATGGTGGAACATAATACATAATAGAGACGACTTGTCAGCGACGACAGCCTATAGCGACAAAAAAGTGGAGCTATTGCGACGACTTTTGTCGCCGCTAAATTTTCTTTTTCTTGTAGTGAACATTGCTATCCACTAGCAAGGGATGTTTATAGTAAGGCTGAATTCGCTTTGGTGATTTATTACTTAATTTTGGGTTATTAATTTTGACTTTTGAGTCCAACTCACTTTTTTTTATTTATATTATCCATTTTTTAGTATTTTAGGTTTTGTAAACAATTGAATAATTTATCAAATTATTAATATGTATGTATTTAATTTTGAAGGAGGGAAATAAACAGTTTTGTTGTAAAAATTGACATCAAATTTTTGTATAAGAATCATTGTGATCTATACGTTAACAATCAGCTTTCTTGATGCCTAGAGGTTCTATGAGAGAATGAAAGCATCTCGAAAAATAATAAAAGTTATGCTATATTTAGATATTCATGTCAATTTCATGATTACTATTTTATTGATAAATAAAAAAAATTGAATCAAACGACTAAAGTAGTATGTGCGAAATCAAAATTTAAGGGGCATGTGAGCATGTCAAGGTTAAACATTTCTATCCATCTATTCAAATAAATATTTCTATCGACACATGTCATGCTTTTAAAAACCTAAAATTGTTTTTCATATATTTCTTGTATTATATATTTATATGAAACTTTTTTAGAACAAGCACTTAGCCACTTGCGATTACCCTTACAAATAAATCATATTTCCACCAGAAGAAAAGAGCATAGTGACTTAACCAACATGCCCAGAAATAAACCTTTAAGGCTACAACTAGGAAAACCACTGGCTCAACCCACAACAATATTTGCTCTAGACAAGATTTCAATCCAAGACCTCTCAAAAGAGAGGTTAAGAGGCTACAGGTAGACTAGAAACCCTTTGGTTTCTATTTCTTCTGTTTCCCCAATTTAATAATATTAATATTTATCAATTTGGTAAACAATATGATTACATTATAAATCATATTTTTTATATGTTTACGAAACATTTTAGAAATATATTATATGATATTTAAATTAATAATGTAAACATTTTTTATTTAATGTATGCATGCATGCATGCATACATATATTTATCATCAGGCATATATTGATACTTGAAATAATGAAATCATAATGAATTGACGACACAAGCACCATAATAAAATCTAGTTAAAATTACAAGATGGTTTCCAAAGTTCACAAAATTCACCAGATAAACTCTGAAGTTGAGTACAAAACCACATTATTGTTTTAGTTCCTGGTATCATTACTCTCATTATTTACTTCTTATAAGCGTTACTTAAAAAATTATAAATAAAATTATTTAAACGGCTAATTAAGAAGCATATTTAAAATAACAGTTTGGTATTTTTTTAACAATCCATGTCAAGTTTCAGGTAGGAGTCAAGATAAAAACATAACCCCAAGTCAAAGTTAATATTGGTGTAAAAATTTTAGCTGCACATACCTTGATTATTCAAAGTGACCCGATTATTGAGACCATTGTTAAGGTGTCGGAATTCGGAAAAGTAATAGAAATTATGCGCTAAACTTGGAAGCCAAAAATCAGAATTTTCAGAATTACACACGACCTTGTAGCCCAAATTAATATAGAAGCAAGGCATATCGGCTTGCATTGTGAAGAAACCTTTCTTTCTTGTAATGGCAAAATATGTTTCATATTAATGCATTTGGAAAACCTGTAATTTGATTTAGAGACTTTTGCTGCTCCAATGTTAGGAATTGTAGACATCACATCACATCGTCTCCTGAGAATGAAAGAAATGCTTGATTATTTGTTACTAATGTATGTTATGGTTGTTTTGAGTTGTGTTTAATCAAAAAAAAAAACAAATAAAAATTAGATGAAAAGGGAACATGTCAAATGGGCAAGTGACAGAAGACATACAAATAACTATAAAAAATCTAAAAAATGGATTCAATGAGCTTTGCAGGTCAACCAATCAGAGATGGCCTGTTTCAACCCTTACTAAAAAGTGGCCCATTTGAAGCCGTAACCCAGCCCAAGTTATCAAAAGCTCCTTGGATAAAGTGAACTACAAATTGGATTGCTCAACATGCAAGGGTATCTATATATATTTTTTGAGCTGCTAAATCAAGCACCACTTGGCAAATAGCCAACTTAACCTCACTATCCAAGAGGAAATTCATACTGCGAAAACCCCGTGTTTATCTAGAAACAATTGCTCACACAAAAACTCAAACCCAAGACTGTTTATAAGAAAAATCAAGATGATACTGCCAAGCTAATATAACACACACAACTTAACCTCTCCATCTAGAAGGAAATTCACATAGGGAAAATTCATGCTTATCTAGAAGCAATTACTCCCATAGAGATTAGAACCCAACATATCTCATAAAAGAACACATATATATGAAGGATCAAATGAGAACTCATAGTTTTTTTTTTGCAAAAGCTCAATTAAACAAACTCCAATCATTCGAGTGGCGTTGAGACCATCTTGTTAATCCCTAAATAGATTTATTTAGGGTTTAACTTTTTGGGTTTCGATTTTAGCTTTAGAGTTTCGCTTTACGGTTTATTTTTAGGGTTGAGCTTTAACGTTCAGGGTTTAACTTTTAAGGTTTAGGGTTTAGTTTTAAAGTTTAGTTTTAGGATTTAAGGTTTAGTAAAGGATTTAAGGTTTAGCTTTAGGGGAGGGTTAATAAGAAAAACTTCATTTCGAAGGAAATAAGAAAACTAACTACAATCATTATCTATTAAACTTTTTTTTTTTGCATATTTTATTTTTTTAATACTTTATATTATAAGGTAAGAAATGTAAAAAGAAAAGACAAATAAAAAATATTTATTCCGTATAGTACATGTATGTAACTTGTATGTCATATATATGAGTTACATATATGTAACTTTATGAGTTACATTCAAAACTTTTGGAGTTACATATACGTAACTTCATGACATACATATCTTTATTAAAATTGGTTTTTTTCCTTGCAACATTTCTAATCTTATAATAAAAAACTATGAAAAAAAAATTAAAAATTTATTGGTTATTATGAGTTTTCTTGGTTTTCTCCATGATAAAGAGTTTTCTTATGAACCCTCCTATACACACACACATATAGTATTGAGATCAAATAATAACCCAACTAACTACGCCAAGATCAATCTAAACCGTTGGGGGTTTTTTCCATGACCTATATTACAAACGTACAAGCCTATCTTCTATTATATTTATGTGCAAATTCATATTCGTTTAAGAATTTACATTGGTGTAAGTTTTTAATACATTAAATATATATTTACATTGTAACACAAAGTTACACTTGTTTTAAATCATAAACGCATTTGAATTTGCATATACACATAAAAGAATATAGTATTATACATATACAATAAATGCCAAGAAAATGGAACCAAATATTTGGTTTGATTTGGTTGAGTGAGTTGGGTGGTAACATTCTAGATGAAGGGCTTAGATAAGGTTTAAATGCTTTCTCTTTTAAAATCAAGTTTTTACAGGATAAAAATCCTATATATATATATATATATATATTAAGGGATAGGTTCTCCTAAAAAGTCCATTTTACCTAATACAGATTTTTGAAAACTCAGAAACCAACTCAAACAAACTCCAAATGATAATCGGCTTGACGAACCCAAAACTCCAAACCTTAACCGTAAACCATAATACTAAAACCTAAACTTTAAATCAAACCTTAAACCCAAAAGATAAAACCTAAAAGCTAAAAATCAAACCATAAAACATAAACTCTGAAACTAAAAGTTAATAAAGTTCGACAAGACGGTTCCAAACTCGTTGGAATTAGTTCAATCATAGTTTGGACCGGCTTCAGAGGTATTAGACAAAAAAACTAGCCTTCTTAGGCAAAACATGTTTCTTATTTGATCTTGCCCCTACATTCTAAATCAAATTGTAGAAACTATGCTATGCGCATGTGAATTCAAATGTCTAAATAGGCTTGGAATATTAAAAATATTTTGTTTGTTTAAAATTATGGAGGTGGGGCCTATTTAAAAGAAGTTCTCTTAATTTATTGGAATAAGGGTAATGTTTGACTTCGTCCCACTCTTAGACCCTTCTAAGCAGTGGATTTTACCAAGGTATGATAGTAACGTCCCATGTGGGCACTTGTAACTCAAGTAGAAGATTACAAAACCAGATAGTTTCAGTTGTAGTGTTGGCAATGCCCTTCTATTGTAATTTTGTATTAGAACAAGAGATTGTGTTTTAGTGTTTGGATGACCATGAAATAATATTGGTACCAAAAAGCACACAATACTAAGATGTGGATCTTTTAAAATCGGGGCAAACCCCCTGTCAGTATCGAAGTAGTTAATGAACTTCCAAGATGGTGATGGTTGTTTAGCGAGCCCATGATTTAAAGTGCCCTTAAGGTACCTTATAGTGTGTTTGATGAAATGAAAATGCAGTTCCCTCAAGGAATGCATAAATAAGCATACCAGCTGACAGCATACGAAGTATCAGGGTGAATGTCAAGTATTGCAAGGCATTAGCTAGACTTAGATTTAGTGAGCCATCGAAAATTAAACCATCAGTGGCACTGAATTTTGAGTCAGTGTCAGTAAGGGTGGAGCATGGTTTACAATTCTACAAAAGTTGGCACATGATGTAATATCAATGGTATGTGATTCTTGGGAGAGAAACAAACCATTACGTGTCCGGGTGACATGTATGGCAAGAAAATGATGTAGAAGTCCAACAAGATATAAGAGTAGACATCAACAACATATAAGAGTAGGTAAACCAGAAGAAGTAAGTATGATATCAACAATATATAAGAAGTAGGTAAGTCAGTCGAGATCCCATACGACAAACAAATAGGGATGAAACATTGTTGGTGGCACGAAAACCACATTTAAGTATAAAAGTAGCAAAATGGATGTGTCATGCACATGGTGCCTGCTTGAGGCCATACAATGAATTCTTTAATCGACACATGTGAGAAGGGTGTCATGGATCAACAAACCCATGTGGCTAAAACATATAAACATTTTTATTAATTAAGGCACTATATAAGAAGGCACTTTTAATGTCAAGTTGGCGAAAAAGCCATTGACGGGATACGACTAGACTAAGAACCATCAGAATCACGGTTGGTTTTACCATTGGATTGAATGTGTCGTAACAATCAACGCATACCTGCTATGATTTTCCATTTACAATACAAGTTGTTACCATAGTAGATAACTATTAGCATGAAAATTTTGGCGATAAAACCATATACAACCAGTGATATGTGCAATTTTCATCTAGGTATTATTTCCCATGTGTTAATGTCCTTTAAAGCCCGATATTCGTCAGTCATGGCTTATGCTAGGTAGATGAAACTGAGTGTGCATTTAGGCACACAAGTTGGAGAATTTTGTTACCATTTTAGATTTATACTTAAAGCTGATATACTCATGTGTAATTGATAAAGTCTTCATTTAATATCATATAATACTTACAACCGACTTTACTTATGATGGGGGAAGTCCACAAGTCACAATGAATAATATCAAACAGTAAGCAAGTAATAGATGTAGATAAATAAAAAGGTAACCATTTATGTTTAGCTAGTTGACACAAAATGTAAAGATGAGATTGACTTGGTTTATTACAAGAAATAAATTGCTAGGAACAAGAAATTCAAGAACAAAAGCTCCGGGGTGGCAAAGCGACCATGCCATAAGTTAGAAGAAGACTTTGCAAGGAGAGTAGATGCATGAACATGAACGATGACAAAATATAGAGCGTGTCTAAATCTTCCTAGTCTTGAGGTCAATCACAAAAAATCCGTAAGGGTTAAATTCAATAGAAGCAAAATTGTCAAACGGTGAATTGTTTATAAAGATGAGATTTTTTATTATATTTGAGGTGTAAAGAACATTATTAAGTTTGAGAGTTGTGGGAGGTTTGTGATGTCCAGTTTGCCGACGAAGATGGAGTTAATTGAATTAACCATAGAGGAATTGGAACACAAACCTAGATATGAAGTGAGGTGATAAGTCATTCATGTATCCATGAACCATTATGAGTCTTCTTATTCAAGGGTCATAGCATTTAGAGTTGCACCCATATCGATGGATTCAAGGGGACTACAATCTAGGGGTGTTTACGATCCGGTTCCAAACCGTGAAACTGCCCAAACCGTTCATCGATTCGGTTTCACGGTTGGTTTTTTTTTCAAACATTCGGTCGGCTGGTTTCAAAAGTTTTCATAAAAAACCGTACCGTATATGTGTGTGCACGCGTATATATAAATATACACACACATGTATATACACATAGATAATCGATATATATATATATATATAGACGTTTATATGTGTGTATGCACATATTGAGCTCTTGATTTATTCACGATTTAAAAAATTACATATGGATTTTATGTAAATAGTCCGTGTTGAACTATAAGGGCTTCGCTTGATTCGATTTTATTTTTTATGGGATCAAAATCCCAAACCGCAAACCAAACCAGAACCAGACTGTTGATAACGGTTTGGTTTGGTTCGGTTTTATTTTGAACGGTTCGGTTTTGGTTTTCATTGTTAAAAAACCGTTGTTAACAGTTCGGTTGCGGTTCCACTTAAAAACCGTAAAAACCCGCGAGCACCCCTACTACAATCAGTTAAGTGGGCCTGAGAAGGTTGTCGTGGTGGGCCGGGTTGGCGTGAGGTGTTTGGGCTGGACTATTGCCACATTCCAATCAGGTACTAAGGAGAGAACTACCCTTGAGTGGGGTATGGGCAAGGTGGGGATGCAACCCATCAAGAAGCCCAATATGGAAGAGGTTGTGAGCAATCAAGGGGTTTGTGGAGGGTGTTGAGATGTCCATGGAGATTGTAAGGGAACCTGTGAAGAGGATGAACCCAAAGAGTTGTTGGGGCCCTCAGCCTGTGCCTTGCCTATGGTGTTGGGACCCATATCTGTTTGGGTTGTTACGAGTGGAATGATGCGGTTTTGCCATGGGAGGAGGCTTTGGCATAGAAGATGGTTCGTGGGTGGTAGTGGCTACCATGGCAAGGGACTTAGCAGCATCACGAGCTTTCTTACGATCTAGTTCAAGATGAAGCATGTTGAATGTTGTTTCCCGTGAGGGTAATGTTTGACTGATTTGAGAGCCAACATTGTCAAAATATGGTGGGAGTCCCCGAACAAGTTGAAAAGCCAGGCGATTTCCACTAAACGGGCTCTCAACATCAGCCAATTGATCGGCTAAGGGCATCATAGATTGGAGATTGAGATTAGTGAATGCATGTTCCAAGACTACAACCCAAGAGCTTTTATTGTTCAATAATATGTTCTTGACATGCAGCCACACAACATATGCAGTGGAATCTTGTTCAAGGACACAAACCAACAAATCATCTGACAGTGTCCCAGATCCACTGGAAGATGATAGCATCCACATCGTTCCAATATTTGAAATTTGGGTTAGTGGTAACCTGTGTGCAGTTCCAACAATGTGGCTAAGGACCTTGTAGCCTCGAGCATGTAACAAAAAACTTTTACCCAAGAAGAGTAGGAGACTTTGATGCCATCTAACACCCAAACTTTTTTCTGAATATCCATTACAATGTAGACCAGATGAAGGGTATGGATCACAGTTTTGAGAGGTTCCTTATTGTCAGCCATATAGGTTAGTACCAAAGAAATGAGCAAGATCAAATGAGCTCTAGTAATCGGTTGTGACGCCACGAGCCATGGCTCCCAATGGTGACAGCAATGAATTAGGGTATGTTAACTTAAAATACTCAAAACGTGTTATTATTCCATAATGATCAGATATATATACACAAATAAACCCTAACAACCTATCCACTATACAAGGAAACTATATCATAAGATATATACAAAATATTACAAAATATATAGATATCCGAATATATATAAATATATTAGGCTAATAGTTAGAAGACATACTTGCAATGTAGCATCCAATCAAAAGAAAACATGATAACTATTAGAAAAAGGCAAGTTCCATCAAAAGTAGTTATCAAAGGCCCGCTCTCGGTCACTTTCCCAGTTTTCAAATCCTGCAAAAATCAAGCATAGTTTTTTTTAAGTTTGACTGTCTAAACAAAACTGACACATAAGAAACAAATCATTTGAAGACACACACACATTTTACATATATAGAGGCGTTCATTTTATAAACCGAAACTAATTACATGCTAAGAACTATGAGAACCGCTTTAACCCCTATACGAATTATTAAAATGACTGAAATGCATGTGAATAATTCTATGTTTGAAATTTAGTTTTTTAAAAATATTATATGAATAGTATTTTATCTACATGCAGATGTACATATACATGCAACATGCACATATGCACATTAAAATACTATTTTAAAAGACTTCAAGAGAGGAGACAATAAAAAGAAAGAGTGTGGGAGAACAATTCTCAACATAACATAGGTCTGAAATAAGAGCACCCCTATATGAAATTATGTATACAAATACACACATAAATGTACTTAGGTACATACATACATGTATGCGTGTATGTGGGTATGAATATTGGTTACGTCAAAAAGGATAGAAAATAAGTTTAAGAGCAAAAATGGATTGTTTTTAGAAACTAGAATGACCTGGATGTGCTTCAGGCACAGAAAGATCATGAACTATCATCTGAAAATCACCAGGAGTAAGAGAAGAAACGGTATCTTGAGTGGTAGAACTAGGAGCTGGGAAAGTGAATTCAGAGTCATTTGAGGTAATATCAGAAGAATTAGAAGTAGTATCTCCATAACTGTCTTTAATAATATGTGCTGAAGTTACACTTGAAGCGGATGAAACATGCAACATACTTTTTAGCTCTGAAAATTGGTCTGACATGCTGTACATCATCCTGAGGCACACTAGAAACATGGTGCATTAGTTTAAAATGACACATCCAGAAATAAATCTGCAATTTCACAATCAAAGAAGCTATGAAAGGTCTTTTTCTTTTCAGAATAAAAGTAATATAAAAGCTTACCACAAGTTCTTCTATAACATTAACGATGAAAGAATAAATAAATGAAATTACAAATATTGGCAAAGTACATAAAGAGTTGGTTTTAAGTGAGTAATACATTTTATGTTATGAACTAAAATTATAAAAAAAAAAAAACAGAATAACCACAGAATATATCTATATGGTGGATGCTGCAGTAATATTACCTATTCAAGGCATCCTGAAGTTGAAGGACCCTTCTTTCGGTTTCTTCTAACTTTAGCCTCTTGATTTCGCTTGATTCTAGGGCATGAGTGTACTTTTTTTCACATTCATCAGCTCTTTGTCTCTCTGATTCTAATGAAGCCTGCATGTTATAAGTACAAAAGGTTAAATTATGGTTAAAAAGGCTCAAAATAAACCAGTCATAAGTTACAACCACCAAGCTGCAGTGGAAATGCATCATTGTAACCAGAGTGACCCGGTTAATTATTAATGGGTCAATTTGTGTTAGGGTTTCTCTCTAAAGGATAAAATACAGATTGGCCAAAAGGTCGCCTGAAGTGTACATTTATTGCATAAAACCTCCTGGTCAATTTTATCCAATCAAATTTGAGCTTTTTTATCATAATTGACAGAGTAACTGTTATTTAAAAAGTGTCTTGAGTGATCTCGTCCCCTAGTGTCCTGTTTTGACATGTACGGAAACATGACCCATCTTGACTAAGCCCATTTTGGCACCTCTAATTTTGACATAAAAATGAAAGGGTTGGGGAGAACCAAAATACTTTATATGAGACAGACAGTACCTTTAAATTTTCCACTTCTATAGTTAAACTTTGAATCCTTTTGGTATCCTCTACAGAAGCTATGCCTTTTTTCCCAATAGACAATGCTCCATCAGATGCTTCTATTGAAGATTCATGTTCCTTGACAAGCGTCAGATCCTCCAACTCAGTCTGAAAGATAAGATTACCTTAGGCTTGTCATAATTCATCATGTACATTTATGTTTCACAAAACAATCAGAATTACAATACGCACGTGTAAAAGCTTTATGGTCAAGAATTTGAAGGAAAACTCAGGCCCTCCTAACCATGAGATAATTGAATATACCAATGAGAACAAAATGCTAAGGTGAATTAAGATCAATCCCACATGCTTCTTGTATCCTAGTCTCATGTGCCTTAGCATATCACTAATTTGTCACATGCTTCTTGTGTCACACAAATTGTGTTTACTTGCAATACTTACGCTACAAAAATACATACATACCCAGTGAATTTTCCACTTTGAGTGGGGTCTTTTTTTTTGGCAGGGAGGGGGGGGGGGGGGCGCAAACCACATACACACACATAGAAAACAACATGGAGAAACTGGTGCATATGAAGCCAATAAAGCAGAATAAGCTGAATAAGCAGAGAAAGCAGCAAACGAAATGAAATCAATGAAAAGCAAAAGCCAGATATAACCTATGACATACAACTCAAACATTAGATAACATACATTTCAAGCATACCAACAAGCACTATTTACTCTACAGTGCATAATTATTCATTGCTTCAAAATCATGAAGTTAAAATACCTTTCTTTTAGTTTCTTCCAACTTTTGATGCATAATATTGATTGAATCTAGAGCTTCAGCATGCTTCTTTTCAGATTCATCAGCTCGACGTCTCTCTGATTCTAATAAAGCCTGAAAGTCAATATGTATATAAGAGGAGTAATCACCGATCAAGGTGCAAATAAAAAAGAGAAGTGAAGTAAAACAACCACAGATCCAGTAAATTTGACATCAAGATCAAAATAACTGAAAGAAACCAAACATATTGCTCAGCAGAAAACACCCACTCAGATTTATGCACACTTTCTATCTTTTAAAAATTTATGATATAAGCATCACTATTGCAATCTAACCATTGTCTTCATTTCAAAAGCCATTGCCTTTTCAAGTTAAGCAAGCCAGGTTTGACAGACAGGGCTCCTATATCAAGACCCAGCAGGAGAAAAATCAGCCTAAGTGTTTTAAAACATGCTAAAGTTTTTATGTCAAGCTTTTGGTGTATACTTCACTATTTCATATCTCTGCATGTCCATATGTTGATAATAAAGCATGTATATCAAATTAAAGTAAATTAATTATGTATTAAACAAGAATAAGAAAGTTTTAACAAATTATATTTACCTTAAGATTTTCCACCTCTGCATTTAATCTTTCAATCTTTCCAGTGTCCTTCACATAAAGTGGCGAATCTTTCACAATAGGCAAAGCTCTGTCAGATGCTTCCTTTGAAGATTGTGGTTCCTTGGCAAGCATTGTGTCATTTAAATCAGTCTACATGATAATGTAACTTCATATTTTGTGACTGTGAAAATACAGTATTTATCATGTTTTCTAAAACAGTCACAATTACAATCTACATAAGCAGTGATTACCTGAGAGCTAGTAATGTATTCAGGAATTTGAGAATATTATATACCAAGATATCCTTTGATGAATACATAACATTGTGATAATAGATAGACGATAGTCATACGATACAGCATTGGTTGTGCTTAAGGAAGAAGAAAGAATATATGTTTGAATCAAGGTCACTTAAAATCTGCATTTGGTGAATATTAATAATCATTCCTGTCTACTGATATGTCATGACTGTCATCCCAAATTCTGTCTACTGCTTGATTTGCAGCCAGGAATCACTATGGTATGGATTTAAATGCTGAATGGAATGAGAATCCAATTTAGCCCCACCCCTTTTGGGTGTGGGGAATCCTTGGATGTTGTTGATATGATTCCTAATTTAAAAATCCACACCCATAAACAAACACACAGCTGCGAAATTAAAATGAAGAAAAATAACTCATTTACCTCTCTCCATAACATCGTTACTTTAGGTGAATCAAGACCGATTCACACGTTTATTTATCTCACTTATCATGTGTTTTGATATATCTCTAAACTGTACTTACTTGCAATAAATTATCTCTACAATGTACATATTTGCCAGTATGTTATAGTTGGCTAGATAAAAGCAGTCATAGTCTTGAAGTTGAAGTACCCTTCTTTCTGCTTCTTGAAGTTGAAGCACCCTTCGTTCTGTTTCTTCCACCTTTACACGCATAATTTCAATTGTTTCTAAAGCTTCAGAAAATTTCTTTTCAAATTCATGAGCTCTTAGTCTCTCTGATTCTACTAAGATCTGCATGCCAATAAGTATATCAATTGAGCATTTACAGATCAAAAGAAAGAAGCTAATTTTCGTAATCAAAGTAAAAAAAATTTACACGGCAGTAGTCAAATTAAATATATTTATTATTTATTAAACCAAAAACTGGATTAAACTGTAGGCAAGTCAACAGAACCTAACTTAACTTATTTTAACTCATCCAAACATTATACATTTGACCCAAACTACACATCAGATGTCACAGGAAAAGGCAACAACAAAAGTTATCACACCAAGATATTCATCAAGTAAATCAATTTGAACCACACTGTAGTGCATATGCATACTTTTATACAAAAACTAAGATGCTGGGGAGAAAAAGGAATTTTAATAAACCAACATTACCTTCAGTTTTTCCACCTCTAAAGTCAAAATGTCTATCTTTTCAGTTCCCAAAAAAACTTGTACTTGTTTCCTAATAGAAGCTTCATCAGATTCATCAGTTGCATACTTGTTTTCCTTGGTAAGCAACCCATCTTCCAATTCAGTCTGCATGATAATTTAGTTTTATATATCTTACAATTTACATACAATATCTTTGCATGTTTGACCAATCAATCACAAGGACAATCCACACCAATTGGTAGCAACCTAACAGGTAGCATGCATTCAAGAATTTGAAATTAAATTTGGATCCAATTAGTTTATGCTTAACAATTCTTTTAATTGTGTTCGCTGATATATAAACCAAAATGTGGTTCATTATGTCACCTAAATAAATCTTAATCTCATCACCTGCTGATTTTGAAAATCCCCAAAATGGCAAAATGTCCAACTTTTTAATTTTATCTTTAATTTATTGTCAGTAATTTTTGGATATAGTTTGGCATTATACATTACTGAATGTTCACAAGAGATGAAGCTTCATCAGATGCTTCCATTGTTGACTCACGTTCCTTGGCAAGCGATGTGTCTTCCATTTCTGTCTGCATGATAAGGTCATTTTATATTTCTGATCAATTGATCATACAAACAAAATGTTTTCCGGGTTTCTTAAAATATTCGAAATTACTATCCACATTAGCAGCAACAAACTGACATGTGGTATCAATTTAAGTGTTTGAGGTTAAACTCAAATCAAGTTATTTTATGGATCTACATGTCCGTTATTAATTTCATAACCATGTGATACACTAGCAATGCAAATGAGTTAGAAAGATACAAGACCGCTAATGAAAACTAAAGAACAATTAACAAAATTCAAATTAAACCAAGATTACCTTAGAGTGTGTTACTTCAGGTGTTAGACTGCCAATCGTTTCACTGTTTTCCACAGGGGATTTATTCAAAATAGATGAAGCTTCATCAGATATTTCCGCTGCAGACTCACATTCCTGGATAAGCAATTTGTCCACCAATTCAGTCGGCATGAAAAGGTAATTCTATATTTCTCATCATAAGAATCTTAATTAATTTATAATTTTGTTAGAAATCATAATTACAGTCCATACTAGAAGTAACCAACAATGTGCCACGTAATCATATGCAGGAAATTGCGATTAAACTCAGATCTAATAAGTTTAAACACCAACATTAATTTAAATTACCTAACCATGTAATAATGGAACTTTTAACGAAAAGTTTGTAATAGAGGCAGAAAGTGGGCAGGCTGAACAGGCTGGATAAGGTATTAAAAAAGGGTTTGGTCATAGTGGGTCATCTTTTGACAGGTTCATAACAGGTTATACTTTTGTAGGTCAAACAATTCGAGCAGGGTTGACTCAAAAAATTTTTGTCCAAATATTTCATGTTGTAATAGATATTTAATGTCTCAAATATGATTAAGAAACTGGTCATCTCAACAATAAATCAAAATTTCAAATAAAATAATATACGAGGTTTAATGAACTATAATTACAATGTATGTGCCTTTTCACCTGTTCAACCCATTTGTTTTGAAAGTTCTTTTCTTTTAACCCATTTGACATGTTAGAATAAAACATTACCCAAATTGACCCATATACACAGATAGAGAGACAATATTGACACACCTACACCGCTTTTAGTGGTTATAGCTGGTTGACTAACTTATAAAGGAACAAAATTGTATTAAGTCCACATTACCTTTTGGTTTTTTTCTTTTGAGGTTAAACTGTCAATATTATCAGTATCCTTCATAGAGCCAATGGCTTGTTTCACAATAGACAAAGCTGCATCAGAAGCTTCTGTTTCAGATGCACGGTCCTTAACAATAAATGTGTCATTCACTGCGGTCTGCATGATAACATAATACTTATATATAAGAGTAAGAGATAAAATACAGACAAAATTGTTGAATCCATCAACATTTCCTTTACTAATTACCTAAACATGAAAGACACAAAATGTCACTTCATCACATTTTAATGGTATAATCATTGGGTTTAGTCTAAAATTTAGAAGAAAAAATTAAGTTTTATCAAAATTACCTTTTGGTTCTCCTTTATTGGGGTTATACTGTCAATACCATTATCAATGTCTCTCATAGTAACAATGGCTTCTTTTGCAATGGACAAAGCTGCTTCCGATGCTTCTGTTGCAGACTCACGCTCCTTAACAATAATTGTATCGTTCAAGTTGGTCTACATGATAAAATAAACTTATATTCAGAATTATGAGATTGAATACTGACCCAAATCTTTAGTACATCAACATTTCATTTAATAATCACAAAAAAATTAAATATACGAGTAAAACAGCCAAAATTGGCTCTTCTACACCAAATTTTAGTGGTTTAAATCAGTTTACTCCAAACTAAACAAAGTCAGGTTTTATCAATATTACCCTTTGGTTCTCATCTTTAGGGGTAATATTGTCAATATTATCAGTGTCCCTCATAGAAACAAAAGCTTCTTTCACATCTGACAAAGCTGCATCAGATGCTTCTATTACAGACTCATGTTCCTTAACAATAAATGTGTCATTCAATTTGGTCAGCATGATAAAAAAAATACTTGTATTTAATAATATGAGGTAAAACAAAAAGCCAATTCTTTAATCCATCAACATTTTCTTTAATAATTATGTAAACATGAAATATTGAAGTAAAAGACCAGAATTGGCTCTTCTACACAGTAGTTTAGCAGTTTGAATACCTTTAAGTTTTCTTCTTTTGGGGTTATACTGTCAATATTATTTGTGTCTCTCATAGAAACAATGGATTCATTCGCAATGGACAAAGCTGCATCAGATGCTTCTGTTGTGAACCCATGTTCCTATAATAGTAAATGTGTCATTCAATTGGGTTTGCATGATAAAATGACTTTGTATTTAAGAATCTGAGGTTAAAACAGACCCAAAAAGCAATTGTGTTTTGAAATTTACGTACCCTTCTTTCAGTTTCTTCCAACTTCATCATTTTCATTGTTTCCTGGACTTCAGCATACTTCTTTTCAGATTGATCAGCTCGTTGTCTCTCTGATTCTAATAAAGCCTATATGCCAGTAAGTATACAATATGAAAAATTTATAAATAGAGAGACTAAGACAGAAAAATCCCATATCTGATATTCTTGAATCCATGGTCTATAAAACTAAAAGAAATCGAAGGACTTATTTCACAAAGAATACCACAATATTGTTCACCGAGCAGGGGACACAACCATGTTAATACCCATTTAGATTGGTGCATGTTACTCCTACCTTACATAAAATCATAATAAGAACTATCGCTTGTTTATTAAAAGCATTGCCTTCCTTTAAAGGCATTTGCAAATTAAATGAGAAGATGTGAATATGTGATCAAGAGCAGTCCTAGTTTAAGACCCCGAAAAAAAAAAAACAGCTGAAAATATTTGTAACAATCATTAAGTATTCCTTAAGAATGATGTATGCAACATTGATAACTAAAGGAATTGATTTTGCTCAACCGTTGCCCTGCTTTCTCATTACGTATCAACATAAAAGGGTTTACAATATTACATATGACACCCTATACTATACACAATGTGTCACAACTATATAAATATATCTCAAATGACTATCTAGTCTAATATACCCCCTCAGTCTAAGGAGGAGGATGACGAATGCTTAGACTGGAACGAAAATCATTGAATAACACCCTAGTTAAGCCCTTCGTGAAGATATCTGCGAGTTGATATCGTGATGGAACATGCAAGACACAAATCTGACCCGACTGAACTTTATCACGTACAAAGTGAATGTCAATTTCAATATGCTTGGTGTGTTGGTGTTGTATGGGGTTACCAGTCATATAAATCGCGCTAACATTGTCACAATAAACAGAGAAGCACGTTTGGTAGGATATCCCAACTCGAGTAAAAGATTACGGATCCAACAAAGTTCGGCAACCGCGTTGGCAACACGTCGGTATTCAGCTTCTGCACTAGAACGTGAAATGGTTGTCTGTCTTTTAGACGACCATGAGATGAGATTGTCACCAAGAAAAATACGGTAACCGGACGTTGAGCGACGGGTGTCCGGGCAGCCTGCCAAATCGGCATCTGTGTAGGCAATTAGAGACGAGATGGGACTGCGACGTAGATAAATACCCATCAACATTGTACCCTTGAGATATCGCAAGATTCTCTTAAGAGCATTAAAATGAGAGGATCTAGGGGCATGCATATGCATACAAACCTGTTGAACTGCATAAGAGATATATGGGCGAGTAAAAGTTAGATACTGAAGTGCTCCTGCGAGACTACGATAGGTAGTAGGGTCATTTAGTAAATCTCCGTCTAGAGCACCAAGCTTTCCTGAAGTATCAACAGGTGTGTGTACCGGATTGCAATCCACCATGTTCGCTCTTTTCAGTATATCGAAAGCATATTAGTGCTGTGACAAAAACATCCCGTGATCATCCCGAGTGACCGAGATACCAAGAAAGTAACTTAGAGGGCCGAGATCCTTCATAGCAAATTCTGAAGATAAAAGACTTAGAAAATGTTGTTTGAGAACTGCCGAAGAAGTGATGAGAATGATGTCATCAACATAGAGTAACATGTAAGCTGTGTCTCGGCCACGTCTATAAGTAAACAATGAGTGATCACAAGAACTGTGGTGAAAACCCATGGTGGTGATGTAGTCAATAAATCTTTGGTACCATGCCCGAGGAGCTTTTTTTAAGTCGTACAGAGATTTTCGCAAACGACACACATGGTTAGGGTAAAAGGGATGACGAAAGCCCATGGGTTGATGCATGAAAACGGTTTCTTTTAGGTTGCCATGTAGGACCGCGCGTTTTTAACATCAAGTTGACTAATATCCCAGCCTTGTAGCAACGCTAGACTCAACATGGTCCGAATAGTAGCCGGTTTAACCACTGGACTAAAAGTTTCGTGACAGTCAACGCCAACTTGTTGTGACCGACCATCACACACCAACCGTGCTTTGTAACGTTCCAGAGACCCATCCGACTTTAATTTGTGTATGAAAATCCACATACACCGAATAAGATTCATATATGGTCGACGAGGAACTAACTCCCACATATTATTTTGAATAAGAGCGTTAAACTCATCAGTCATGGCATGGGTCCAAACGGGTATTTTTAGGGTCTCGGCTGGATTACGGGGAATGGGTACCAGGTTGACACTGGTGTGAAGGTTAAGAGGAGTTTTAGGTTTGGAGTTTCCAGTCATACTGAGGGTGGTCATGGAACTTTGTGGTGGCGGTGGCGGTGGCGGTGGCGGTGGGGTTGGGGGTGGTGGTGATTGCGGTTGGTCAAGCCAAATGTTCGGGTGAGCCGTGGTTTGAGTATGGGACTTACGGTGGTATACTTGGATAGGTGGGTTGTGTGGGGCTGTTGGAGGTGGGGTTTCTACCGTAGTAGGTGAGGTGGGTTGGTTCAAGGCTGGTTGAGGTGGAGCCGTAGGTTGTTGGGGTTGGACCAGTGGACAGTGTGTTTGGTCCGAAGTTGGTGGGGGAGTGGGATGGTCAGTGGAGGGGGCGGGAGGTATTGTGGACACCGAATGACCGAACCAAAAGGAAGGATGTGGATCCGATGATAGATTGGAGTGTAAGAACTCGTAGTTTGGAGGAGAAGAATGTCTTTTGGAGAATGGAAATACAGTCTCATCAAACACCACGTGGCAAGAGATGACTATTTTGCGGGTGGAGAGATCAAAGCACTTGTACCCTCTATGATTAGAAGGGTAACCAAGAAAGACACAAGGCGAGGAACGACTTCGAAGTTTATTGATGGAAGTAGATGGGATGAGAGGATAACAAAGACAACCGAAGGTACGCAGATGATTGTAAGACGGATGTTTGTGAAAGAGAAGATAAGTGGGTGTTTGGTTATGTTTAGTCTTAGAAGGAAGAATGTTAAGAAGATAAGTTGTCATTTGAAGCGCATGGTGCCAAAATGTAGGAGGTAAGGAAGCATGTGTGAGAAGAGTGCGGATTATGTTGTTAATAGATTGAATTTTACGTTCGGCTTTCCCGTTTTGGGAGGAGGTGTGAGGACAAGAGAAACGAAATAACATACCATTTTGTGTGCAGAAATCATGGAATGCTTTGTTATTGTATTCCGTGCCATTATCACATTGAAAAGTTTTAATAACACGTTCAAATTGTGTTTTTATAACCGAGTGAAACTGACGAAAGATGGAGAAGACAACCGATTTATTTGCAAGTGGAAATGTCCACAAGTAATTCGTGTAGTCATCAAGAAATAAAAATATAATAACGATGCCCCCCCGAGCTTTGTGTAGGGGAGGTCCACAAATCACTATGCACAATATCAAAAGGTAAATAAGCACAAGAAGTGGGAATCATCAAATGGTAATTTAGTAAGTTTCTCAAAAACACATGATTGACATAAATGTTTTCTACTATGCGAATGAAAAGAAAGAACATTTTGTTTCTTTAAAACATTCAATAAAGAAGATCCAGGGTGTCCCAAGCGATAATGCCAAAGATCCTAAGATAAAGCAGCAAAGGTAGAAGGGCTGGTGACTTTTGCAGTGGAAGTGGTGAGAGGATATAGATCCCCGGTGCTGTCACATTGGAGGATAGGAATCCACGTCTGGTAATCCTTCACAAGAAAACCAAATGGGTCAAAATTCAATAGAGATTTTATTGTCGGTGGTCAGCCGACGAACATATAATAAATTCTTAATAAGATGGGGTGCCACAAGAATTTTGTTAAGGTGTAAAGGTGGGTAGGGTGGTGGAAGTGTGGTAGAACCAGTACCTGTAATCGGTATTTGGTACCCACTGCCAACAACTATAGAGTTGTGTACGCTATTATTTAAATAATTGGAGAGAGTACCTGTCGAGTGCGACATGTGATTTGTCGCGCAAGTGTCGAGATACCAGTTTTGATCAGGGTTGAGAGTCATAGTGTGCATGGCTTGTTCAATGTTTGTAGGAGTAGAAGATGCTTCACTTGCAGCATAAAACTGGGAAGGAGGTGGTCCGAGGATACTCGCATTGTTGACTCGAGAAGGTGGTCCACGCGGACTGGGCATGGTTGGGTAAGGAACTGGTGGTACACTCCAGGGCTGTGGGGACCACCATTGTGGGTACTGTTGCATCCATGGTGGTAACATGAATGAGGTGTGTCCATGAGACCCTGAAGCACTGCGAGTATTGGTGTTGATTCGTCGACCCCGACCTCTTCCACGACCCCCACGGCCACGTCCCCGGGACTGCCCACGAGGAGCATCCGAATAAGAATAAGTTGGTGGGTGTGGATTCGGGTCAACAGGGGCTGAAGAGCCGGTAGCTGTTCTGGAGGCAGCAGCAGCGTGCAGAGCTGTTTCTGGTGGGTTTTGTTGAGCCTGTCGAGTTTCTTCTAGAATGAGGCGAGAACGAGCCACATAGAAATCAGGTAATGGGTGGGTTTGTTGAAGTATCATGCCAACACCATCCACTTTACTCCCAGTGAGTCCATTAATCAATTGAATAACAAGTTGCTGATCAGAAATAGGAGCATCCACATTCGCAAGTTGATCAGAGAGAACCTTTAACTGTTGAAAATAAGCAGAAGCATTGGGAAAGGAATCAAGCTTGACGTTGGAGAAACGGCTTTGAACATGAAGTGCCCGGGAACTCTTATTGTCTTGAAAATATTTGCAAGAGCTTGCCAAGCTTCAGCAGCAGTGGACTTGAGTTTCAAGATTGTATGCAGCAAGTCATTGGATATGGAACCATAAATCCATTGTTTAACAATAGCATCCAGACGAGACCATAGAACTGGATCTACAAGAGGGGTAGCAGGAGCCTTCTCAGCAGCCGTGGCAATAGGTTGGGGTGGAGCAGGGGGGGAAAATATGATCGAGCACCTGAAATGCAGTGCAATGAATCTGAAAAAGTTCAGACCAGGACGTGTATTGTGCGTTTTTCATCTCCAAAGTAATAGGAATAAAGTTCTTGATATTGGTTACAGTGGTAGCAGGGTGAAGAGAAGCCATGATGAACAGCAACCGGAGAGAAGATGGTTGATAACGGGATTGAATAGAAGAATTGTCTGAGAGAACAGGGATGTGGATCGGAGAAGAGAACTTCGATTGCTGATTTTAGGGTTGGGTTGGCAAGATGACGTCGATCGGCAATATGACGGTGATCGATTTGAGAAGCAGCAGCAAGCGGCGAGGGTGAGAGAAGGAGGACGATCGACGGGAGAAGGAAAAATCAGTGGTAGGGCCGGAAAAGGATCGATGAATCTCGTGATACCATGAAGGAATTGATTTTGCTCAATCGTTGCCCTGCTTTCTCATTACGTATCAACATAAAAGGGTTTACAATATTACATATGACACCCTATACTATACACAATGTGTCACAACTATATAAATATATCTCAAATGACTATCTAGTCTAATAATAACAATAGACCAACTGATAAGATCTGGTCCATCAAAATATATTTCCTCTCAAGTACTTTATGAATTGCTAGATTGGTTTTATACTTTTATCATTTCACATCTCATTCTTAATAACAAATTATGACTGCAGTGTACATATAAGCCATAGATTATGATGAAATAAGCACAAGGTAATTACAGTCTTGAAGTTTAAGTACCTTTATTTCAATTTCTTCTGACCTCATAATTTTAATTGTTTCCTGAGCTTCAACAAACTTCTTCTCACATTCTTGAGCTCGTTGTCTCTCTGATTTTAGTAAACCCTGCATGCCAATAAGTATTTATTAACAACAATAAAATATCTAGGATAGAATGGCCGCAGGGCCGGCTTAAGCTTCTTATAGGGATCCAAAGTGGATACTAAAATTGGGGCCCTTTTGTGTATATATTTTTATTTTTATATATAATATAGCCCTTAAATTATAAAACTAGATAAGTAAGTTGATTTTCTATTTATAATAGTTTCTTATTTGAATGGTTACAGATCCTTCACTAATCTACTCCTAAATTACCTCAAATACACCCCATGCTAGGAATCAAGTCAATTTACCCTAGAGATGCATAAGCCTATAACAAATGGGCTAATTTAATATTCTCTTATGGTGGGCTTATGCAAATTAATCAAACTGATGACTCATTATACACATGTAAAACAAAAGTACAAAACTTAACATAAGAGGCCCAAAGCCCTAACCTAGATATTTGTATACTAAGTTGGCTCTGAGAATGGGTAGCACCTAGATAATCCAGGACAAAGCCACCACCCACAACCTTTAGTTGGAGTGATCTAACTCCTACCTATTTACCACCACACCCAAACCCAATAAGTATATAATATGGAATTTAAGGAACAAGAGAATAGGGAGAAAAAGAGATTGAATGGAGAGAAATCTCAATTTGAATGCACTTCCATTTAAGATGTAAATGCC
The DNA here is from genome assembly GCA_009363875.1 of Mikania micrantha. Taxonomy (NCBI): domain Eukaryota; kingdom Viridiplantae; phylum Streptophyta; class Magnoliopsida; order Asterales; family Asteraceae; genus Mikania; species Mikania micrantha. Next base: position 86,997,586 of record CM018695.1, on the reverse strand, counting down.
TGAAATCAAACACCTTGTTGTTAAGAGAATATCAACATGGATTAAACCAAGCATGTGCTATGGCCATGTTACCACCCATTTTGTTTTTGCTTAGATTTCCTACTTTTCTTTTTGGTCCTCATTAAAGACACAACATGGTGGTAAAAGCAGTACTTTTGCATTTGGTTGAGGTCTACTAAACACCTCTATAAATTGACAATGGAAGATGTCACTAATATAACAAGCATAGAAAGCTTGCAGAGTTGCACTAGAGATGGCAATTGACTCAGTTATTTATATTTTGGTTGATTTGGGATGTCGTTTATCTTGAATGAATCAAATCAGCCGAATCAAAAAATTGAGTTAAAATTAATTCAGGCTAAAAGTCTCCCAAAAAAAAGTTCAGTGCATGCTATCTCCTAAATAGCTTTATAGGTTATAAAAAGAATCATATTTTTATTTTAACAGTATATTTTGTAATGATACATGAAACCTAACTATAATATAAAGTTTTGGTCCTTTTAGACACAAAGTATTTCTCCGTACAAAAAATCACCTGTTTAGATTCAGTGTTTGATCAGGCGATTATGCATCTCTGTCTCTCACACTATGATGATAACTTTATTTTAAAATGGATAAATCCATTATCCATCTAATGCATCATTGCAAAACATAAAGAGAGGAGAGCAAATTTAGTAAAAAAACAACATTACCGTCAATCTTTGCACTTCTGCAGTTAAGCTATCAACCTTTTCCATGTCGGATCCTTTTGTTGCAAGCTCATGTTCCTTGGCACGCAATGTTTCTTCTAATTCAGTCTGCATGATAAAGTAACATGTATGTCAAGTAAAAGAGTTAATATCAATCCCCAATTAGTTTATGCATCTATTTATCTTTTCGATCATGCGATAGAAGAGCACAAATGACACGGTATTAATTTCTTGTGTAAACTAACCCATTCAATCAACATTATCACTTCAAGTGCTCACCCATTTGAAACACATGATTGAAAAAGAGAGAAGAAAAAAGACAACCAAAAAAACCAAGAGTAATTCACAAATTTAAAAGATCAGCCTTCTCTCCCCCCCTCTGGCCAAAAAAAATGTGTTAGTATTATTGTATGTTTAGAAAAGTGTTAAGAGTTTAATATCTATCTTATTTTAAGATAACAAACAAACATACGTAGTCAGGTCACTAATCAGTGGGATCCCCGGGGGGGGGGGGGGGATGAAGCAAACCAGATATGATTATTAATAGGAAAATCAAACCACGGATTCAGGGGTTTATAAGAGAATTATGTTGATCTTGATTCATTAGGTAACTTAAATGGCCTGAACCAAGTATCATTGAAGCGCTATCGAACTCTCAAGTCTCAATCATCAACCACGTAACTTTTTTTGTTATTTTTATCAATAAACAGTCTGATCCTATCGCAATGAAAAAATTGTATATGCAGACTTTTGAATTTTATTTTTTTTGTAATCAAATAATGGGTCTTTTTCATAGGAATACCATTTCTTTAGATCCTTATTTTGAGACGGTTGGCATTTCTTTTCTCCAATTTGCCATTTTTTTAAGACTAATCTAGACCCAAGGAAAGAAAATGAAAACCAGTACACAAAAATTAAAGATTATCTTTAAAAAAGAGTAAAGTTACCTTCAAATGTATTTGTAGCTCTAAATGTTGTTTTAGTTCGTTCACTTGCCTTTCAAGATTCTTCTTCGCTTCTTGGAGTGCACCGTTATCCCTTGCAGCCTATATATATATATAGCGAGAGGGTTAAAAAAAATAATAATGAGAGACTAGAGTTTCTAAAGCATTTCCACCTAAATGTCTTCAATGGCTTATGTAAGGGATAACTTTTGCTATATGAAGAAAATTTTTCAATATATTTACTTTAGAAAGTAGAAAACATTGGGCCAAAAGGCATTAAACAAAACATACCATCTTTAATCTACGAAGCTCCCTCCTTGCAACTTTCCCCCTCCATCCACATTGTGTGGCAATTGTTGCCTTTGTCAGTTTTTTATATTGAGTATAGTCTCTATGACCACGCCATTTGGCCTACAATTTTTGACTCATATTAGAGGATAAAAGTTGAGATTATCTAAATCCATAAAATAGTATGTGAATATCAGATGCTGACTTCTAATCTAGTAGCTGCACTATGTCGCCTCTTGAGTACAAGTTCATAACGAGCAGCCATTGCTCTCAAACCTGACTGGATGAGCACAACTGCATGCCTAAGTCGGATGTAAGATGTCCTCAACGTGTATCGCCGAAAATTAGTTTGAATTTTAGTTGATACGATTTTCTTTCTCCTATCATCAAATATCTTAGAAGCAAGTTTTCCTAGCAGAGATAATCCACAAAAGAGTGTGTAAAGGGTAATGACTTATATACAATACAAATCAAGTAAGAAAAATGCAAGCAGGTCATGCATATGAAGAGGGGGAATTAGAGTAAGAACATGTACTTTTAAATGTTTTATGGTTGAGACACCCACAAAAAATTGTCTTGTCCTCTTGAGTTTTATATATAACTAACACGTTAAATAGTTAACATTGGATTAAAGCAAACAACTTCAACAATTTTATAAATCAAACTTTTTTTTAATGGTTTATTCCCTTGACTTATTTTGTCTTATTCACGCAGATAAAAGGTATGTTATTGCCTATTTTTGATAGTTGATTGATCAAGTCCATAAACTTAATGTTTCTTATTTATAAATCCACCAAACTTAGAGACAAAAAAAATAGCAAGTAAACCAATACAAAGAAAAATAAAGGGACGTATTCCATAAATTGGTGAAAGTTTATCATTTATTTGGTTTGTAAACATTTTAATAAACTCTTAGTTACTTTCCTAGACTTGTTGGTCGAACCTAACAACCAGCATATTATTTAAACTCTTAGTTACTTTACTAGACTTATTGCTATAGCGAATAAGTTTAGGAAAGCACTGAGTATTCAAACCTCTGCATAAAGTTTGCAAGGCAACCGCAAGATTTGCCATAGCAAGAAAACGCTTTCTAATGATAAAACTTCTTGTCATTCTTTGAATAACAATGATTGCAGAGTTGAGTCTTTCTGCTCTCTGTGCATCTAATGCAGCCATGTGACCAGCTCTAAGAAAAACTTTTGTTTTTCCAATCTGCCAACTCATAAATACACCTTTTTAAGTATGAATTAATGCAAATGACTGGATGTTAAATTAAGATTCAATAATTAATATAACAAATCTTGCTAGTATGAAACTATGATTTTCTTACTTGATATCCCTGAATTCCCGCCTTGTTCAGAATTTTTCTACATGCATCCTTTCTGTCTTGACTATTGAAACAAGCTATATGTAAGCAAATCTACCTTTATTTGTTAGGTTTTGAAATTAATTTTACATACTTGGCACGCAAAACCTCGGGATCCAGAAGGCCAAATCGATTAACAAAATCAGTGAAAGACTTGTTAGTAGGGTATCCAGCGCAGCTAATACGAATAGCTTCTAGAACCCCCTGCATGAAGAGGATACAAACCACTTCAAATATGAGTTCAAGAAGTAAAGCTGAAGTTCAAAAATCATTACATGCAGATTACTCACTCCACAACGTAATTGATGAATGATGTTGACATTCTCAAAAACGGCAGGTTTAAGAAGATTATTTGGCTTCACGCATCTAATATAATGGGGTTGTGTGGAATTCAGAGTTTCCATCAATTGTTGAAGTTGTAGCTGCATGGATTAATAAGAAACGGATTCGAAATCTCACATTAAAGATATTAACTATTACATACACAAGCTTTTTGTCCACTTTATTTATCTTCCTTTTTTGCTTCCCTTTTTTTCAAATGTTTTAGAAGCAAACTTTTTCTCATGGTTCAATACTTTTTATGCGTGTGTAATTCCCCAAATATATAACAGGAAACTTACTTTAAAGCGAGAACCAATTGATGAGAACTTTGAAGATTTGGTCACATCCTCACGTAGTGGAGGAAAAAGCCCTGCCACAAAAGAGCACTTGGAAGTACTCAACAAATCTTGATGTTCAGGCACAAGATAATCTTTGTTTTTGTCTAGGAATTGATCAGCCTGATAGTGAACCTGTTCATTGATACAAAATACATGCTTTAACTTCAACACATGTCAGTAGAGATGGCATTTATAGCCCATTTACATGAAATTTGAAAACAAATTAATTTAGTTGTATTCAATGTAACAAGTCAAACGAAAACAAATATAAAAAGTGACTGAAAATCATACCGTCCAAATTGGTTAAACACTTCAAAATTGGTATAGCAACAATTCCAATGCCAGTCTCCTAATTCCTAATCACTACTTAAAAATGGTATATTACTCTTTTCAGAAAAATAGCTTTTTCATATTTGATGCAACAAATCAACAATTATTTACAAAATCTAAAAAAGAAAAATTATTGTTGCCAGGTTGTCCCGACTTCGCCAATCTCGACCCACCCATTTTGACTTGTTACCCAACCTATCCGGTAGCCCATATTTCCGCCTCCATAAGTTAGTGACATTATTTCTTACAGAATCTTAGAAATTTGCACTACCTCTCCAGCATAATGAGCAATGATGAAATCTGAGCGTGCCAATTTTGGTTTAATAAAACGTTTGTGAGTTTTGAATGTCTGGTAAAGCTTCTGTGAAAATGTATCAGGAGTTGACTTTGGAAACATGCTGAAAAAGAATTAGTCACTTTAGAAGTGTACAAATGCAAGTGTGTGTGTGTGTAGAAATATCATCAAATTTGCATAAAATATGAATATACACAAAATGTGGTTACCATGCTTCATCAAGTAGAGCAATGATCCCACCAGGTTTCTAAATATATAATACAAACATTAGTTTGATGCATGATATTTAAGGTTGTTCAATTAATAACTATTGCTTAAGAGTAAAAGAGATTGAAAATAGTTGTTTTCATGGACTCTTAAGTCATATCTTGCTTTCAGAGAAAAAAACAGCGACATCATTTTTTTTTACATTTGAAATGATAATCAGCGAGAATCATGACCATGAGTCAATCATGATAATACTTTCTTGAAAACTCTTTAGCTATTTTGTAGGTATTAAAAGGATAAGTTGAAAACTCTTTAGCTATATTTTGAAAACAGAACCTTTTCGATAAGATTAAGAATGTCTTTGTTGTCTACAAACTCAATGTAGCTCCAGTCAATTTCCTCTTTGTTGTATATATCTTGCTGCATCTTGAAAACATGCTGTTCGAATGGACCGAAAAACATGGAAATCGGTTATATGTTCACAAATAAGATATTAGCATTTTTATCAAAAATAAATTTGGTCACACCTGATTGAAGTGTTGCTGCAGTTTCTCGTTAGTAAAATTAATACAGAACTGTTCAAAACTGCACAAGTTATAAATGATTGATGATTTAATCATGAAATCGAGTCAATGTAAAAGCAGTTAGATTAATAAATATTCCAAAGTATAAACTTTACCTATTGGTTTTAAAGCTCTCAAATCCATATATGTCAAGTACCCCAATCAGGGAATTTGACTTTGGATCTTGCCCAATTGACACATTAATTTTATCCACCAGCCTGTAAATATGAAAATCATGTACTATATAATCAAGAAATTCATTTGAAAAATTACTAGTGGAACAATAAATTATATAAATGCCTTAGAGGTGGCAACTTTGACCTCATTAACTTATGAGTGAGTTAAATTGGGTCTTGGTTTTTCTCAACTAAGTCAAATATAAAATTTAGCTAAAGAGAGGAGGTCAAACAGGTTGAAAGCCACCTGAACCCTACTTTACTGCATACACTTTCCCAAATCCTCTATTCAAATTTTTATATTATTGCAAAGAAACTAATGTGCACCCACAGTTGCTATACTAGACTCTTTTTAAGAATTTAAAGATGAACAAAAAATATTTGCAGGTCAATCCATCATAGTATGCTTCGCCCCATACTTTATGACCCATTTCAACCCAATATCCAGCCTACAAATCTTGACCCTTAAAAAAGCACAATTCAGAGTGTGGCAAACCAGATAAACATGAGTGGTTAAAATTACCAATCAAACAAACGAGAATATAAGGTCTTGGCCAACCCATCCCTGCTGTAAATTGCACCTTGAGGGTCAAGGCTTCTCTTGATAACTTCTTCAGGAGTAACCATCACACGCTTCAATAATGCACCTTCGAGTGCATGAAGATCACACCTAAACATACACACATATAAAATACACATACATTTACACATTGCATATAGTCACATAAAAACAGAAAGAAGAAGCGCTTCAAAGCTCTACAACACACATTAGCAGCTCTGCTGTCATCTGAAGATGAAATTTGGATTTATCGTCTTTGAGAATTGCTGAATCAACCTCTTCACCTTTGGTAAATTCAAGATTACCAAGATGTAGAATTGAAGCCACAACTCTAAATATTGCATCCTGGAAAATAGGTATGTTATGGCCAGCTTATTGCAGACAAAATGGCCAAAAAAAAAAAGTATAACTAACAATTCAGTGGTTAATGTGATAAAACCTGTTCCTTTTGGCTAATTCCAACAATATCCATGGCTCTTCTAGTAGCAAGATAATCATGGGCATCATTTACACCAACAAGCTCGTAGCAATTTGATTGATTGAGATAGTGAAAAGATTTGGGATCTCCCAATTTATATTTCTTAACTTCCTTGAAAATAATGACAATAATTAGTTAACATTCCTTAAGTTATTAGGTAGACTTTTAGTTATAGAAGTATGTAATGCAGAAAAACTACCTCTGGGGGTGCTGCACAAAGAAGATAGAAACAGTGATAATTGCGTTCAGGATCAGAAATTTGGCAAACACGAGATCTTTCTAGAAGGTACGTCCTAATGGCCGCCCCAGATATTCTTCCATGTTTATCAAACTGAAGCTCAACAAATTTTCCAAAACGACTGCAGCATAAATGGATTAAAGCCAATGCATTTAATATTAAATGCACACTAGAGGTGGCAGTTTTAAGTTTTCAACCCACTTGGTAAAAGGCGGAACGGTTGGCTCGGCCGGATTTGAACTGCCGACTTGTTTCAAATAAATTACCCTTAACCAATCCTGCCTGTGTTTTCATTTGAAAATTCCTTGTATTTATTTAAGAAATTGTTATTATTAAATTAATATTACTGTTGACACTAATTATTACACTTGTGTTTTGTATAAATAAAATATAAATAAACTCATAAATTGATTTATTATAAAACTAAATTAATATTCTAATAATATAGCATAGTTGTAAATAGAAACCTAGGAACTCAGGGAAAATGAGGCGCATCAGCGCATGCAAAATACCACGTGACAATCCTAAAACATGAAAATTATGAAATTTCCAGCCAAACTGGTCTAAAGCATCTAAAGATGGTCTAGAACGTTTATAAACTAGCTTAAACTAGCCCTAAGCAAGCCTAAACATGTCTAAACCTCTAAAAATGGTATGCTTATGCTATGTGCCTTGCTTACTCAAGCCCTCACCTTTTAAGCTCCCGTAAACATTTTAATGCATTAACCATTTAAAAACTTCAAAGAAAAGGAACAAAAATGTGTGTAGGTCAACCCATTCCAACCCAGAGTATAAATTACCCGTTCTAACCAGAACTTGTTTTAACGTGTTACATAACACGCCTATTTTGCCACCTCTAAGTCATGCACCAAGTTTCATGTAGCACAACTTTAACAGTTTTGCACCTGGAATTGTTATTTCTAACAGTTTTGGCATTGCCAAATGCTTCCAGAACTGGATTTGACTGCATATATAGAATTTAATAAAGAATTTTCAAGTTAGCACGGCAAAGTAAATTTAATAACATATTAATCTATATGCTTCTGGAGACACCGCGTGCAAAAATAAAGTGTATTAGAGAATTTTCCATCTCTTTGAACTAGGTTCAATGTATGATGCGGTTTAATAAAAAGTGTATTAGAGAATTTTCCTAGTGATATTAAATTGCATTTACAGTTAATTCACTGAACCGTTTAAAGAGATACCAAAGGATTCAAGTTTTTTTTTTTGCAATCTTACTTCCAGAACTTGTTGCTCAACTGTTCTTCCTTCGGTGCCTTTATGGCCGCCAACGTATGCAAGATATCTCATAAGCATTTTAGTAGTTTCAGTCTTACCCGCACCACTTTCGCCACTAACCAGAATTGAGTTGCTTTTTCCATCATTTACCATTTCCCTGGTTAATTTCAAGTAAGCATGTCTATGGGATCCTTTCGATGATCTGTAAACACAAAACGTATAAAATATTACCTGAAAGCAATTTCTGCAATTGCAAATACGTGTGGACTTAGAGCCCCGAATTGTGCTCCTTTGTATTTTTCCATCATGTGAGCATCATACAAGTGAGGCAAACTTTGAAACGGGTTAACGGCGATAAGGATATTTCCTGTATAAGTCTGCCACAATGTCAGAGTACGTTACAATTTTGTTGGGTTGAAACAGGTTCAGACTGAAATGGGTCATGTTTGATATGTGCTGAAAAGGGATGAATTGATTCACAAACACTTGTCTGATTTAAAAATTAGCGCATATATTGAGTATGGTTGTTTATAAATAATTAGTGCAATATTATATGATTATGAAAATAAAAATATTTACGAGTTTGCGTGTGTTAAAAGTAGACTTTGGCGACTTTCAACCGATTTAAGTTGTCCCCTTTTAGCTAACATTTCAATTTGACCTTGAGATAAAACACACAACCCAAATTGACAAATTTATTAAGTAAATAGGTCGAAATTGCTACCTCTAGCTTTCTCTCACCAGATTGAATAACAGATTATAGTATATAAAAACTGAATTTGGACATCTGCTTACATAGATTTTATCTCGCTGATATCTAACAGATAGGTTATGCAAAACTCCGGGCTCATGTAAATAAGAAAGTTTAGTCATGTCATCCACTCCACCATCAGGATAGTCCATCTCTTTGGGGTATACTTTTGATAGTTTTGTAACAACCTGTAGGCATTAAATGATAGCGATGGAAGGAAGAAGAAATCGTAAACCTAAACTAATAACATTATAAGCGTTAAAGTGAATGGTGTCAAAAATGACTACATAAAATGCTTCGATGTAACAACTATTAATATTTCTAAAAGGGGTTTTGGATAGTTCTTTGTTAGCTTTCTAGGATCATGATTCCAAGCATTTCATTTAGCCTCAAAGTTTACATCTAGCTTTCTTGTGTGTAAAGTGATGAATTACTGAATTAGGTAAAGAAATGATCAACTGATTAACATTTGACACAAGCATGTGATCAACTTACTTTCTTTCCATCAACAGTTCGGATTTCAGTTTCTGTTCCTTCGATTTTTAATACTTCTCCATCAATCCAAGCCACCAATGAGTTTCCCACCCATACTTGAGAACCTACGGTGATTTTTTCCGTACCCTCCTGCATATTGATTCAGATAATCATTAACATTATGAATAAACATTCAAACTGTGACAAGTACAAACACGTCTATAAGAAAATAGAACATGCTTACTAGTTGCACCTACTAATGAAACTGACGTAAAAATCATTCATGCAGTCTATCAACTTGTAAAGCATAACATCAAAAAAGTTTTACAAGAATCATGCAACAGAGAAAAAACCATCGTGGTTTCTCTAAGTTTATACTCAGACCAAACAATACGTACATAACTAACTGAAGTTAACTATGATCTTAGAATTATATTGAATTTCAAATTAAAGAAAAAACTATATTCTTCTATTAAAAAAGTTTCAAAAAAATGTATGAAGAATTACTTTGTACATCAAGATAAATTATATGGAACAAAATGTACTTGCTATGTGAAAAGATACTACAAGTAGTGCAAAGTAATATATGCATAAATAATGCCATACCATGTAGATATTAAATGTGAATCTCTTCGACAAGAAATTACTCCATCGTTAAAGAATGCGTGCCAACAAAAATTTCTAATGTCTCTAGTCTGAACTCTGAAGGCGATTCTACCCACCATGAAATTGATTCACGCCATGAAATCTCTGTGATCAACATCAACACAAACTCAATTTCCGTATAGTCATCAATTATAATGCAAAAATAGCTGTTACAAGTACAAATACCACTAATTCCCAAAAGCAGCTACGTCCACTTCGAATCCTTCGTTTTCTTCCCAGATTTTACATCACAATCCAAATCGATCTCCCGGGAATTCAAATCAAACATGATCACGCCTCGTAAATTCGTGAAACAACAAAATTTAAACGAAAATTAAATTTTCCAATCAAGAAGAAGATTTATCATCGGCAAAAAGTGGATAGATTGAATCCGGCAAACGTTGAAACCACGCCACACGAAGACGACGATCTGTGAGAGTGGATCTGAAACTTGTGATCGGATTGGAGTGTTTGATTTGTGATGTCGTGTCGCTTGATCTGTGAGACATTGTTGTGAGGAAACCCTAGGGTTTCGGAGCCGTTTGAATCAGTGCAGAAATTCGCAAATTATGTGGTTGCGATCTCTCGTATTCTCGGTTCCGACGAGTTCGCGCCTCATGATTCATAATTAGAGGGTAACTAGATATCGACCGGGGGCAGCGCGTTGCGGCTGCCCTCGACAGTAATTGTAACGATGTAAATAACGGTAAGTCATTCTATTGTATATATATTAACCATGCTACATAGTTTTGTTATAATTACAACTCATTACACGTATAGTTATAAGTTTAGAGTTGATTACAAACTGTCAATAGCTTCTATTTTCATGACTATAGAACGTATGAACTTGCGTAACTCAGAATCTACTGGTTGGATATATCTTTCGGTGCAAGTATCAAAAATTCTGAAACAAAATGTAATCTACCATAAATAAACCTGAACAGACAAACATGAAAAACACATAGAAAAATCATTACCTGGAATAAGAATAACAAAAAATTAACATTTTTTCAAAAATATGAACAATAACTTGCCACTTAGAGAAAACAACTTGCTATTTTCAAACGGAAAACATAAAAGAAACAAACCATGGCCTCACATATCCACGAAGAACCAATCAAACATAACTCAAACATGATCTCAATAATGTCGAATTCATTATCCTCATTAACAGTTCATTATAACAGAGCGTAATCCACATGAGAAAGATTAGAAATCTTGTGGAAATTTGAATTCTTCATTGGTGAATGCATAATTAACATCTTGATAAAAAAAGATGTTCTGTTAAATTGAGTATGTTGAAAATATTTGTAGAGTGACACCTTTGCCTCATGGACTACCATTTTGATAATAAAAAGGTTCAGATTTTAACTCCAAAAAGTTTGTAATCAACTAAACAATCAAACAATAATATAAAAAGTTACTGCTTTAAAATCACCAAATCAACTTACCTGGTATGGGTTGTATTGCTTGGAAGATGGATAGGCTGCACAAGATAAAATGAAAAATAACATGTTGGTCAATTCAAGACTTATAGCAACATATTTAATGTGTTATTAAAATAGCAATAGGCATATCCACCTTTACGCACAAGTACAAAGCAAACTGACTTCATGGTCTTTCAAAAGATGGCGCACGTACATCAAAAAAGGATTTTCAAAAGATGGCGCGTGTAAAAAGGTTTTTCCTTGATTGTCATGCAAAAGAGGTAGCATGGTGTTTCAAAAGTTGGCAGACACATCAAAAAAGGTTTGGCTTTTTAGGGCTGGATGCCCTTGTGCTTCTTGTCTGTGTTTGCACCTACATATATGGAGTAGACCAATTTATAGAAAACTTTGTTTGAAATGTAAGTATGTCATAGGAGTTGAAATTAGAATGGTGTATGTGTTATACTTACGTGTTACGGGTTCTGCAGGTCGTTTTTGTTCTTTGTTTTTGTTGTCTTTCGGATCTGTATTTGTTGCTGTATTTTCAACAGGTCATGTAATGTTTGTTGTTTATGTTGATATATTAAGAAATGTTAGAGGACTTACGTGGTGTTGTATTTGTCGGTCTCTTGTCTCGGTTGGTTTTGGTGTCTGGTGTTGCTGGGGTCAGTTGTGGTTGCTTTTGTGCATTGTCGACACCGACTGTTCCATTTGCTTTAATGTTGATGGTAAGAAGTAGTGGTATCCCGATGAGGGCCTTTAGTTCATGAGGTGCTTGTTTTGCATTTTTGTTTCCCTTTGTTATGACCATTTCTTTGCAGGTGATGCCTGTGAGCGCCTTCATCGATTCGTCAAAGAAGCTTGCCTCAATTGTTGAAGTATCATCTTTTATGATGGTGTTCATGCTATACCTGCAGTTTTACATTGTAAGGATAAATCCCATCTGACTTGTGAAAGAATGGTAGTAACAATTGACTAAAAAATGTAAATATTATTTAAAAATAAAATAGATAATGACAAGAAATTTTGTGAAAGAGGTGTAGTTAAGGTGTGTGTATTTTACAGGAAGACGGGTTCTTTTGTCATGTTGTGGTCAGCACATACAAATGTGCCTTCTTCAATGTCAGTTTTGCCGCCACAATCACCGCACTTTACGTGGAACCAACCGCGATATTCATGTATGGTGCTGATAAAGGCGTTGCACAAGTACTTGCCGCGTCGCTGTTAGTTGTAAAGCAAGTTAGTCGAATTAGTGATGTATAACGGTGTTCTTGGGGTGGATAGTTCTAATTTTTGTTATTTGTTGCTTACCAGTTGATTGTTGTTGCACCTTTCTTCAATTTGGCTGATGGTTAAGGTCTGTAGCGTCATGTCAGCACCTTCAAGATTAGGGAGACTTTTGAATCTGTTTAGGTATAATGACATTAATGTAAGCCTTAATTAAACAGTAAACAATATATGCATTTTAAAATATAAAAGTAGTATAGTGACTTGATGAACCGATTTATGCAAATTCCATCACCTGTCAATGTAGAACTGCAACTGAGGGATTGCGGGATTTAGCTCGACTGTTGTAGTCACTGTCGACTCAAGTTGTATGACATTGTACTCAGTTACAATTGTGGCGGTCACTGCAATTACGTTTCCTATTGCGTCTTCACGCTGAATGAGGTTTGCCTTGTCGCCCCATAATGTTATTTCCAGCGGGTTGTTTCTACATGGTGATTATATGTGGTACAAATCTGATATGATGTATATTAGATGTATTAACAATTGGTTACTTACTGTTCATCTCTGATGTTAACCTTTCTGAGTGTTGATGCTCGTCTTATTGTGATAGGAGATACATTATCCACGTGTCCAATGAAGTCTGGCAGGTGTTGTGTAAAAAAGGGAAAATGTTAGGTTTAATGTAATATTGGCAGGTGTTGCATAAAAAGGAAAAGTTTTAATGTCTGGTGAATGTGTCTAATAGTATATTTATTATTTATTGTTGTCTAAGGAAAGTATGTCAATTCTTCATAAGACATAAAAGAAGTCGATGCTAAATTAAATAATTAAGAAAAAAGGGTATTATGATTTTATTATAATCGATGGCATCTAACATGTAACGTAAAGTAACATCATGGCACACGGAAAAACCAGCTCATCAGTATATGAACTTATTCGAATGTTTGATATGGTACCTGTCAGTAGTTTTGGAGGTTCCATTCGAGCACGAAGTTGTTGATAACTTGCGAAGTTGTAGTAGAAAGTGGGGATGTTGACGTTGTTTAGAGGCACGACAGTTGCACGACGTCCTAACTTTAGTGATGCCACGTGGGGGACCATTGGCATATAGGTGCGTGCTTTCCTGGATATATAGCCAGTTATCCTGTAGCATTTTTGGACTTCAAGTAGTGGGCTGAAATGGGTTTCGTCTTTTGCCAGACACATGGCTTCGATTGCATCGCCCTGAAAATGTTATGGAAATAATAGTGTTTGTAAGTTGAAAATTAGCAAATATTGTTAAAATAAGGTGTTAAAGAACTTACATTGGCGTCAACGAAGAGGAACCACATGTCAACAATCTTTTGTTCGTCAGATGTATGAGGCTTCCACTTTTTTATGATCCTTATTTCAATTGGTTTTGCCGACATCTCTGGTATTATTTGAGATATTCTTATTGCAGACATTGTTACCTACAATGTTAAGGTTAAAAATAGTGTTAAATGTGTAAATTATTATTATTATTATTATTATTATTATTATTATTATTATTATTATTATTATTGGGTACCACATAGATAGATGTTTGCAGACAAAGAAAACAAAATAGATATTGATTGTTGTATACCTACATATTATTACTATTGGATGTTGCGTAGATAGATATTTGTGGAGACAAAAGTCAGAATGTTAATGTCTACAGTTGCTAAATATTTGCATATGTAGCACGAAAAATTTGCTTGAAAAAAATAAAACAATAATATGTATAAAAAAGAGGAAAATAGGTAGCTAGTCGTTGTTTATCTCTCTAAGGTAGTCAACGTATACGACATTCTTTGTCTTGTTTACTGGGTAATTTTCTGAAGGAATCACCAAAACCTTTATGGCATGTGGAGATGTTGCTCTTGAGAGTGCCACATACAGTTGGCCATGTCCAAAGACTGGCTCAGGTAGATAAATGCCTATTTTGTTAAGAGACTGACCTTGGCTTTTATTGATTGTCATGGCATAACAAAGCCTTAGTGGAAATTGTTTCCTTTTGAAAGTGAATGGGAGTTCGTTGTCTGTATGTGTAAGACAAATACGAGGAATATACACTTTGTTTCCAGTAGCAGTACCTGTGATTATTCTTGCCTCAATTACCCTTCGCATGAGTTGGGTTATTATAAGTCTTGTGCCATTGCATAGGCCTGCTGTTTGATTAATGTTACGAAGTAGCATAACAGGAGCACCTATTTTTAGTTGAAGCCTATGTGGTGGAAGACCACTGAATTCCAACATGTTAAGATAGTCTGGCGGATAGAGTAAGTCAATGTCCTCATTGTTGTCAGATTTTGGTATGACAGAGTCGGTGCTTAGGTATTTTTGTTCTTCTCCTCTGATTCTTTGTAGGATCATGTCATTTATAATGTCTGTTGTGTCATTCTTGGGACAAACAATTGCTTTCTTAGATAGTGATTCAGCGGAGGGGTTATTTAACGTATCATAATCATATATGAATTCAATAAGCTTTGTAATTGCAGTGTTGTCGTTTGGTATCAAAAACGAAGGCGGAATGTCAATGACTTTTGTACTTAGAGGATCGTTGACATCAGCATGACCAACAACACCGTCACCAATATTTAGCAACCAAGATGAAAACATGGTGACCTCTTGCTTTTGTGTAGCTGTTAATCCTGGTTGTAGAAGTCGCATATTTTCTGTTAATTTAAAAATGGTGAAGTAATGCCATAAGTATGATCTTGGGAGCGAGGAAGCTAAGATGACATCTTTGGAGGCTTTAGGAATGACAGGTAATGTCTGTCTAAAGTCTCCACCAAGAAGAACAGACTTACCTCCAAACGGTTTGTCAGGCTCATCCATTAGGTCTTTTAGACTTTTGTCTAATGACTCAAAGCACCTTCGATCGCTCATTGGAGCTTCGTCCCATACAATAAGTGTTGTCTCAACCAGAAGTAGTCCAAGTTGGCTTTTCTTCTTTATGTTGCAAGTTGACTCATCAGTTAATTCTCTGGGAATGTTGAACCGAGAATGTGCGGTTCTCCCAGCTGGAAGTAACAAAGACGCAATTCCAGAGGCAGCGACGGCTAGGACAACCTTTCCTTCACTTCGAAGCTTTGAAATTATTGTGGACCATAGGAAAGTTTTGCCAGTACCTCCATGTCCATACACAAATGCTAGAACCTGCCTGTCATGACTGAGAAATGAGAAAACATGATCAAATATCAGCTTTTGCTGTTCATGCAGTTTGATGTATGATGCCTTATACTCAGCAGCCAAAGCTGTCCTGTCATAGTTTCTTTCCTCCATTAGTAACCTATTATTAAGAATATGTAAGGTAGCAGGATTTGGAAGTGGGAGGCCGTAATTAGACAGAGATGAAGGGGTTGCAACAGAACGCAACAACAATTCAAGCTCGTACAAGACAAATTGCAGTTTATCGTCGTTACTTATTTCGCCATGTCTTAGCAAACTGTCATCAGCCATCTTTTGCCAATGTTTTTCAAACAAAGCCATAGGATTTGATACCTCGCAATGTAAAAGAATGTGAACAAAGAGTTGTCTTAGTTCTAAGGATGAAGCCCAGCTTGCAGCCTCTTCGAATGTACTGGACCACTCATTGTCATCACCGAGTAGGCCCAATTTTTCACAGGCAGCACGATAAGTAGGAAGCACCTCTCCAGAAACTGTCCGAATGTCTTCAAATGAACAACAACCTTTTTGATGCGACAGCAATAGTCGTAAGTAGAAAGTTTCCCCGCTGCCTGGATGTATATAAATCATTCGACCAATGGACGTAGCTCTAGAGTAGGATCTGGCTTCCCAGCATTTGTCAGCTGCATTCCACCTGTAACGTGACAAATAGTCGATGTACCTAAGTTCACGAGCTGAAGGATCAATTTGATTGTTGTACAACCATTCGGTTAGTGTAGTACGTTTTGAACGGGGATTTCTAAGAACATTTTGCAATCTTTCGGATCCACTAAATGTAAGACTCTGCATGTTTTCCAAGTGAACAGATAAGACCTGGACAGAAGGGTTTCTAACATGAATGTCAAAGTCGAAGATCCGCCAAGAGGCTTCGTGAGGACAGATGAACCTAGCGTCAACAAAATTTTGAATCTCGTCTACATGATTTACATAATGTTGATTATTGTTGCTAGTAGAAACAGGTGAATGTGACACAGCAAATCGAATACGATCAGTGCCCTTTGAAATGTATTTAAACAAATATTTAATAAGCATGTTCCAGCCACAGTACTCAACATTGATGTGAGCCTGGAAATGAAGAAGAAGACACCGGTTATAGGGAACAACATCAGAATTGTCAAGTGACACTCCATTCTTTACAACCTTATGGGCAGAATAACGTCTTCTATAATGAGCGTAGCCATTGTCATCAAACGTAGTAGACGTTTGGTAGTGTTTTGGATACTTTTTTGAACATTTTCCGGACTTCATACATGGACAGTTTGGATTGACAACACCACAAGGTCCGTGCATCATTGAGTCAGAGACAATCGAATATAGTATAGGATCAACCGATGGATCTGGAATTTCAGCAGAAATATAGTTATCAAGCTGATGGGCGGAGGTAATCCTATGTTGTTCTCCTACCCACAAAAGAAGATGGCAATGTGGTAGACCTCTCTTTTGAAACTCGATAGTATAAAGATGTGCTACAACTGTGCCAAATGGTTTTTGTACTTGAAGGAAGTTGACCAAAGAAGTGACTTTCATTTGAAACACACGAGCAATGATATCGGGCCGATCTTGAGCAGCTAAAGTAGGAAACTGCGACATATAACGTTGGATCTCAGGCCAAGAAACATTACAAGTGAAAGTAATAAAATATTGAGGATTGCCGTGCACTCTACAAATAGCCAATGCATCTTGATAATGTTTGTACATGTATCTTGGACCACCAGTAAACGATGAAGGTAGGATGGTTCGACTACCAACATCACGACCAACAGTGTCACCACGACAAACAGCGTCCTCGATGCCTTTCAATAGTTCACTACGAAGATCACTTTGATGAGTTCTAATGTAAGTAAGTCTTTCCTGTTCGATACAAACGTAAGCGTCAACTAAGTACTGTTGAAATAAGCGACCCCCCCTTAACAACAACGTATACATATTAGAACGATCATGTAGCTGATAGCTATAATACATGTTTAATGTCAGCTTCTTCCTCTTTTTGGCTGGGTTGTTTGGGTCGTCAGAAATCCGTAAGTCGGGAGACCAGCCACTCTCACCGTATGTAAACAACAAAGGATATTGAAGTGACATATAGAGGGGATGTAAATAAGTGATACGTTGTGGACCGGCAGACCTGTGTCGAATGATAATATCATAGCCAGTTGAGTGTAGATCAGGGTCTGTGACTATAGCACCTATACAACCAGGTATTGGCCTATCATATGATTGGCAATGATAGGAAGAAAACAGACGAATAGAGAAAGAAGGAACGTCATCAGACTGACATAAATCTCTTGCTGTCTTAAACAATCTAACTAAGTCGTTTGTCTGCTGGAGAACTTCAACCAACAACGAAACCACATAACGACCAAAGTCAGAGTCCAAATCGTTATAAAACCTTAGTCTATTAGAAACCTCATTTTCAGTATCGTAGATATACATTTGCAAGAACCTGGGTTTCTCATTCTCTGGAGGACACAGAGAACCTAACCAATGACAAATCTGACCCGAAACCTTAAACACATAAGGACCAGCACCAGAATTCACCGAATTATCTATTTGAGCACCAAAAGATGTCATAGAAAACATAGAGTTGAAAGCACGAATATTTAACAAAAATTGAGAATCAGAATATAAAGACATAATCGACTCATGTGGCAGTCTAGGAGCAGGCAATGAAACACAACCCTTTTTACAACACTGATTATATACATAAGAAGTATTCGTGCTTTTGCTAACAACACGTTCATCATACCAGAACAAAGCACCACAATACCGACAAACACAATAGCAGTCACCATGATCAATATAAAGTGATTTAGTAGAAGACGAAGTAGACACGACATCTGAGAATCTACGACGTTTTGCCACCATTAGTAATAGCAATAATAGGCAACAAACAGTGTCTAATGACCAAATGTATAGAATCCACAATAGCAGAAGCAAAAATATATATTCTATGACATTCACATATCTATAACATAATTATTTATAAATACCAAAAACAAAACAGGTAAAAGTTGATATGGATCTATATTATAATAATGTGTGCAATTTCAACGTATTTAACTCATTCCTCTTTAGTTATTTTTTATTGACTTATTTGAATTAAAAACACAATGGGAATTGACGCAAGGTGACTATTGATGTTGAATTACCTGGAAGAAAGAAGTAGTTGGAAGCACTACAAAAAGTTGCAGAAAGACGTCTGCTACCGCAAAGATAACCAAAGTTGCAAAATAGCAGCGCAAATGCAAGGAAAGACACAAGAAAAACAAATTAGCAAGTGGCAATAACATATGAACATACTTCAAAACCAAAATTACAATTGATATATATATATATATATCTCTTTTACATCTTTTTATGCTCTAGGAGTCACCGAAATTAAGTAGTAATACATAAGCAGTTATTATGTTTTGGTGAAGCTATATAACTGTACTGTATAAATAAACACTAAAGTAAGTCTAATATTTACCAAAAAATAAGTAGAAAATTAGGGTTTTATGGCATTTGCTATGGCAATCCGTCTAGCAAATTGTCAATTACATAGGTGTGCAATCAACGGTCCAACCAGTCCGGTTCACCTAAAACGGCTTTAACGCATCAAATCGGACCAGCCAGACCTCCGGTTCCAGTCCGACCGGCCGATCCAGTCCGGTTTCAATACACTGGGCACAACAGTTATGAAGACAGATTTGGATAATTGTTGGATTCTCTATATCTTTGTTTATCAAATTCAAGAAATCAAATGAAACTACAAAAATTTAAAAAAAAAAAAAAAAAAAAAAAAGTCTAACAAAAAACGCTCCCTCAGTTTAAACATAAAATAACATCAACCTTATAGAAACAAATATTTATCCCAAAAATCTCAATCCATGCATACAACAAACATAAGGGTAAAAGAACAAATAGAACCAAACTCTAAACCTATAGCAATCGATGGCTCAGCCCTTTAGTTTTGTTTTCTATTTCGGCTCAGCATTATAGCAATTGATATATTTCTTTATTGTAAATCCTAATTACATTTATATACTCAATCATTCTTTTGTTTCTTTACCTATTTAACTTGTGAGTTAACCAACAAACGTAATTTACATTATCATAAATGAGTGACTCTAATCAAGCAATTTTTTTTTTCATCATATAAAAGCTAAATGATCAAAACTTTCGGTAGCCCTTTTTAAGCTACCAACTGGTGATTACCCTTCACAATCTCCATTTTTCAAGCAATCTTCTTGAACTACTATTCGCTTTCACTAAACAGACACCCAATTCAACCAATTTCATTTTCGAGGGTTTATTATCAAAATCATTCTAAATCTTGGGTTTTGTCCACACGTGAGAATCAAGGGGTTTGTTGTTTGATTTTGGTTTTCAATTTATTGTTATGCAACTATGTAAACTGACCTTAAACCACAATCAATCGTTAACGCAAAAACCTGTTTCAGATCAACAAACAGACCAAAATAAAACTTGTTTCAGATGGAGAAAGTACCTGTTTCACATCAAGAAAGATGCCAGCGTAGGAGCAGATTCCTTCGTCACCGAGCCAGAAGAGTTCGTGAATGTTCTGTTAATATTTTTGACAGTATTCCTATCATAGTCGTTAGTGTTTACAATCCATACATCTTGTCAACTTTGCACTTTATGGGGCGTGTAGCAACATTATTATCAAAATCATTCTAAATCTTGGGTTTTGTCCACACGTGAGAATCAAGGGGTTTGTTGTTTGATTTTGGTTTTCAATTTATTGTTATGCAACTATGTAAACTGACCTTAAACCACAATCAATCGTTAACGCAAAAACCTGTTTCAGATCAACAAACAGACCAAAATAAAACTTGTTTCAGATGGAGAAAGTACCTGTTTCACATCAAGAAAGATGCCAGCGTAGGAGCAGATTCCTTCGTCGCCGAGCCAGAAGAGTTCGTGAATGTTCTGTTAATATTTTTGACAGTATTCCTATCATAGTCGTTAGTGTTTACAATCCATACATCTTGTCAACTTTGCACTTTATGGGGCGTGTAGCAACATTGTCAGCATTATGATCGACAATAGATCAGATTTCGTAGAAGTAAGGAGGCAGCGATGAAAGCAGATCGAGAAATTACCTGTTTCAGACCGGCGTAGGAGCAGATTCCGTCGAGTTCGTAGAAGGAGCAGAGCGTCCACAAGCAGCGATGAAAGGAAAGGAGGCACCGATGAAAGGCTGGTTAGGGTTTTTTAAGTGTGGAAGGCGTAGCGTGTGGGTACTGTTCCCACCGACCTTTCAAATTAGAATAGATTATAATATAATTATAATAACGTCCCCGTGACCCGATCCAACCAATGATTCATAAAAAATAAATTAAAAAAAAAAACTATTTATCAAAGTAATAAACAAAAAAACAAATCAAAACCAAACATGGTTTTCAAGAAACATTATTTTAGTACAAATTTTTGATAAAAAACTCTAAATTTTACTCTCTTCATTTACGCGTATTAATTCGATCAAATCTTTTGCAATTGTCACTTGTTATTTTTACCAACGAGACAGAGCCTTAACGGTACCCCGGGATTCTTTCAAATAAGAGGTCTCAGGTTCGAAACCATCCCGCAACGAAAAAGGGTTGCCGGGGGGGGGGGTCAGGGGGTTTTCCCGTGATATTTCCTCTTGGGGTGGCTGTGGGGGTTCATGAGAAGTTCATGTAACTAGACCTTGGTGACATGGTCTGAAAACAGTGGGATCACACGATTGAGACCTTCGCCGTTCAAAAATAAAACTTGTTAGTAGGCCTGTAAACGAACGAACTGTTCGTGAATTGTTCGGTAAGAAGTTCGTTTATGTTCGTTTAATTAAATGAACGAACATGAACATACCTTGTGTTCGTTTATTTATGTTCATGAACAGTTCGGTTATGTTCGTTTATTTGTGTTCGTTAATGTTCGTTTATGTTCGTTAACTGTGTAATGTTAGTTTTTATTCGGTTAACTGACTAATTTACGAATGATATGTATTTACATTTAAGAGACTTGTCGTTTGTGCTCCTTTATACTTGTTCAATTGTGTTCGTTTATGCTTGTTCAATAGTGTTCATGTTCGTTTATTATTGTTCAATGATGTTAAAAAAATGTACATTTATGTTTGTTCATTTATTTTTGTTTGTTTATGTTCATGAACAGTTCACTTAATTTATTAATGAACGAACACAAACGAACACGAACATATTCATTTTATTAATAAACGAACACGAACACAAAATTCATGTTCGTTAAGGTGTTCGTGTTCGTTCGGTTCGTTTACAGGCCTACTTGTTAGCACGCGAATCTAAGCCAAATTTTGATTAATTATTAATATAATTTATGATTATTATGTAATACATAATAAGAAATTAATATTTCTTTCTTCCTACATATACAGCTCTATTTATTGTTAATATTTCTTTCTTCTTACCTATACAACTCAATCTAAACTTTTAAACTTATTATGAGTCTAACTTAAACTAAATTTGTATCAAAAAGATGTAATTTATTATTGATGAATCAAAACATATCACAAATATTAAAACTAACTTTTTATATTGAATCTAATTTATTTTAAACACAATAAATACGTATTTTTTTTCCTTTCGTTAAGGTTAAATATTTTTATTTTTGGCAATAAAGATTATAATAATTTAAAGGTTTTATTTAAAACCTGGAATTTGTTTTCTCGTCTCTCTTTTCTAATATATTTTAAGAATTTTTAATAATTACATATCAAAAAATATAAATCTTCTTATTCTAATAATTCACTAAAACTTGATAACTGTAATAAGATTTAAAGTGTATATTATTTTAAAATATAACTTTATAAATATTGAATATTATTTTTTGTTTTAAATTTTTTATATATTCATATTTTCTTATTTCACCAATATTGGATAAATCTAATATAATTAAAATTATTGTTTATAACATATTATATTTATTCAACCCATGTTAAATCTAATTACCCTTAAACTCTAAAAGCTTAAATTAACCAACTTGTTTCGGAGGAACCCTTAGGTTTTCGGGGCATTGGATTATCACCAATGTTTGCGTTACTCAAGCCGACATTCTCGCTTCCGCTTCGTCCACTACCGCTTATTACGGCCAAAAAGGCACACATTTCTACTACTAGTCCTTTTTTAGTTGGTACAAAAGGTTAACTTTTAGGGTGAAAATGTTGCAGTCGGTATTCTCTTAGTCTAAAAAAATGGTGATGAATGCATCTGTCATGATCATCTGTTACAAACATAAATCATTTTGTATATATATGAAAAGAAAATAATAAAATAAAAATATTATATTTAATTACTGAAATACGCATATCTTATTTTGTTTGGTTTCGTTATACACGACGGTTCAACCGACATTGTCACCCCTTAAATGCAAGAAACGTTCTTGTCATAGTCAAAGAAAAAAAGAGTGAATGAATCTTGTTTTGAGCACCATACTCACCTTATAAATAGAGGCTTCCATTTGTTAATGCAACCATCAAAATAAGTCTTCATATTCATCAACTTTCTTAGCATTCAATATCAACAAAATATGATAATACCAAACATCAAACTACTAGCCTCAATTGCATCGTTTATTTTGATCCTCGCGAGTAACTTTGGATCGAATGAATCTCAACACCTTGACGAACGATCGGAAGAATCTTGGTTGAATACGGGAAAGCTACTCTTATCATCTCTACCGAAAGGGCCCGTTCCACCACCAGGAAACGGGTGTTGTAACACAGGTGACTGTGGTAATGTTTGTCATGATCATGGTTCTAAGAAGGTTGCTGGTTGACACGATCAACGTCACTGCCATTGACCTATATATGTGTGTGAAGACATTAATTAATCTGGAATTTTGTTTAAGTTTATTAATTAAATGTTGCATTCATATAATTTTATGTTGAATACTATGACTCCCTTTTAATAATCTTTAATAATACAAGGGATTGGTTACTTACACACCAATTTTTTTTTATTTTGACACATCACCGACCTTATACGCTTCGTATATACCTATACAAGACGTATAGTCCTCTCTGACACCCAATGATTGCTCACGTATACGTTGCATATAGGACCTATACGATTCGTAAGGACCTATACAAGGCGTATATGAGTCTAATCATTAACATTGGCAAATTATGACAACCAATGATTGCTCCATATATACACACATCATATACGTATATACGAGACGTATAAAAGATGCAGGTTGTTTGGGGTGAGTACTGTGAGAATAATACGACCCATTATTTTGCAACCGAAGGATATTCACCAAGCAATAAACTAGAAATCCGTCTGTGTATGTAAATTATTATTCACAGATTATTGTCTAAGAAGAAACAAGTATGTTTTTTTTCTTATTATTTTTTTATGGTAATCTCGTTATATCTACAACCGATCATCTTTACAACGAGGCAACATCGTGACATGTCTTCAGGGCCGGCCCAATGGGCCAAGCAGCCCAATCTAGGGCTTAGGGCCTCCAAATCTTATAGGGCCTCCTATTTTTCAATATTTTGGGCTTAATTTTCTTCCACTTCAGAATTATGGGTTAAAACAACGTTGGGAACTTGGGCCACTGATCTATATTGGGCATCCGCAAGTGGGCTTTCAAATACCGCTCTGCCGTCCCACTCCCCAATACCCATTACCTTGCGTTAATTGCTTCCATCGGAAAGGGGAAAAAGCCAAAAAGGTTGCCAGATTGGGGTTCTTCGACCGGAGAAACGAGGGGCAGGGTGATGACGATTTTGGGGAATCGAGAAGACGCTTGGGGGTTCTTCGATTTTGAGTTGCAAGTTTCGGGGTTATTGTTCTTCGAGAGTCATGGCTAACAACATTAAAGTGGTTCAAAATCCAGACACGATTTCGTATTTGAATCAACGAGAAGCTGCTGAGGTTGATGAGATTCTCGTGGGTCCTCTTGGATTTAGCGTCGACCGGCTTATGGTTAGTAGTAATCGAGTGGATTTGATATTAGGGTTTGGGAATTTCGTTATATTATCCAATTTTGGAGGTGTTTGGATGTGTAATATGCTAATTAATTTATTAGTGTTTATTCAGTTTTGAGGGTTTTTAGATGTGCAAAATGATGATCAATTTATAGTGTGTTTATATCCAATTTTGGAGTCAGACGAGCATTTTGATACTAGCAATCTTGTAGCAACAAAATGGATCATTAAAATAACAAAATATTTTTATGTTCTTTAGTTTTATATCACTTAACTTAATTATGAGAATTTGAAAAATAGTTTACACCACCAAATTTTTTACCCGACTTTATATTTGCAGGAATTGGTTGGTTTGAGTGTTGCAACAGCAATTGCAGAGGTGAGTTATGGTGGTGTCAAATATGGAGTTTTTGGTCTAATTTGTTTTGTATATTTAATATCTTCATGGGTTCTATTTCTGGTGCAAAAAAGAATGGCTTGTTTTTACAGATTAAAATAGCAGTGAAAGACTCTAAAGGGACTCATGGTGGCTGGTGCAGCCAACAGCCATGCAGGACGACTCCAGGTCAGTTTTTTTTGTACTATAGGGCCTCCATTTTATTTTTTGCTTTGGGCCTCTATAAAGCTTGAGCCGGCCCTGCATGTCTTCATTTTTAACTAGGATTGAGCTGAGTAGTCATAGTCGTAACTATAAGAGTAAATGAAATGTATGCACTACCATAAGTGTAACTAGGAGAGGGTTTGGAGGGTGATCGATCAAGTGATGGACCCTCTGCATAAGTGTAACTAGGAGAGGGTATGGAGGGTCAAGCGATTGACCCTTGGCCGACTAATTAAACTTGGTATTGTTGGGGCATATATCTTCATCTTTTTTTTTCTTAGGAGTTTGAGCCCCAATATTTTTGGTTAATAGAGAAATACAGACAAATAAGATGGTAATAGCAGCAGAAACTAAAACCTTTTATATATTAAATAAATATTTACATGCATAACGTACAGTCTTACATTATAAAAAAAAATATGTTTCAAAAAACCTTGAGTGTTGGTCCTTCCATTAGGTGTTCGCCTGGTGCCTTCTATCTTACTCTTTATGTCTTGTCCCTAGGGCATGAGGTTTCACATGATCATGAGGCCAAGTGTTATGCATCACACCCCCTCACTTCACGTAGACGTCACGTAGGCGCCACATAATCAACCAACACCATCACCCCTTATCACTTCACATCATCTTTACATGTGTTATCCATTAATCCCCCGTCACTTCTCTATTACTCCACGTCATCACCACCTCCCCCCCCCTTTTTCTCCCATTTCTTCTCCTTCACCGCGTCACTCCTCTCACGGCTGACCACCACTTGATGGTCACACCCATGTATGTTATGGTACGTGATGGGGGCGTGAGGGAGGGTGGTCAAGCCTCTCTCACGCTGCATAACACATGCCCTGATAAGTATACACATGTTTAAACATGATTAGCTTATGCTTATACTGATGAGTTATAAGTTTTATAACATTTTACAAATTTTTCATAAACTTCAAATTTATCAAATGACATGCTTTTAAAAAATTGATCACACACATATGCATGCATGCAGCATGCATGCATGTTAACATGTTAATAACAAGTACATAGTTCTATTCTATAAGACAATCTCTCATTTTAATTGGGGTCACCTCACCCGGCCCCATTTAGGTTGGTCGTCATTACCCTAGTTATATACTCTTTTGTGTTCTTCCTGTTCACCGAAACCAGTTATGGTTAACCAAGACTACTTATGGTTTGATTCGGTGCAATTATGACTGTTTTCATAACCAAAACCAATACTTTGATTAATTAATTTTCAATCCATAACGACAACCAATTAATCGGTTAACCATTAATCGGTGGTAGGTTAATCACTAGTTATGATTTGATTTCGGTGGTTAATAATGAAATTGTTGAAAAACTAAGAAAAAAAACTTGTAATCAATATGTGAATTCGAGATATATATTGATGATGAAAATCTAAATAAAGCTCGTAAGAATTTTGAGTGACTAATAATTAGTGAACAAATATTAAAACCACATGAATTATATAACTCATCTCCTAATATATTTAGTTTCACATGTCACTAATAATATTTTCATCCACCAAAAAGTTGTATCACACCTTCACACTTGACTTGCATCATGACTTCTTGAAACACAAAGACATAGAAAAATAATGAAAAAGTAAGTATACAATAATCGGGGTGGTTCGGTTAAATTCAGTATTCGCTTAGCTTAACCATAATTATATATAACCGAATGGGTCGATTAATGACTTAACTTAACCATAATCATCAAATAAAGTTGGTTTCACTTAAAATTAGTTATGGTTCGGGCCATTTATCAGTTATGGTTATATTATGCTCCCTCATATTAGGAGTTCATAGCATAGCTTTGTAACATACAAACTTTCACACTTGTATTATATATTATCTGTTAATGACTTTGTTAATCATTTACCCAAAAACAACTTTAGACATTTGTTTTCATACGACTTTATGTTACGTATCTGTGACTTGTTTCTAGAAAAGAGTTTTCATATGACTCTATGTCCGTATCTCAATCTTTCTTAAAACTAGTCTTTATACATCTCAATGTCACTTGCACTGACCTTGCTTTAAAACTTAATCCTTCACGACCTCACATGTATCTTAGATACTTTTTTAAAAAACTCATTGCCCTCGGGTGTGTTGAATTAATCTTGACAGGTCATAAAGTCGGGTTACGGGTCGGTAGTGTTTTTAATTTGGTGTTTATTAATTAAGTCAATTAGTGGGTCTAGATCATGGGTTGTTTCTGATTATTAATTAGTGTTTCCTTGTTTCTTGACTGTTTTGCTTTGTTATTGGGATGTATTTAATGGGTTTTTAAGTGAATGAAAGGTGGTGGAGTTTTTTGCAGTAAAGTTTCCGAGCAACAAAAATGTTCATAATATATGTTTTTCTTTGTTGCAACATGTTCTGAACCAACAGGGTGATCGTAGTATGTCAACATCAAAAACCTTTTTCAAAACACATCTTATTGCCACAACATGTTACATGTCTTAACCACATATCTATACACCTTAAAAGTAGAGTATATGTTGGGCAGTAGGGCATCACCCATTACTACTTTATACACATCATGATCTTGTCCTTGCTAGTATTCCATAGGTTACAAATAATACCATTATCTTTACTTAACCAATTATTTATCTCAATAGTCAATGTTTAGGTGATTCTTGAAACCGTTAAAATTTAGTGGCACTGAGGGGCTGTTTGCTAGCATCTGAATGGGTATGAATCTGAATCATTCAGATTCAGACCGTTTGTTGGGACATGTGAACAAAAAAACATCTGAATGGAGGTCTGAATGGTTCAGATGTGAAGACTACGCAATTATCAGATGTGAAGACTATGCAATTATAATACTTGTATATACAAACTTACAAATGCCCTTGCTATAAGTATGAAGCATGATTTCAAGATTTTGAAATAAGAAAAGTCAAAAAGTGAACGATATTTCAAGCTAGTTTTCTTGACAATTGTAAAAACTAAAATTCTTTGAATAACGAAAAGTGTCGTGAATAACACTGCATAACACTTAATATTGAAGGCTATGCAATTATCAAAACAAAGAGTAAAGAAAGAGATTTTAGAAACCCTCAATTGTTTTTTTAACATATATAAAACTGTTTCCTTAATTGGGCATCTTATCTATGTTTACAGAGACCACATACATGGACTGACGAACTCGAAGGATAATCAAATGGAGGAGCTTAAATTGCATAAATCTTGAAACAAAAATATCATTAAAGTTTAAAAAAATCGAACATTTAACAGCAACCAATTACAAATTAAATTATCAGTATAAATTTTATTCAAAAACAAAATATAACATATTTTTACTTGACTTTATTTATGTTTTTGTATAATAAATTTTATTATAAACCAAGGCAAGTCAAATATAATATATTTTTATTATTTTTTTTATTTCTATATTCACTTCTATGTTTATTATATTGACGTTTATTTCCACATCAAAGAAAATTATATAAATTTCAAACATGCTCATGTGATGTGTGTATTTTTACCCGTGTTTCAAGCCAATCTGCCACAAGACGCAAGCTTACAGTAGTAGCTATTTTAAAATTCCAATTAAAACTAACTTATTAGCTTGTTAACTTATAAAAAAGTCAATAAGTTAAAAACATGTTTGGCAATGTTAAAAGGACCTTTTGTTTTAATTTTTTGAGTACTGTTAAAAATTTGTTTTTAAAAATATGTAATTTTTATCTCTTAGATTGACTTTTTAACTTTATGATGTAATAAGCTAAAAATCAATCCCAACACTTTTTTTTTAAGTTAATCAAAGTCCTTTTAAACTTAAATAAGCAATCCCAAACATACCCTAATTTTTATTCTCTTTTTTTTCTTGCATTTTTTTTAACAGCCATACTATCCTATTTAATTCAGTGACGAAGGTTTTAAGGGGCCCGGAGGTGTCCCGGCTCCTGCCGTTTTTCTGGTAAGAAGTCTTAATATATTAGTAACCGGCAGGAAAATTTTATAGGTATTGAGTCCGGCCTCTTAGGTTTTTCTTACTAAAATTTCTTGGGCTCCCTTGGATTTCAAAAAGTAATAAAGTTGAACTAATACTGTAAGTTTTACATTACCTTTAAAGGTTTATAGTATCAGTTGTTGTCTCATTCTTTAGCAGATCTTGAGTTTATGGCTGGTTTTGGGTCATAAAAATTAAAATGGACCTTAACTCAGTCGGCCCAAACATTTTCGTTGCGCCAAATTGTATTTTTCTTCCGGAAAATCACATTTACGTTCTAAACATTTTATGTCTCGTTTGATACATATATATTTATTTTTTTGAGTGAATCAAATATTTGATATTTTAAATTTTAAATTGTTTGACCCGACATGAATTATCATTTGTCGACCCAAATTTTTAACTGGAAACATAGCAATAAGAAAAAAACTTTTGGCATACAACTTCCCCCTGAACATATTTTTCAAGCTTTGTCACTGCTCCTACTCTTACACTACACCCAATATTCCATTCTTATTTGGATTTCAACTCAAGACCTTTTTTTCTAAGAGACAATACATATATCAAGTAGGCTAGCCCTACATTAGCTTTTGCCTGCATTTGTACTTGTCGATCGCCTTTTTTTACAAGCAAATTCTTTATTTATTAAAGTCAAAAATAGGTTGACTTTTGAGAATTTCTTTTATGACCATAAAAAACTACTTATGTGGTAAACGACTGGGTCTCTCAATGCTTGACTAACCAATAGAAACAAATAAAGCGTGACTGTAAGCAACCATGTCAGTAGCTTCCATTGTCAATCACGTTGAGTTAGAATGATGCAGATTCAACTAAGTATATTGTAATCAAATGAACGATTACAATGAAGAATAAAACTTTCCAAAAAAAAGTAGCAACTCTCTCACTCAACTTTCAGGTGCCACTAATGACAAACTCTTACATATTTTTCACTCATCTCCTCTATTTAATGACCCTCTAATCTTTCAAAAAAAAAAACTCTTTAGTGGGTAAGGTTATTCCTTTACCTCTTATAGAATAAACTTAAGTAGGAGGTTTTGTGTTAACCATTGATTGCCCTTCATTCGTAACAAAGAATTAAATTGAGACCTCCTATGTTGTTTCTCTTTCATTTTAACCAATACACCACTTTATTTGTGAAAAAGTGAAAACAGATCGAACGAAACAAAACTCAAATTCTCTTGAAATGGCCAGTAGATGCATTACTTCACATGAATGTTCCATCTATAAGAGCGTTCAAAATAAACTCGAATCATATCCGAAACCGAAAGATCGAATTCTAATAATGATTCGGGTTGTTCCTGAATCTGCAAAAAATATTCGGATATTTGGGTCGAAATCATATTTTTGTTGTTTAATGTTTATATCAGGTTGTTTGGGTCGTATGAGATTTGAACAAATTTGGGTGGAGACAAGTTTGGATAGAGAGAAAAAAATTTTAAATCTGAATAACTTGATTTGAATAAATCAAATAACTGGTAATCTGACTCATAAACATCCACATGTTAAACAACGTTTTTAAAAACATCACAAAAAAATGTCAAAAAAAATGTTTAAAGTGTTGTTTAAAAGTCATTTCAAGACCATTTGTTTTTTAAATGTCTTCTTTATAAGCGCTCATTTAATCTAAATGTGTGTGTGTTTTTTCAGTTACTTTTTTCTAAAACCGTTTGTTTTTTCTTAACATTTTAAAGCATGATTGTAAGAACGAATGGTGTCAAAAGACGTTTGCAAAAAATCTGACAGTTTTTTATTAAAAAAAAAGGCAATTAGAAAAATGAACAATTTCAAAAAGAATGCTTAAATATACTAAATGGGTTTAGAAAGAACGTTTAGAAAAAAAAAAAAAAAACAAACAAACGGGTTTAATAGGAAGTTTAGCAACTAAAAAACATACGGTTCCAATAACGACATTTAAAAACTGTAAACTTTTAAAAAAATGAAAAAAAATTCAAAAACTTGCAATTTAAAAGGACGGGTAATAAAGGCAGGGATTAAATTTAATAAAAATATATTTTTGCCTAAAAAAAAGTAAGAAAAAAATCAAAAATAGAAATTTGACACGTGACACTCTGCAGATATAGAAAACAAAAATCCAGCATAAAAAACATAATTCAGTACATAAAAAACATAATTCAGTACATAAAAAACCATATAATCCAGTAAAAAAAGAAAAAACCAGTACAAAAAAATAAAAATACAGTACAAAAAAATAAAAATGCAGTACAAGAAAATAAAAATGTAGTATAAAAAACAAAAATGAAGTCTAAAAAAACACAAGAATCTAATACAAAAGAAAACAAAATCCAATACAAATAAAAATCCAGTACAAAAAAATAAAAATTAAGTAAAAAATAAAAATCAAGCAGCACAAAAAAATAAAAATATAGTACAAAAAACAAAAAATAAATTACAAAAATCCAGTACAAGAAAAATGAAGAACTACAAAAATCATCTAGTACAAGAAAATAAAAATATAGCACAAAAATACGAAGTTATACCTAAATTATGATGTCAAATGTCAAACTGTTATTATTTTTTACTTTTCTTAAACAAAAATATCTTCTTGTTTGATCTTTAATTACCCAATAAAAAGGCAAACCATTTTTAAAAGATTAAGAAAACCGCACGATTTTAATATAGACATTTAAAAACTAAGCAAGGTAGAGACGTTTAGCTAAATGAACTATCATAGAACACAATTCGAAATATAAACGTATTAAAAAGTCATATACAAGAAAAATGTGATGAAAAAAATAGAAGAAAATTCTTTTAAAATTACATCTTCGTCTCATTTTGCTAAAAATGGTAAAATTTTACAGTGTGTTGTGATTTCTGTAGGGTTATGCTAAATATACCCCCCTTTGTATTTTTTTTACTTGTCGTACCCCCTCCTTAAGTTTTTTAAATGTATACAAGTAAACCTTATGTTTTTAATTAACTAAAAAGATCCATAAACCTTTAAATAAAAACGTGAGGGACTGTTTTTACAAAACTCAAACATCACGGAATCATTATCATCATCAATTCATTGTTTAAAAATCAAATAAATATGAAATCTAAGCCTAAAAAACCATAGTCGAACTCAAACTCAAAGTCTATTAAAACGAGCATAAAACTCAAAATTAATTGAACCCAAACAATCCTTTAACCTCTGCGAAACTCTCTGCGTAAACAAAAGTTATTCACAATCTCAAACAAATCAAGAAAAAGGCATGGAAGAACCCGGCAGTTCGACTTCGGTTCATCAAGCAACGAACATGAATTGGTTAGCTAAGGTAGGTGTTTCATATACAATTACACTCGTTTTTGTTCGAGGAATGAAAGCCCTATGTTTATAACAACAATCGGGCCTCAGTTCAATTGAATTTGAACAAAGAGGAACTAGGGTTCATACAATTAAATCTGATTTTGGATGAATTTAATTTTATATTTTGTATAGGGTATGACAAGTAAGAGGGGATACATTTAGTAGAATTTAAAGTAAAAATAATATTTGGTGTATTTTGGTTGTGTTATATAGTTGAAGGGTTGATTTTAACAAATTTATATTTAATATTTTAGGTGAGGGGGTATGACAAGTTCAAAAGAGGGGTACATTTAGCCACACCCTTTCTATAACTTGTGTTTTCATAAATAGGTTAGATTATATCCCTTTTCTGTTGGCTCTAACTTAACAAGACTTGTATAATCCTACTAAAGTTGCTCTCAAAAATATTTATGATTTATTGGCATAAAATTACAACTTTACCCCAACCATTTACTCTTTACTCAATAAATCACTCACTGACACTGCCACTCGTCACTGCCACCACCCATCGCCACCTGCCACCAGCGTTGCCACCCACCGCTATGGTGCTATTGTCACCCACCAGGCCACCACTACCCACCGCCACCCGCCTCCATTGCGACCCACCACCATTTCCGTAACCTATCATCGCTACTATCACCCACCACAACCCATAACCTTAAAATAATTGTAAATATAAAAATGTCGTTTTTGGTTATTTTAAAAAATCCTTTTAGAAAAACTAATACAAACACTTTTTTAAAAACCCATTTTGAAAAAGTCAAAAGTAAATAAACACTTTTGGAAAAAATATATATTTTTGAAGTTAAATAAGCATCTAAAACACCCCTTAAACTATGTTCTTCGTATGTGTTAGTTGAGAATTGAATTAAAAATTGAAACTGGAATTAATTCCATCAAATTTTGTTTGAATAAAAGATTTCGAATTCCATTCAAATTATGAAGGATATTAATTGAAAGAATTGGATCCTTCATCCACACACCGTTGACGTGTTAGATATCTTCCTCGTTATCACTTCATCTCAATGCCAACCTTACCATTACTAATCACCAACCGGCAACCACCGTCACTACTCATTCTACCACCCACCGCCACCCCTGTTATTAACTATTGCCACCATCCTGCAATCATCACAATGTTGGGGTGGCTATTACCTCCTCGTGGTGTTAGTGACGGCTAAGAGTTAATAATAAGATGATACGTTCTTATATCCTATTTAATTATTTTCTTTAAAATGTAAGATGATTTTAAATTCGTTTGATAGATTTCAAATTTTAAAATTGAGAAATCCAATTTCTTAAACTATAATTGCTTTATCAATTCTATTTTTTTCCAAAAACATTTGATACTTGACTAAACGCACCTTAAGTTTTCTGCTGAGATTATATAATCGTGTTGTGAAGACTTAAATTTAATCTGGACATGATTGCTAAGAATAATGAAATTGTGCAAAAGATGAATATATAGGTCGTTAATTACGTTGATACATGTATCTATAAATTTATAAGTCAAAAATAATCTGATTACTTAGACCTTAATTGAAACCATTTAATAAAAAAATAATTTAGTCTTATAAAAGTACGACATGATTATTTTTATTTACATTTTGGAGTAAAATATCATTCAAAAGCAAGCTTGTCTATATTTTGACTTAATTTTTATTCAAAATCAAGACTAATCAAATATGATAAAGTTGTGGTTCAATTTCTTTAAATCCATTTTCATGTTTCTTACACTAATTTTTGCAACTTATGCTCGTACGCATTTCAACATCAATTTTATCCAACAACTAAATTTTTCTTGATTTCCAAATATATTGTTACGACATATGTTTTATTTACATTCTGAAATTCAGAATTATTTCGTCGTAATTTAATACCGCTCTCTAAACCTACTTATCAAAATATACCATTACGATGTTCTTACGTGTATCTATATTTCAGTTCAAATTTCATTCAAAACCTTGTTCTTCGGAACAATCCACAGGCCATCAAACTTACAAACTAATAAAGCTGGGAGATTTTATTTGTCCACTGAATCCTTTTAAAATATAATGCTTTATAAATTAAATATCAGATTTGCTTACGTTCTTATTTTTATCAACGTTTTGATGTAAACTTTTTCGAAAGATGAATATTAATGTATAATTCATCAAAAAAAAAGTCCTACAAATTTAACACCATCGTCACATCACTCGGGGTTCCCCACTAGTTTCTAAATGTGCTTTTAAAACATAAAATCAAAAAAGAAGTTAGTTAAATACACACAATTAACCATGAATATTAATTAAAGAATTGACTAGAAAAATAAAAATGGCCACAAGTTTTTGGATTGCAAGGTTGTTATCCCATATATGCATGGCCATCGGCAAAGTAATCAGTGATCAACCGAAGTAGAATGAATCAATGTTGGATGCGGTCGAGCACCATCACCGTGGCGACGACCGGTCACCTTCTTGGAACCGATACAATTATTACCACCATTGCCTGTGTTGTTGCATCCGTTCCCTGGAGATGGAACGGAGCTATGTTGTTGTAGAGATGATAACAACAAATTTCCTCTTTTCATCCATGTTTCTTCAAATTCACCATCAAGAAGCCTCATGGCTTCGTTTTCTTGAAAATTTAAGAATAATATAGTTGCAAACAATGCAATAATGGCTAGATTTTTTGTTTCGGGTGACATGTTTTTTTCTTATATAGATTAATATAAGTTGCAATGAGCAAGAAGAGAATGAATCTGTAAATATCGAGATGAAGAACAAAATTGTGAAAATGTGTAAATGTATTAGGGTTTGATGAGATTATGAAGTTATTTATAGGTAAGTTAGACATCGCATTGTTTGACTTTGACTCTGAATATTCGTAATCCACATATAGGAATATTAGAATATAGACCGAAATTGAATAGGTCGTATATGAATGGTAGAATTTTATCCCACGTTCATCATATTTGCATACCAAAAATCTCATTAAAATATTAGGCATGAAAAATATAATTCTGCATATACATTTTTTTTTTATTTTTATAGCGATAGTATTTTCCATTTCCGTTTTAATCTTTATGACTGATCTATCACAATTTGATATGTTTTTATAACCATATCTGCATATCATCACACCGTAAAATTTGTATTTAATCATTTTGTTTCGTCACAACATGCAATAGCCTTTCCATGCTATGCTATTTCATTCTACTGATAAGTGAAGAAAACAAATTCACAAATTAATAAAAAATTTTCAAAATTGTTAAATTTAAGTCAAACTGGGAAAAAATAATAATCAAATAATTATAAATATTCATATGTTTTTCATTTGTCTTTACTAATTATAAAAAAAAATAAATATCTATAAAAATTACATATAATTGGAACTTTAGAGAAAATTGAGTGACTTTAAAGAGATAAAAAAAATCTGATGACTTAATTGAAACAATTGAGAAAACTTTGTTACTATTTTACGAAGTTACCCTTTAAAATCATGTATAAGCCTGATTACGCATGGTTAAATTATTCAAAGAATCTAAAAGTAACAAATCTAATTAATCAATCATTTAATATTTTTACTAATGATTCATATTTTTATCTTTCTTACCTGGAAATGCTGATGATGTATACTTGAAAAAAAAAACTAAATCGTTAATATGTTTTTTTTATCTTAATTGCAAACTAATTCGATCATATGTTATATTTTTTTCTTTTGCAAAGTGCAAACTGTTTATATATGTACACATCTACACTCCGGATTCTATGTATAAATGAAATTTATTCATAGGCTTTATTAAAATTTGAGAGAGAACCATAAATTGCATTTCAACAATGCTTTAATTTTTCAACTGTTTTTAAGATTGAAAAAATATATATTTTGTTCTATAAGATCACGATCCAATGTTTACAGTTTTAGGTGAAACCGTAAACCAAATCGTTAATAACGGTTTTTTAATAATAAAAACCAAAATCAAACCATTAAAAATAAAAAGCAAACCAAACCGAACAGTTATTAACAATTTGGTTCCGGTTTGGTTTTACGGTTTTAGCTCTCTATATTTTGGCTTTCTAGGTTTCAATTTTTTTGAGCTCGTTATAAATGAAAACCGAATCAAAACTAATTAAGTCTTTTAAGGTTACACAAATTAAGTCTACTTGATCAAGTGACTAAATAATTAGGATACATAGACAGATGAGTTGAGAACCAATTTGATGCATGAAGCTAAGGTTGTAAACAAGCTAAGCTAGGGTGGGCTCGGACTCAGTTTATTAGGCTGTACGTATGTTATAATTGGCAAGTTATGTTACAAGACATCAAAAGTAAACTAACCCAACACAAATTCATGAATTTTTTTTTTTCTAAAGTAGAGACACAAGTTCGTCACGATACTTGCTAAAACGAAGTACAACACAAGTTCAACCACATAATTAAGAATTCGTTTTTAATTACAGTAGTTTTGTAAATTAATTTCACATTACATAATTTGTAAGCTTCACTTCTAAAATACATAATTTTTGCTTAATTCTAGGAAATAAAAATGCCATTTACTTTATTATATATAAAAAAACTTTTTGGTAGATAACCCGAGGGAAAATACGGTAAAGAATCAAAGGCCTCATTTATAAATCGTACCCTAAGATTCTTCAAAATGGGAGGTCTTGGGTTCAAATCCCTCCCGCAGCAAAAAAAGGGTCTGTGGTGGGTCAGGGGGTTTTTACAATGGGGTTTCCTTCTGGGATGGTTGTGGTGGCTCATGGGAGGTCCAGATAACTAGACCTTGGTGACATGGCCTGGAAACAGTGGGTTCACACGATTGAGACCTTCGCTGTTCAAAAAATAATTTATAAATCGTCCTTAGGATTTCTAGGTGGTGCACTCCAAACTTTCTAAGGGTTCAAAAGAATTATTGATATACGTGCATACCTTTTTAATTAAGGGTTCAAAAAAATTATCAATACCCTTACACAGGGGTTGTATTTAATAGAAAATTTTTTGTTTAATAAAAGTAAGAATGAATAGGAATTTGACACGTGACATAAAAACATAAAAACAAAAATCTAGAATAAAAAACAAATCTGGTAAAAAAATATCCAGTACAAAAAATAAAAACTGTAACAAAAAATTAAAAATTCAATATAAAAATACAAAAATCCAGTTTAAAAAAAACAATACAAAAAAATCTAGTACAAAAAATACAGATAAAAAAAGAATCTACTACAAAAAAATGTTGTAAAAAATAAATGTTATGCCTTAAATTATTCTTCATTCTTTTTTTATAATATCACATGTAAAACTCTTATTGGTTCTTGCTCTTTAAAACAAAACGCTCTACTTATTTGATTTTTTCATGTATACATATTTGTGTATGCTCAAACAAAAGAAAATCTCTATAATTTGTTTTGCATAAGAGGACTCGATGGATGCATACATGAATTATGATTTCTTGAACTAAAACGAACACTTCTAGTCAATTCGTGAATTTGTTTTATACATAAGAACCTATTTTTAATACTCTCACGACACTTCAAATGTTGGAGATGATAGTGACCTCTAAATGTTTTTTCTAACAAAATATATTTCCGTGATATTCTCCTATTTTGCCTCATAACAATAATATGAAATCCAAGAACAAGTTAACGATAAGTTTCACGTACAGTCGAAAACTCGATATAATAATTTATTAGTTGATCTCGAACCATTTTCTTATTATCATATCAAATTAACCCTTAAAATATGACTCCTCATGCACATATTGTCACTATGGAGACCAGTCAGAGTTAAAATTTCCAACCTTTTAAACATATTTGCAAAATGCAAAGTTTATCGACATAAGATCGACTCGGTATATCGCTTGACCCCACGATGTTCTATTCAGTATTTGTTAAAGCTTGTAGTCAAATATTATAAATCATTGACAAGTAATGGCGGATTTAAAGGAGGGTCCAAAGGGTCCCTTGACCCTCCAATGTTTGCATTTGTGTTTAGTCACATATTAATTTAATGATCTCATTGATAGAAATTTTTTAGAATTTGACCCTCTTGATTTTCTCTAAAGTGAAAGTATTTAGTAAATAAAGCATGGGTGTTGTCTTTTTACATATTTGTCGAAAATTTTCTTTTACAAGCATTAAAAATAAATCAATTTTACAACGATTTAAAATTACGAGACCTTGAAGATCACAGTTATTAATATTTTATAAAAAACTTTTAATGTACAATATCAAATTATGAATCTATAATTTTTCTATTGACCCTCCAATTAATAATTTTTGGTTCCGCCACTTGATGACAACGTTATATGTCATGATTACATTTCAATTAGCAAGCACAGCTAGTTTAATTAACGGCGTCATAAGACCGTTGGACCCATTCATTTGGGCAATATCATCTACTTCTGTAACAATATAATATGATCAATTGTTACATACTTTAACAAGTTTAGATTTATTGTACGTACGTAAAACTTGATAAAACATTTTTGTTTTGTGAAGAACTGGTAACATGAATCACTTTATAAACACTAATAATGGATAATACAATTAAGTAATGAGCTAATTAAATATGCATGCAATTATTCATGAACAGACAAATTCAAATAAAAAGGGCTACAAATTTTGTTTGAAAATAGTTTTCTGACGTTGTTAAATCTATATAGTGTATGAGTGATCAATAGAAGTAGATAGAATCAATATAATATATTTGGCGATGGAGCACCGTCATCATGGCGACGTCCTGCCACCTTCTTGGAACTGGCACAAGTATTACCACCATTGCCTGAGTTGCTGCATCCATTCCCTGGAGATGGAACAGAGCGATGCTGTTGTAAAGATGATAACAACATATTTCCTCTTTTCATCCATGTTTTTTCAAATTCTTCATCAAGAAGCCTGCTAGCTTTGTTTTGATGAAAATTTAAGAATATTATAACTGTAAACAATGCAATAATGGCTAGATTTTTGGTTTCTGGTCTCATGTTTGATGCTTCTTGTATGTGTCTTAATTAAGATGCAAAGAACAAAAGGAATGAATAACAAAAAGATAGTGATTGAGGGAAATGAGTAAAATTGTTAGGATTTGTTGATATGGTGAAATATGTGGAGATGAAATGAAGGTTATTTATAGGTAGGTTTGAAACTATTATTAATTTATTTATAAGGGTGTTACTATTTATACCTTAATATATAACTACATAATCCATAAAATAATTAATTGTTATATAAACATTAAACCACTCTCATAATCATTAATTAAACACTAATTTTCTTATAATTATCTAATTATTACTCAATTTGAATTTTTGATAAATTTATTTTTTTTTCTATTAATACTATATTCTTTATTCTATTTTGAGTTTTGATAAAATCTTGATTACTTTTTTTTTTCATTTATAAATATATATATATATATATATATGTGTATTAAAATTTTTAAAAATTATATAAACACTAATACTAACAAAAGGATATTTTTAATAGATGTAGTTGACATCATGAACAAAACTATAAAGGTAAAATTAACAACTAATTTTAGTGTAAGTTTTTCTAAAATAAAAAAAGGTATACATAATACCTTTGATTAAAAATGTATAAACAAGTACCCAAAATCAATATTTTATATTTTTTCTATTTATTATAAAGTATACTTTGCGTTTTCATTTAATATCGAAAATCTTAGAAAACATTATATATAGTCGTACATTGAGTGTATGATCAGGCGGATCACTTAGAAAAACACTTCACAAGTAATTTAGTTACAAGCTAACATATGCGGAATATCTCTTAGCATGATGTCTCTACAGTTGAAATAATTAAGTAAAAAACACAAGTTACTTCAAGCTTCAAGTGTATTTCACTCAAAGGATTCAAGATTACAAGACTTAAAACTTGAACTATTTCCTTAGCGGTTTAGAATGAGATATTATATACTACAAACTACAGCTGTATTATCTTAGGAATACAAAACAAGAAAAACATTACAAACAAAATAAAAAGCTTATTCTAGCATTTGTTGTGGTTTGACAGATCAACCACATTAATGAAAATTAATACAAATAGTCTAGTTGGCCAAATACATTAAATGACTTAATGACTTCGAGCCAGAGTAATAATAATGTTGATCTTGAAAGCATCAGACAATCTTCTTTAACACTACTCTTCTGGATGTTGTAGTTTGCCTCTTTGATATTCATCAGATTGTCTTGTACTTTAGTCAGATGCCTTGTGTTAAAACTGCAATTCCTCATATACTTCAACAGTTAGTGCTGGTCATCGGAAGTCTTTGCATTGGAAGCTTGTGTGTGCCGGAGGCAATTATTGTTTATGAAGCATTTGTGCCTCGAAATCGTT
The DNA here is from genome assembly GCA_009363875.1 of Mikania micrantha. NCBI lineage: Eukaryota > Viridiplantae > Streptophyta > Magnoliopsida > Asterales > Asteraceae > Mikania > Mikania micrantha. The sequence continues at coordinate 86,956,655 of CM018695.1, read as the reverse complement.
TCTTCATCGACAGCTAGCTTTTCTTCATCGAAAGCTTTTCTTCTTTTTGGTCATCGGAATGATAAGGTTATTTTTCAGAAAAATCAACTTAATCTTTCGAAGACTAAGAGCTTCCGAAGGATAAAATTATCATTCCGATACCTCTTTGGACTTTTTGGGAGTTAGGATTTTTCAAGGAAAGTTGTATTTTGGTACGAACCAATCTTTTATGATCTTACATTGAGTGTTATGATTTAATCAAAACAACCGATACATATTTATACTAACGTATGATGGTTTAATTGAAAAAAAAAAAGAAATTATCTTCAATGTTAAAAATTACAGTTATATAAATGGATCTATATTGACTAAAAACTCTCATGATTGATTTGATATACATTTTAGTGTTTTTAGGATTGATTTAGTGTTTTAAATTTTTTTAACAAATAGATTATTTTTAGCCAACGTAATATACTTTGTTACCTCTTCAATATATAATTATAAAAAGTATAAATACCAGTAAAATAAAAAAAAAAGCATTTGCTTTTCTTATTTTTAAAAATAATTTATTTGTCTTAGAAAATATAATATATTCAATTTTAATAAGATGACAAAAGTGGACTACTTACCGATATTAAAAAAATTCTTGTTATATCTAATGTTATTAATATTTTTGAACAGTAACAAGTATGTTCGATACAATAACAACTGACTAGATTTTCTCCGCGCGTTGCGGCGTGTTATCACAATACACTCTACAAAATGGGTATTATGTCATCATTTGTATAATCATAAGTTACATAGCAAAATCAAATTTCTTATCATGAACCCTATACGATTTTTCATTAAAAAAAATCATACAATATCAATGCAAATATGCTACGAAAATTAAATAGAAAAAAATAGTCACAAATTTTTTCTCATCGTGAACCAACTGGTTGAATTAAAAGAAACGCAAATATCTACATAAACATCGATTTTCTATGATAACAAATAAACCATTGTTACAATTTTCCGAACACCACCAAAACCTTAGAAAAAACTACATTTTTTCACTATACATATATATATATATGTATATGTATATGTTATTGTTGGGTCTAAAAAAGTCAAGACCAACGGTTAATTTGAATAGATGGAATGTAAACAAGAAGTATTATGTATTTGTTGATTAGGGAGCAACGAGTCACCGCGAAAGCCACTGAAAAGCTCAAGATTATGAAGACACTCGAGATGACCCGAAGACTTTAGCAAATGATAATACGATTTATTTGTTTATTATTTATTATCATTTGTTGCACTTTATTTATTTTCTAGGGTTTGGGTCATGTGACATATAAATAGAGGATGTTCTCTATTTTGTTAAAATAACACATACAAGAGAGTGTGTGAGGGTGTGCTTCAATGTAATCTTGAGAGAGCTCTCCCCCATGAACTCCATGGATTCTTTATCCATGGAGTTTGAGAGCATGTGAGGGGTAGGTAATGTAATCTTGTTGACTAATGAATCTTATTTCTTTACATTGTTAGTCGTTACATTACATCTCAGATTCGTTTTTGGTTGTGTTCTTCAACATCTTCACCCATCTTCAAGACTTTCTCTGTTCTTCAACTGCTTAATCTTCACAAATCGGGTAGGTCCTATTCCGCAACCGTTTTTACAATTGGTATCAGAGCCAAGTTCTCGAGAGTGTCATTCTAACCATTGATTCTCTCAAACTTGTGCTCAATACCCTGATTTTGTGAATTTTTGTGAAACTTCTTTGAAGATGTTCTTGTTCTGGGTTCTCCGTTCTTCAATTTATTTGGGTTATATTTTTTTTGTGTTTTGATATGGTAAACACAAGTGGGTTTTGACTCTCCCTATTATATGTCAAAACCCCACCCAAATGTGATCTTTATCGGACGAGTTATCAAATTTTTTTTCTTTTGATAAAAATGGAGGCGGATGAAAAATTTTAGGGCAGCTGGGTTTGTTTCAAGAAAGAACATAATGATGATGACGACGTTCTTGAATTTAGGGTTTTCAGAAGGTTTTATTTGATTGGTTTTCAGAAGCTCACCATGGATATTCTTTAAAATTATTGCTTCCTATGGCTATTGCTTCCTATGGATATTGCTTCCTATGGCTACTGCTTCTGATTGGAAATTGCTTCCTAAGCACAAGTTGCTTCCGAAGCACAAAAATTGCTTCCGAAGCACAATTTGCTTCCGATGCACAATTTCTTCGTATGCAAAAGTTGCTTCCTAAGCAAAAGTTGCTTCCTAAGCATAAGTTGCTTCCGATTGGAACCTACTTCTGAAGCATCTTCTGAAGACATCTCCTTCTGATGAGTGAAGCTTTTTCTGAAATTGAATTACTATTGCTTCCGAGAGTTACTTCCAAAGAGCAGAGGTATTATTGGTATGTAAAGAAGTTAGTTTCTTAAGTGTTAATTTGTGATGTCCAAGTTCTAATGCATCTACAAATTAATACTTCTAAAGCTAACTAAACTGTTTAAAGAACCAAAGTTTTTGGTATAAAAGGAAGTTAGCTTCTTAAGTGCTAATTTATGATGTCCAAGTGCTAATGCATCTATAAATCAGTACTTATGAAGTTAACCAAATATTTCTTAAGTAAAATCATCTCTTGATATGTAATGTCTTATTTCTAAGTGTTAATTTGGATGATATCCAAGTGCTAATGCATATTCAAATCAACACTTTAAAATTTGACGACATATAATTTTACTTTTGAAACACATTAGCCTTTGGTTCGCTCATTCGATTTCATCATTGGAAGTACTTTACTCCGTGGCATGATAGAGCTTAAACTTATACATCATCAGAAAATCAAAATAAGTTAATGATGTCTATTCTATAAGTCCAATTGGTGTTCCATATCTGCTGCATGGAACATACTACCGGTTTGCATTGATTGCTTCCGAAGAACACTACTTGTTTTTGAAGACTTGATGGATCTTCACACGTCAGTTATCTATATCATCAATTTAGGGGGAGATTGATAGATTAAGCTGATGGCAAGTGTGTTACCAGTGGTTTATCAGTGAAAGCTTATGTTTCATTGATGTGAAGATTTCTTATTCTGCTTTGAAGACTCTAAACTTTCAGATTGTTGGGATATGGTTTTCTTTTAGCTTTGAGCTTGCATTTGTCATATGTTCATTACAAGGATTGGTTGGAGTCCTACACTTGAACCGACATCCTATATTCTTACATCTTTTGGGTTGGGATGAAGATTAAGATTACACTCTATATTCTTCCATTCTTGGTGTTGGGGATGAAGATTGAGATTAGTTAATCGTAGGAGGAGCTTAATCAGAGGGGGAGAAGATAAATGAAGGCCATAGAAGTTCAAGATGTTTGTTTTGGGTTTGAGAAGCGGATAAAGGAAGATTCACTTTGTTTTGCGGTGAAAGAAACATGAATTGCATCTACACAAGTTCAATCTTATTATTCATGTTTGTTTCATCATACTTCTGCATTGGCTTACATTCATCTAACCAAATAGGGGGAGACTGTTGGGTCTAGAAAAGTCAAGACCAACGGTTAATTTGGATAGATGGAATGTAAACAAGAAGTATTATGTATTTGTTGATTAGGGAGCAACGAGTCACCGCGAAAGCCACTGAAAAGCTCAAGATTATGAAGACACTCGAGATGACCCGAAGACTTTAGCAAATGATAATACGATTTATTTGTTTATTATTTATTATCATTTGTTGCACTTTATTTATTTTCTAGGGTTTGGGTCATGTGACATATAAATAGAGGATGTTCTCTATTTTGTTAAAATAACACAGACAAGAGAGTGTGTGAGGGTGTGCTTCAATGTAATCTTGAGAGAGCTCTCCCCCATGAACTCCATGGATTCTTTATCCATGGAGTTTGAGAGCATGTGAGGGGTAGGTAATGTAATCTTGTTGACTAATGAATCTTATTTCTTTACATTGTTAGTCGTTACATTACATCTCAGATTCGTTTTTGGTTGTGTTCTTCAACATCTTCACCCATCTTCAAGACTTTCTCTGTTCTTCAACTGCTTAATCTTCACAAATCGGGTAGGTCCTATTCTGCAACATCTGATACCACTTGTAGGATCGGGTTGCTAAATCTAAACAACACTTGAACAAGTATTTCTCACTAACAGAAAACTCCGCATCTGTTAGAACTTAGTGAGAAATACTTGTTCAAGTGTTGTTTAGATTTAGCAACCCGATCCTACAGTTATTTACTATTTCAATATAGTATACATATTTTTACTATTCATTTTGGTTGCATTTTAATATATATATATAAGTGTTCAAATAATAACTCACTCTTAAAACAATAACCCGTCAAGATGAAGTCGAATCTTGGATTTTTTTTGAACATTATTGTAACACATTTATAACACTATTTTCTTTTATAAGTTTGTGTAAATTCATCACCGTTTAAGAGATATCATCGTTGTAAGTTTTTGATTTACAACACTGTAATTGTTTTAGTCCAAAAAATTACAACGATGTAAACTCTCAAATGGTGATGAATTTTCGCAAACTCATAAAAGAACATAGAGTTCTAAATGTGTTACAATGATGTTAAAAAAAATCCAAGATTTGGCTTTATTTTGGCAAAGTTATATGGGTTATTGCAATAAAAGTGAGTTATTATTTGTTCACAATCATATATATACATATAGGGATGTTCAAATGAGAATTATTGCAACTTGAGAATTAAAAGAACCATTTCTAACCACGAGTTTAAAGGGTAAAATAGCAACTTCTCCTACTTAAAGGAAAATTACTTTTATACCCCTAAAAACATATGGTTCAAAATTAGTTCATTTGTTTCTTTCATATTTAATAGTTCTTAATAAAGTAAGTTCATATATATATATATATATATATATATATATTTACTATAAAATAAAATATATATAATTAAAGTTCATGAATATATATATATATATATATTTACTATTTAATAATATATATATATATATATATATATGTATATATATATATATAATTACTATTTAATAAAATATGTATAATGTTATTATTCATTTTCATGATTTTTAATTCTATATAATATATGTTAGGTCATTTTGTAATAGTTTGCTTTTAAAAGTATGTATTTAACTTAGGTTTTTGCTAGGTTCGTCTGGCCCACGAACCTAGGCATAGTTTGTGTAGGTTCGGTGAACCTAGAGTTATATGATGTAAAGGTTCGTCTAGCGAACCTGTGGGTTCGTATGGCGAACCTAATGGTTCGGCTAGGTTCGTTTGTACCTTGTATATATTGCAAGTTTGTCTGTGTTTGCAGGTGTGTGACAGAACCAGATAGAGAGAGAACCTGTGTGAGATCAGTGATTGAAAGAAACTGTGTGTTCTTATTTCATGTTCTTGTAATCAGATTTTGTTATCAATGAACATGATTTTATCATAATGATTGTATATCTTTGATTTATATAGATTTAATATAGATTCCGCATAGATTGAATTATTAATAGAATTACAGTGATCGATCCAGAGCAATCTACATTATATATATATATATATATAACTAGATTTTTACCCCGTGTATTACACGGATTAAATATAAAATATTCAAAAGTTAATTGATAAAAATTCAGAAATTATAAATGATATTTTGATATAAAATAATTAATTTACGTATTAATAAGTACTTTAACTAATAAAACAATAACTAAAAGCTTTAATAAGTAAAGAAATGATATATAAATGATATTCTTGATTTATAATAATTGATATTATTGAAATAATTAACGTTAAATACTTCAATTTTTATTTTGTCAAAAATTAACTTTTGTAAATAAAAATATATTGTAAGGTATACAATATGTAATTATTAAAGTTAAAGAACCCAATTTAAAAATATAATAAAATAAAGGACCAAAAGTGTAACTTTTCGTATCAATGTTATAACTTTAGTTTTTAAATATATTAATAAAGCGTCGTTTGCTTGTAAAATTACATTGTTTAAAAACTCATGTTTATAGTAGTATATTTTTTTCTAATTTCATTTTTTTAAGAATTTTTTTTCTAAAAAAATTATATTTTATAAACTTTTTAAGTGTGTTTTGTAATAGAAGATTTGATTTTAAAATATTAGAAAACTATTTTTATATATGAAAAGGATAAGTAATATTATTTGTCAATAATATTAATAGTATTAACTACTATTATTTAATATGAAAGAGATTATAATTCTTAATTAGTAGAAAGTATTAATTGGAATGCTAAAAAAATGACATGTGGTATTGATAGTGTAGAAATTTGACAAGTGGAAAAAAAAGATGTTTGTTTATTAATATAGTAAGATAAGATAAGATATGTTATGATTATTTTTATATTGTTTCTGGTCTAATATTGTTAATATTTTATTCAAAACAGACCCTATTAATACAAGTGACTGATCAATCTTTCACTTAAATGAAGCTCATATCTTGTTGGTTTGAATATAGTCAATGATAATTAACATAGTAGATTAGGGTGTTGTTGGAAATTAACTTAGGGTGTAAATAGAAAAACCATGTAACATGCTGGCATGTTAGGCATTAAAATTAAATGAAAACCCAGCCAAAAAAACGAATGTTTGGAAGTTGAGTTGGTTGTTGGGCATGCCCTTGGCATAGGTACTAAATTTAATTAGTAATGTCAATGTTGGGGTTCACATTGTAATTGCATACCAATCGAGTTCAGTATGAACACGTAGACGTTCGAGGTAAATGGCGGACCTAGAAATCTTTTTTATGGGGTCAATTTTTTATATAATTATTTGTCATTAAATATTTTATTTTTTTACCAATTCGAACAATATACTGATCAACTTGAAACAAAATAAAGAACAATAGGCAAAATCAATCAACAACCAACAAACTCATCATCAATATAAGGATCAATATCCAACCAGAACAAGGTCTGAAAACATATCTAAATATGAACATCAGACCCTAAATTGGAAGGTCTGGAAAACTGCGCACAAGAGACGAGATACACACGCATGTATAGAGGTGGGAAAATCGGGCTTTTTTGAACCGGTTCCAGTCAACAACCGGTTTCGGTTCCTGTTTCGACCGGTTTTGGTTCGGGTTTTGGCCGGCTCCGGGTCGGGTTTTGCCGAGTAAAGGTGGAACCGGTCCGGCTTTTTCCGGTTCCGGTTTCTCTGAGAATCCGGAATCTCCTGTACCCACCAGTTCGGGCAATCGGTTCCAGTCCCGGTTCGGATTGTTGGTTCCGGTTTTGGTTTCAGGTTTTTTGCCCACCTCTATGCATGTATGATATCCTTCAGACATCAGTTACAGACTTTGTCTATCTAGACTTTTAGCTTTCGGCCCAATCCATTGCAATCAAGCTCTCGGCCACACAATGACACAATTCATATACAAGCCCATCTGCAATATTAAAAAAAAAAAAACAAATAAAACAAAATAAAAACCACAAACTATTTGGATCATAAAATTGAAAACATAACAACATAATTTTAACAGTGCACTACTAAGAAGGTTGAAATACATGTACGTTGGGCCTATATGCTTATAGATGGAAGATGTGTTTATAGACAGATAGGAGTGGGATTTTCTATCAAGTGATCCATATTTGTCAAGTCCTTCTAATAGTCTACTCAGTGGGACTTTGTATTTTAGATCAAGTGATATGTATTTGTCAAATTTGTCTGGAAGACGAAAGGAAGTTGATTATGGAACGTCTAAAATGAATTAGGCGTTGGGTCGATGCCCGAGTGGTTAATGGGGACGGACTGTAAATTCGTTGACAATATGTCTACGCTGGTTCAAATCCAGCTCGGCCCAACAATTTGTCAATCTACTATCAGATGGTAGAACACTCTTGTTCTTAAGAAATACCTGATACGAGAGAATAAAAGAGAGTCCAAAATTTATGCTAGATCTCTTCTTATTTCCCTGGGATTGTAGTTCAATAGGCAAGAGTACCGCCCTGTTAAGGCGGACGTTGACAGAACCTCTAGAAAATTAGAGAAGATTAGATTCATTTAAATTGATATTAAATCATAAATATAGTAAACTTATGTAGCTAAATGCAATAACTTATTTTTTATGTTTTTGTTTTAAAATTTACGTACCACAAAGTTTAATCATAAGCAAAAAAAATATTTACGGCCTCAATTTTTGTATTTGTCTTGGTTTTTCAAAAAAACTTAAACTGACCCTAACATGTGGGTGAGTTTACTACGTTCTAAAAGGGAAGAATTATGGGCTATTGGGCTCCAAAAGAAAGTGTTTGCTATTAAAGAAAAAAAAAAGTTAAGAAAACTTCAAAACGCAAAATATATTGATCGTGATACCAAATTCACATTTGCATAACAATTAATTAGTAAAACGAATGTTTAGTAAATTTACACGAAAAACAGTGATAGCAATATGCTATTCACGACTGAACAATTAATTTTAAGTGGCGTTAATGAAATAAAATGTAAGCCCGTATACATGTAATAATACGTAATAATAATATCGTGTCCAAAAAATAACTAATTTTGTTATTTTTTCTATAAAAGATGTCCCCTAGCTATGTACCGTGGCTAATGAAAATCAATATATTAGTGTTGAATAATTGACCAGTATTTTTTTAATATTTTCCAACAATTTACTCGACATAATACTCGGTTAATTACTCGGTATATGACTTCAAATTCAGCAATGGTTGAAGTCCAAATTTTAACAATATATGGCGTTAATTAATCATTTATAAGTTCACATTTCTAGCTAGCTAGTTTGATTAACAGTGGCTTGACGCCGTCGGAGTTAGACCCATTATTTTGCGCCAGCGTAGCATAGTAATGTCATATATGTTACATCATTTTTCTTTTTTAAAAAGAATGAACAACTATTAATATAATGTCATATGTTACATTATTTTTCTTTTTCAAAAGATTGAACAAATATTAAAATACTTCCACTTACGGATTGTTTTGTAACATATGAAATCATCGACTCGACTCTGGTCCCTCATTATTATATAGATTAAAAGGCAAAGTTTTACTCCCTCACGAAATCACTGTTCCTTTCCTACGTATTTCTTTACACAGGGTACAAGATATATGCCCAAATTCTTGATTATAGGATTACCCTTAATGAAGTGAAATTGTTTGCCTATATTTGACTACTGCATCAGCTTCAAATCAAACAAATTGTGAAAAGAAAGGTCAGGTGACATTACATTTAGTTGCAAACACAAGTTGTGATAAGAGTGTTGATTGTCAAAAACTTGAGTAAATTTTGAGGTAACAACCAAAGTCCAAAGTTCGAGTATCCAACAAGACGTGGTAGTTGCTGAGATAGACTTAGGTGAAATCACTATGGGTAATGTCAAGAGCATATGGTCCAAAGGAGAAGAACACACCAAAACTGGCAATGGTGAAACAAGCTCAGGCATGAATTCAACTTTTAATGTGAAGAGTCTAATGTCAGAAGAAACTAAAAATTGCCAACTGTTGACAGCAAAAAACTCCTTCAGGTGAAAAACTGCCCGCACAATCTCAATTCAATGATGGTCAACAGATATTAATACAAAATAACCACCAACACAACAAAAACGGACCTAGTGTAATCTCACTATGTGGGGTCTGGAGGGAAATGAAAACATACATTACCCCTATCCAAATATGCTAGAGAGACTGCTTCGTGAGATACCCCGGCCCAAACCACCAACACAATATGAATCAAATTAATTGATTGGATCTCAAGATTGACCAGGTTGTTTTTTGATCCCCTTTCTTTCAGCAGTTTTTTAATTTTTTGAAGAAAAATTAAATTTTTTAAAACTTTTATATAGTACCATTTATCAAAAACTCGACTCACGTCTCGCTGCGAAGTGCGAGTCATACCCTACTTGCTAGAAAACAAATATCAATCATCATCAGCCATGCATATTATAAACGTGTGATAAAGATCCGAGTAAAAATCAAAAAACTTGATCATTGTCGTACTCTATCATCTTCCTATTTGTTGATTTCAAGAACTGAAACGTGTTTGACCAATATCAAATTTTTTTATTTTTAGTTATAAAATTTTAATTTGATAAGAATAATAGTTTGGTGTTTTTTTTTTTGAAACCATACTCAGCTGGCAATGGTGACCTTGAGTGCAAAAAGGTTATTTGCTTACAAGTAAAGTTTAAAATAAGAATAACATCATCAGAAAAAAGATAGGTTAGCTGCAACCGTGGCAAAATAGGACATTTAATTCAGGAGTGTGAGGTTCCAAAAATCAATCTTGGTCCTACGCACTATCAACCAAGTTCTCTAGAAGATCTTGTTATTACTTATAAGCTTGTTGCAACATAAGATATTGTTTCTACCAGGGACGAAGATTGAATTTTTTGTGTAAGGGGGCAGACCTTTAATATAAAATTTTTAGTAAGAAAAACCAAGGGAGCCGGACCTTTATTAATATAAAATTTTCTGAGCAAATCCTACTACATATATGCTTCTGAGCCGAAAAACTGCAGGGGCCGGGGCCCCCCGGGCCTTCATTATCCTTCGTCCCTGGTTTCTACAGATGTCGTAGTTTCTACTAATCTATTATAAGTTTCTCCTGATCAAGCCATTTTTGCTAAATTTTTTTTGTTCAATAGTGTTTCAGTTGGCGTATAGTTCGTGCACATGCCTTGATCGTGTCAGTGTCAATCGTTATGATAAATTCTAAGAGCTCTATAAGCAGTTAATTTTAGGACAAATTATATACGTTTATATACGTTTGCATGAGTTTATTTCATTCTTCACCAAGTGTTTTTTATTTTCTGCAAATTACTTATTCAATATATAAGGGTAATTTGTGAGACTGTTTCCGCATTTTCACAAGAAAATATTCACATCTTATGTGTTGAATATCTGTTTGAATAACACTTTGTTCTATCTTGATCATATAAAGATGCTTGGAAGAAGACCGGAAAAGTAGCTGTGGTATGATTGAGTTGGATGCTAGAAACTTCGTGGTGTTGGCAAGTGACAAGTCAATCACCATAGTTTTTTTTTTTTTTTTTTTTTTTTTTTTTTTTAACAAATAAATTTTATTTCTATTCTTAAACTACTTCAAACTAGTTTACCAATTACTTGAATAGATCCAAGAACCTTTTCTTAAGTAATAATGCATCTATCGGGCATGCTTGTCTTATGATAGCCTGCCACAACCATTTTAATAGTTAATTTGAAAAGCTTGCCATAATGCAATAATGAAGACTTGTGAAAATACAAAAAATGATGAGTTTTTACCAATTCCATGCTTTGATTCTTCAAGTATAACGGTCATTATTCCAAATTTTTGACTAGTGATAGACTAATGATTTTTCTTCATGTAGTCAATTTTCATATTTGAACAAAATATCCCCTGAAGCAAAAAGTATCAATATTATATTGGAAGGCTTTGGATATTATTGACTTAATTTTTTTTTTAACAGCTAAACAAGTCCTCGAACCCAACAACCCACGCGCAGTGACCACAGACCGCTACCAACCCCCGGAAACATTTAAAGCTGGGCGTTGGCGAGTGCCGAATCAAGGAACCATCACACCATCTAGGAGGAAACTCACAATGAGAAAACCCCCTAGCTCACCCAGAACAATTTTTGCTCTAGGCGAGACTCGAACCCAAGACCTCCCATTGCTGGTGATCAAGGAGTACCATTAGGCTATAAGCCCAATGATTAATTAATATCAATCCATTTAGGCATTTACATTAATCAGTTGATCCCATGTGAACAACTTTCAGATTTTACAAACAAATCAATTAATGCAATCTCAATTGAGATTATTTCCGTAATCAATTTCCAGTAGATAAACGTTTTAGTTATCATGGATAGGTGGTGACTTAACCTGCTTCAACGTTTTAATATCATATAAAATGCTATAATTATCAAGTATAGGACTAGACTCAAACAACGTCGTTTCAATCAGGGCAAAGAAATAATATCTAATATTCCAGTCAGTTATAGCAACGACATGTTGTCGATGATATTCCATTTTATTTATTTTTTTCTCAATATTTTTCTCTTGTTTAATAAAGAGTGAAAAAAATAAGAAAAGAAAATTAAATAACTATAACGACTACGACGACATGTAGTCGTTATAGTTAATTCAATAGGTGGCAATGTTTTGGTCAAAGCCCGTCTTTTTTTACTCAACCTATAGCAACGACATGTCGTCGTTAACGGTTATAAGATAAAAAAAACATGTACTCTACAACGACCAGGTGTCGTCGCTATAGGTTAGCATATAAGAACGACCTGTCGTCGTCTCTATAGCTTTCGTCTATGTACACCCCAGTTCTTGTAATGGAACCATTCAAATGTATCCCTTGCCACTTATTATATTTCGTTTTATAAAAAGTCAGTAATGTGTACATTACATAAGAGGTTGCTTGATAGTCTCAGAATAATTATATTAAAAGACTACTTCTAAATCGATGAGAGGTTGAAACGTTTTGTTTTACTAAAAAAACACATTTAAATAGTTTAAGCATAATCTAAATGATTCATATCCCTTGTTTACTCAGAATTAATGAAACAACACCCTATTAAATAGGTTAAGAAACCCATAATTACAAGTAAAAGCTAGCTTCCTAAATGGCTAAAAATGTAAGATCTAAATTAAATCACTCAAACTTTTTTGTTGTTTCAATTAGTTTCTCCACTTGTAACGAATATGTGATTTCTATATAACGTATTTGTTTAACAAGTTAAAGTGTTGAAAATATTATACATGATTAGCACATTTCCTAAACGTTAGTCACTGAATTACAACAAAAAAAAGTTTGATTGACTTAAAAACAATTTTAGAAAGTTTGTTACATATTAATTAGATTTTTTTTTTTGAATTTTAGATATCTACTTATGTAATCGAATGATCAATTGTATACATACTTTGGGCAAATTTATACATAGTATATAACCTTATGAACATTGTTTGTGAAAACTAAATTAAAGCATGCATCACTTTTTTTAGTTAATTTGTTCAAACAATACAAGACTGAGTAAATATACATGTAGTTAATCAAGAATAATTACTTAAAGAATGAAGCAAATAAGAAAAAGGGAACACATTTTTTGAAAAAAAAAAAAAATTAGTTTCGTAAGATTGCTTATTTAGAACATGCATTCGATCTTAGCCGGCGGTTTTAGTGATCAACCAAAGTAGATTGAATCAATGTTGGTGGTGGAGCAGAACCCTCATGGCGACCGGCTACCTTCCTGGAACCGACACACCGGTTACCACCATTGCCTGTGTTGCTGCATCCATTTCCTGGAGATGGAACAGAGCGATGTTGCTGCAGAGATGATAATAACAGATTTCGATCAAGAAGTCTAGCGGCTTGATTCGGTTCAAAATTTAAAAACACAATTACAAACAATGCAATAATTGCTAATTTTTTTGTTTCCGGTCTCATGTTTCTTGTGCGGATTGATATGCAAGCAACAAAAAGTATGAATAAAGAAAGTTGATTAATGATTAAGAACAAAATCAGTACAATTGTTAGGGTTTGATGAAATATTTGGATGAAGAAGTGAGGCTATTTATAGGTGAGTTGATATCCAAAATGGTTTTACTTTTCAATATTTGAAATATTGACCAGAATTGAATAGGTCGTATATATGCATGGTAGAATTCTCTAGCGCGCATACACGCACGTCGCAATGTATAATATATTAATCGTTTCAACTAATATTTTGATTAAATGAAGTTACATCAATAATATTTATTAAAATACTTAATTAACATGATTATCTGTGTTAGTAATCCAATGATCGATGGGTATCGACTAGAAATTAAGTGGATTGAAATTCACACAATATATGTGATTTTTCAAAATTATGTATATGCGACCAATTAGTTGGGTATATATGTAATTAATTTTTTTAAAATATTTTATAACTTTTGACTAATTATAACTTAGTAGACCCACAAAAGTTGGTGAAAATCAATGAATTCTTTAAAACCCAAAAAATCAGCCTTTTACAATTACACCAGACTTCAACTGATTAGAGCGATTTAAAACATTCAATTATTTGACATGTTCTTGAAGAAAAGCTCGTATATCAATCACATCATCTATATAACAACAATTCAAAAGTCTACTCATCACTGGTAAGATTTCCTGCTCATCCGGAAGCAATTGTCACTAGAAAGACTCAAAATTATTCCTGTCATACTCAAGAACTCTTATAAAAGAAGACAATACGGTACTAATAAACGATTTATTAGCTAGTCATAAGAAATCACATCAGAACCTAGGTGTCTACCGATTTGTCCCCAATTAAACCCGATTTAATCACAATTAATTAACCCCGATTTCATCACCATCTAGATCCTATTTTTCAAACACACATTATTATATAACTAGCTAAAATATAACACAAAAGAATAATATATCACAATTAAGTTTTAACATATATGGACATAATACTGATGCTAATTCATTTTAACCATATTTGGTCGTAACTCTAAATTCCCCCTACCAGCTTCCCTGCTTGTTGTGACGATTTCATCATCTTCTTTTCTTCATATAAAACAAGATTTAAGTGCCTTGATTCAACCATTCAGGTTAATCCAATTTTTTCAAGGGTTCAAAAAAATTATTGATACCATGCATATGCGCGTGTGTATGCTGAACAAAATAATAAAAATCTCTATAATTTATTCTGCATCATGTTGGTAATATGAACACAATTGTTAATGTAAATTACAAGACAACAAAAAAGGGTGAACGCCACCATTAGGCACCCCTTATCGACAGGTCTTACGGCTAACGTGAGGAAGGTAAATCGCAAGACAAATTTATGGCTCAAAAGGAACTTGCTTTCATTCACTGTAGAACTTCGATAACCAAAGAAGGAAACAACTAAGACTTGTACTGAAAGAAAAATTACCACTACGAACATGCAAGAAACATAAATTACTTATTCATCAAGGATAACTTGTGAGATTGTTTCCGCATTTTCACAAGAAAATATTCACATCTTATGTGTTGATCATCTCTTTTTCCATCTTGGACCTACAAAGATGCTTGGAAAAAGACCGGGAGAGTAACTGTGGTATGATTGTGTTGGATACTGGAAAGTTGGCGGTGCTCGCAAGTCCATCACCGTCACTTTTTTTATAATTTATTCGTTTAAGTTAAGTGACAGATCAATTTTATTTATGCTCTTAAACCACTTCAAACTAGTTTACCAATTACCAGAATTTGATCAAAAAAACATTCCTTTTCAGTACGTGACAATATATTTATCGAGTAGGCTTATCTTATGTTAGCGCATGCCGGCCACAACCATTCACTTAATAGTTAATTAGAAATAGCGTGTCATAATGCATACTTATGAAAATACAAAGAGTGATGAGTTTTTACTAATTCCATGCTTTGATTCTTCATGTATAACTATAACCGGCCAATCGGCCATTGTACCAATTTTGGACTAGTGATAGACTAATGATTTTTCTTCAAGTAGTCAATTTTCATATTTGAACTTATGTTGAATAAAATATCCCCTGAAGCAAAAAGTATATATATTCAAGGTCAAAGTATATTGAATTCAACTGTTAAGTTGTACAATACTTAGCTCAAGCACTCACTCGTTGATTGCTAACTAATAAGTGAACGTATTTATGCTAAGACCTTCAGCTGTATCCTCGTAGGGATACAAGACTGGACAAAAAACTAGAAACAAACTAACGCTAAAACTAGTTTCTGTTATGGACTTGACAGGCCAAGCCATATTAATTACAATTAATACAAAAGACATCTTTGACTTTTACAATAAATGCCTACACTACAAAAGGCATTAATATCTTGTTATCTTCTGTGGTTCTGACAAATATTCTTTGTTGCTGACTATCACAAGAATGTCTTCTTTATTAGTGTTCATGAGAGAAAGCAGTTCTGATTATTTCTACAAGTGTATAGAATCTTTGTCAGCACCAAGTCTTCGAAAGTCATTGTATTCGGAAGCTGTTGAGCTCTTGATCAGAAGCTTTGTCTTCAGAAGCTTTGATCAGCTTTGGTCTTTAAAGCTTTAAGTGTTGAGCTCTAAGGACTGAGGAGGTCATCGGAAGCTTTACTCTTTTGTATAGCCTTCGGTAGGAGTGAGTTATCCTTCGAAAGCAATGCTTCTTTCGAATGTTAACTCCTTCCTTCCGAAGGCTGTTAGGCTTTAGAGAGTTCCAAAACTTAGTCAAGAGGAGAGTTTGGTGAGCATCAGCCTTTATTAGTCTTACAATATTGGCCTTACAATATTGGCCTACAAACAAATCAATTAATGCAATCCCAATTGAGATTATTTCCGTAATCAATTTTCTGGTAGACAAACGTTGTAATTACCATGGATAGGTGGTGACGTAACTGGCTTGAACGACTAAACATTAGATAAAATGTTGTAATTATCAAGTATAGGACTCAACTCAAACAACGCCGTTTCAATCGGGGCAAAAAAATAATATTTTAATATTCCTGTCGGTTATTGCGACGACATATCGTTGATGATATTCCATCTTATTTATTTTTTTCTCAATTTTTTCGCATGTTTTATGTTATAAAAGTGATAAAATAAGAAAATAAAATAAAATACATATAACAACGACATGTAGTCGTTATATTTATTTCAATAAGCGGAAATGTTTTGGTCAAATTACCGCATTTTCTTTCTCTACCTATAGCAACGACATGTCATCGTTACTGGTTATAAAATTAAAAAAAATGTGCTCTACAACAACCAGATGTCGTCGCTATATGTCAACATATAGGAACGACCTGTCGTCGTCTCTATAGCTTTCGTATCTCTTGTTTACTCATAATTAATGAACCAACACGTACCCTCTTAAATAGGATAAGAAACCCATAATTACAAGTAAAAGCTTCCTTTTTTTTTTGAACAACAAATTTTTCCACCTTTGTTCACTATGAGACTAGAACTCTCAACCTATTTTAGAAATGACACCTTTAACACACCTTGGTACCATTGAGACAAATGCCCTTTGGTCAAGTAAAAGCTTCCTAAATGGCTAAAAATCACTCAAACTTTTTTGTTGTTTCAATTTAGTTTCTCCACTTGTAACGAATTGAATATGCTATTTCTATATAATGTATGCGTTTAACAATTTAAATTGTTGAAAATATTATATATGATTAGCACATTTCCTAAACGTTAGTGGCTGAATTATAAAAAAAAAGTTTGATTGACTTAAAAGCAATTTAGAAAATTTGTTACATATTAGGTTTTTTTTTCTAATTTTAGATATCTACTTATGTATTCGAATGATCAATTGTATACATACTTTGGGCAAATTTATACAATATATATATCCTAATGAACATTGTTTCTGAAAAACTAAATTAAACCATGAATCACTTTATTTGGTTAATTTGTTCAAACAATACAAGACTGAGTAAATATACATGCAGTTAATCAAGAATAATTACTTAAAGAATGAATCAAATAAGAAAAAGTGAACAAATTTTTGGAAAAAAAAAATAGTTTCGTGAGATTGCTTATTCTGAACATGCATGCGATCTTAGCCGGTTTTAGTGATCAACCAAAGTAGATTGAATCAATGTTGGTGGTGGAGCATAACCCTCATGGTGACCGGCTACCTTCCTGGAACCCACACACCGGCTTCCACCGTTGCCTGTGTTGCTGCATCCATTTCCTGGAGATGGAACGGAGTGATGTTGCTGCAGAGATGATAATAACAGATTTCCATTAAGAAGTCTAGTGGCTTGATTCGGTTCAAAATTTAAAAACATAATTAGAAACAATGCAATAATTGCTAATTTTTTTGTTTCCGGTCTCATGTTTCTTGTGCGGATTTATATGCAAGCAACAAAAAGTATGAATAAAGAAAGTTGATTAATGATTGTTAGGGTTTGATGAAATATTTGGATGAAGAAGTGAGGCTATTTATAGGTGAGTTGATATACAAAATGGTTTTACTTTGACTTTCAATATTTGAAATATTGACCGGAATTGAATAGGTCTTATATATGCATGGTAGAATTCTCTAGCGCGCATACACGCACGTCGCAAACTCGCGATGTATGTATATTAATCGTTTCAACTCATATATGTTTTGATTAAATGAAGTTATATTTATAATATTTATTAAAATACTTAATTAACATGATTATCTACGTTAGTAATCCAACGATCGGTTGAGACTAGAAACTAAGTGGATTGAAAATTCACACAATATATGTGATTTTTCAAAATTTTGTATATGTGTCCAATTAGTTGGGTATATATGTAATTAAAATTTTTTTTGAAATATTTTATAACTTTTGACTAATTATAACTTAGTAGACCCACAAAAGTTGGTGAAAATCAAAGAATTCTTTAAAACCCAAAAAATCAGCCTTTCACAATTACACCGATTTCAACATATTTGAGCGATTTTAAACAGTCAATTATTTGACATGTTTTTGAAGAAAAGTTTGTACATCAATCACATCATCTATATAACAACAATTCAGAAGTATACTCATCATTGGTAAAACCTCTCATACTCAAGACATCTCATAAAAAAAGTCAATAGAGTACTAATAACCGATTTTATAAGCTAGTCATAAGAAATCGCATCAGAATCTAGGCGTCTACCGATTTGTCCCCAATTAACCCTGATTTAATCACAATTAATTAACCCTGATTTCATCACCATCTAGATCCTATTTTTCAAACACACGTTATTACATAACTAACTAAAATATAACACAAAAGAATACAACTCGATACATATAGTGTACGTAACTAAAAATAATATATCACAATTAAGTTTTAACATATATGGACATAATACTGATGCTAATTCATTTTAACCATATTTGGTCGTAACTCTAAATTCCCCCTACCAGCTTCCCTGCTTGTTGTGACGATTTCATCATCTTCTTTTCTTCATATAAATCTAGATTTAAGTGCCTTGATTCAACCATTCAGGTTAATCCAATTTTTTCAAGGGTTCAAAAAAATTATTGATACCATGCATATGCACGTGTGTATGCTGAACAAAATAATAAAAATTTCTATAATTTATTCTGCATCATGTTGGTAATATGAACACAATTGTTAATGGAAATTACAAGACAACAAAAAATGGTGAACGTCACCATTAGGCACCTCTCATCGACAGGTCTTACGGCTAACATGAAGAATGTAAATCGCAAGACAAGTTTATGGCTAAAAAGGAACTTGCTTTTATTCACTGTAAAACTTCGATAATCAAAGAAGGAAACAACTAAGACTTGTACTGAAATTAAGATAAAACTACCACTACGAACATGCAAGAAACATAAATTACTTATTCATCAAGGATAACTTGTGAGATTGTTTCCGCATTTTCACAAGAAAATATTCACATCTTATGTGTTGATCATCTCTTTGGGTAACCCTTTGTTCCATCTTGATCCTACAAATTAAAGACGCTTGGAAAAAGACCGGGAGAGTAACTGTGGTATGATTGTGTTGGATACTGGAAAGTTGGTGGTGCTCGCAAGTCCATCACCGTCACTTTTTTATATAATTTATTTGTTTGAGTTAAGTGACAGATCAATTTTATTTATATTCTTAAATCACTTCAAACTAGTTTACCAATTATTAGAATTTGATCAAAAAACACCTTTTAAGCGACAATATATTTATCGAGTAGGCTTACATTATGTTAGCGTATGCCACAACCACTTTAATAGTTAATTAGAAAAATCTTGTCACTATGCATACTTATGAAAATACAAAGAATGATGAGTTTTTACTAATTCCATGCTTTGATTCTTCAAGTATACCTATAACCGGCCATTGTTCCAATTTTTGACTAGTGATAGACTAACGATTTTTCTTCAAGTAGTCAATTTTCATATTTGAACTTATGTTGAACAAAATATCCCCTAAAGCAAAAAATAACTATATTGAAAGGTTTTGGATATTGTAGGATCGGGTTGTTATGTCTAAACAACACTTCACAAGTATTTCTTACTTAACTCTAACAGATACGGAATGTTCTGTTAGAATGATCTCACAATTTCACTCAAAATGACACAGTAATAATCTTTGAACAATAATAAGAACACAGGAATAATTCAAGCTCAAGGATATATTTCTCTCAAAGTGGAAGTATACAAGCAAGCACACTTCAAGCAACCATACATTGGGAGGTTATATAGCCGAGGCTACAACCGTATACACTTAGGAATACAAGTTGGGTATACTAGACAAAACTACAAAGTAAAGCTTATTCTAGTATATTGAGTGTCTTAACAGGCTAAGACACTCAGTCATAATCATGACACTAATAGACATTGACTTTAACAAAGACTACTAAATACAAAAGACATTTAATGTAGATGATCTTCAAAGCTTCAGATAATCTTTTGTATTTAATGCAGCATGGGAGAGGTAAGGCGCTTTATCTGACTCATTACATGTTGTCTCTATCTTTATTCAGACCAACATGTCTTGTGTCAGTACCTTTTGTACCATAAGTGTAATCTGCTACAGTCTTTGTCAGAGGATAAACCTCGGAAGTCTTTGTCTTTAGTGCATAAGAGGATTCCTCGGAAGTCTTTGTCTTCAGAGCATAAGAGGATTCCTCGGAAGCAGTTGTCTTGTACAACCTTCGGCAGGAACCAGTTATCCTTCGGAAGCAATGCTGCTTCCGAAGAATCACTTCTTCCTTCCGAAGGTGTTTATTCAAAGAGACTCCTATACTTGGACAAAACAAGAAGTTTGGTGAGCATCAGCCTTTATTAGTCTTTACAGTCTCCCCCTAGGCTGATGCTACCAAAACTTCTAAGGAATAAACCTTGGCTTCCATGTACCCCTCAGTACCTGTGCCCTTTTTCTAATCAATCTGATGGCTGACCTCCCATCTGCTCCATTGTCAGGATTATTGAGAGGGAGCATATCTAGATCAAATATATAGGGTTTTGCCAACATCATCAGATGCAAAAGATCCACCAGTTTTATTTCTCCATTGTAGTCGGTGAGGATGAATATCCTTTCTTGTGCATTGAAGCTCCAATTTACCAAGGGGATGTATGAATGCTCATGCATTAGTCTGCTGATATCCCTCATGTCTTCTCGGGTTTGTGTAGTTTCGGGAGTTGCTTCAGATGTGGCTTCAAGTACTGAGAGTGTTGTATCAGGCTCAGAGTCGAAGGGAATAGTTTTTGTTTTCTTTTTCTTTTTAGCCATGCTCTTTCTTCTTGTGAATCTTGATCTGTTTTGAGCCATGGCTTCACTCCTCTGTTCTCTGGCCTGTTGATCCTCCACATTGGATCCCACTGCATCTTCTGTTCTTGCAGTGGGTTCTGGGCCTGCATCCTCAGTTCTTGGAGGACTTGAACTCCTCTCATCTGCCATAGATTGTTTCTCAGGATCAGGGACTTTTGTCTTCATAGATGGGCTTGATGGAGGAGTTATTTGTTCTTCTTTAGGATTTAGGGGGAACATGTTGGGCATTTCTATTCTATCTTCTCCCCCTAAACCTAAGCCTCTCATTAGGCTTGCCTTTTGAGCCCTTATCTGTTCAATTGAAGGTAACTCACCTCTGGCAACTTTAGCTTTTATATCTCTGATATGCATGTCCATGGTTGAGTTCTTCATTGGGCCTAGCTGCCGAGCATGGAAGCCATATTCCAAGAGAAAGGCCTTGTTCTTGTCTCTGTAGGCCTTTTCTTTTTGCTTCTTTGTAAGTACACTCAGAGCCTTTGATGCAGCAACAGCTTGTTCTTGCTGCTGCACCTTGTCCAGCTCGGCAGCCATTCTAGGTACCGACCAGTTGATGACTTCATCAAAGTCATAACCTCTTTCTTCGAGCAAAGCAGAGAGTCTAGCTCGCTCTTCATCTAGAGAGGTATTTGGTCGGCCCTTTGTTTTCTTTGGTCTCCTCTCCTCCTGTTCTGCTTCCTCCTCTGGGGTTAGCTTACTTTTTCCTTTGTCATCAGCAGTTATTTTTGCCCCAGAGGAGATTTCTTCTGTTGCCTCACCAGCTGGTTCATTGGCATGTAGCTCCTCTGTGGAGGAAACATCCAGGATGACTGGGCCTTCGGAGGCAGCTGCAGCTTCGGAGTTAACCTCAGCATTCACTGTCTCCTCCAGTTGACCAATCCCCTTAGATGATTCCTTATTAGATTCCACAAAGGGCTCAGGAGAGGAAGAGAGAGCTTCAGCAGCTTCTGTCCCAGAAGGGGACACAGATTTCATGGAAATTGGTTCTTCTTGTGTGGTGTCTTCCATGACAACCTGGGCTGCAGTCTCAGAAGGAGACTTAGTCCCAAGAGGGGACTGAGGTTCTAAAGAGACATTTGATGTTTGCTGTTCAGTCTCTTTGGCAACCTCCCTTGTATCCTCAGAAGCAGAAGAAGAGGAAGTAAAAGAAGAATCTTGAAAATAAGTACCCAAGAAGTCATCCCATTCAGCAGTCAAAGTGACTAGGGATGGATTAACTTCCTGTGCACCCTCCTTTTCTCTTGCTTCTGATCCTAACCCTGCAGGTGGTACATTCTCCCCCTTTTTGGTAGCATCAGGGGAGGTGAAGGTGGTAACATCAGGATCAGGATGAAACGGATGCAGAAGAACAGGTGGACGCCTCCTGAGATCCAGAATGGTTGCTTCTTTGGTCTGAATCTCAAACCGCAGGGTAGCCACCTCAGCTTCCAACTGAGCTACCCTGGCTTGGAGGGAAGTTATTGTAGCCGTCAATTCCTGTGTGGATGTGCCCTCCTCTACCGGAGTAGAATCATGGGGCGATGGAGTCCTGAGCCGAGCTCCTGCACCTCCACCACCAGATGTGGGTTCTTGGCACCCTGGATTCCCTTCATTGAGAAGAACCTCAAAGAAGTCCTCCCCAACATAGGTTGCCGCAGGTGAGGTCCTATTGCCTGTACCACTGTCCTGTGGATCTTTATTAAGATCAACAGTAGTGGCAGCCTCACCTGCATTGACCCCTTCAGAACGACTGGGGCCAACCTCTGATTGAATAGGCTCTGGGTCAGGGAACCGAGCTTGTAACTGTGTCACCACTCTCATTAAAGTTTGGGAAGTGGGAGAGAGTGGTTCCTCCACAGCTAGTGCAGAGGTTCCTTGAGCCTGGGTGATGGGATGGGAGGGGGGCATTTCTGAATGATACGAACCTGGAGACTTGGGAGACAGTCTCTTATCTAATGAAGTTGCTTCATGTGAAGCAAACTCAATGATGGGTGCATCCCTTTGAATATTCTCAGTTATGTTTTGTGACATAAGCTGAGGGCTTTCAGGCTGGTTAAGGGCAACCACAGGTTTCAAAGGAAGAACCTGTGGAGAAACAAGGGGTGTGGCTTTCACCTTAGGTAGAACTGTGCCCTGAGCAGTTCTTTTAACCTTTTTCTGTTTGGGTTCAGTAGAAGGAGCCTGAACAACTGTAGAAAGTTGCACAGGGTTTCGTTTGCGTTTGTAAGTGATTTTTATGGGGTGAGGAACAGAAGTGGAAGGTGTGGGTTCAGCATTTGTGGGGTAAACAGAGCTGTCACCTTCTGGAGCAGGGGACTCCATAGAGGAAAGAAGAGGAGTGAATGTCCCAGAGAACTGAGCACTCTTCTTCTTGAGTTGCACAAAAATCTTGGAAGAGACCAAGGGCATTTTGTAAGTATTCCCAGTTAGAGAAAGGGAAGCTCCCAACTCTTCATTAAAAAGGTGTTGCAAAAACCTGGGATACATACAAAACTTCTTTGGTGACGTGATGTTGTCAACCAAATTATTAAAAATAAAAGCAGAAAAATTAAACAGTTGATTAGAAACCAAGCCATGAATAGCCGAAGCTAAATCAGATGGAACTTGGTCCCAACCACCAGATTTATTTGAAAGACAATGTAAAAACACATGTATGAGGTACTTGTAATTATAGGACACTCTACCCTTCAAATAGGTTGTTGAAGGGAGAGGACCTTCGTACCCCATCGACTTAAATGTCGATGCTACCTCATCCTTAGTGAAAGAGACCCTTCCACCGGCATCATTGAATTTAAGATGCCGACAGATGGTTTCCACAGTGATAGCAATGGGATGAGCATCAATGGTGGCTTCAAGAGACCGACCATTGGGAGACGAAGAAACAGAACAAGATGCCCAAAACTGTTGGTGATGAGATTCATACACCAAGGGCTGAACGGTTAGTGCAAAGAAATACCTGCTCCTTTGAAGAAAGGAGATTATTGGGGCGAAGTCAGCATCATGTTCTGCTAATAACTCCGCTGGTACGTTGTGAGCAGGTTTGAAAGCAAGAAGAGCCATGACAGTTGGTGATTTTAGGGCACAATTTGAGAGATCAAAGAAAAGAAGAGTTCAAAGTGAAACAGTTTGTGAGAATTTGAATGAGCGGGAGACCTTTATATACCTTCGGATTTTAGCATTTAATATATAGACACATTAAATTTGAGATCCGGATGTCAGAAAAAGGTCTTCCGATGACAGCTGGTTTCACAATTAATTTTCTCTGACTGAGGTGCTTCCGAAGAAGTGACTTTCGGAAGCAGGGAGTTTATTAGACCAAAAGTGTTCAGAAGGGATGTGCTTCCGAAGTATAAAATTTATACTGTCGGAAGCACTGCTTCTGAAGTGTTAGAAAATTCATTAGGCAAAATGTTCTTCGGAAGACACTTTCTTCTGAAGAGTACCTTGAGAAGCCTATGCTTCCGAAAATAATGTATCGGAAGAGTATTACTTCAGAAGGTAAGTTAGCTTCTGAAGTGTGAGATCTTCCGACTAAGGAAGAAATAATGCTTCCGAAGACTTAACCTATCTTCTGCTGAGTAGTTACTCATCGGAAGATAAGTTAAGTTTATCTTCCGAAGAATTATTTATTCCTTGTCAGTACATTTATTCAAAGTTGATCATCCCAATGGATGTTATTAAGTACCTGAATCTTCCTTCATCAAACGCCTTTGTGAAGAGATCTGCCAAATTGTTTTCTGAATCAACTTTGACCAAATGAATCAACTTCTTTTCTGCACAATCTCTGATGAAATGGTATCTGATGTCAATGTGCTTGGTCTTGGAATGCTTGACAGGATTATTGGTGATGGAGATTGCACTGGAATTGTCTATCTGAATAGGAGTATTGAACAGATCTACTCCATAATCCTTCATCTGATTCTGGATCCAGATGACTTGTGCACAGCAGCTAGAAGCAGCTATATATTCAGCCTCTGCAGTAGAAGTAGAAACACATGACTGTTTCTTGCATTGCCAAGACACAATCCTGGATCCAAGAAATTGACATCCCCCTGATGTGGATTTCTTGCTGATGTTGCAACCCCCATAATCACTGTCTGTATAAGCCATGAACTGGAAGTCTTCATTTCTAGGATACCACAATCCTAGACTTGGTGCTCCTTTGAGGTATCTAAAGATTCTTTTTACAGACAGCATATGAGAGACTTTGGGATTAGCCTGAAATCTTGCACACACACAAGTTGCAAACATGATATCTGGCCTGCTTGCTGTGAGATACATCAAAGAACCTATCATTGCTCTGTACTGGTGCTGATCAACATCCTCCCCCTCAAGATCAGGGCTAAGTGATGTTGTTTTGGACATAGGAGTTCCCAGAGCTTTGCAATCAGAAAGCTTGAATCTTTCAAGAATGTCCTTGACATATTTTGATTGACTAATGAAAATCCCTGTAGGAGTTTGTTTCACTTGTAATCCAAGAAAGAAGGTGAGTTCTCCCATTGAACTCATCTCAAATTTGGATTTCATTAGTGATTCAAACTCCTTGCAGAGAGATTCATTAGTAGAACCAAAGATAATGTCATCAACATAGATTTGAACTAGCATGATATGTTGATTAGACTTCTTGAAAAAGAGAGTTTTATCAATTGTTCCTCTCTTGAATTTGTTTGCCAACAGAAAAGAAGATAAAGTTTCATACCATTTTCTGGGAGCTTGATGCAACCCATAAAGAGCCTTATCAAGCTTACAGACATGATCAGGAAACTTT
Source organism: Mikania micrantha (assembly GCA_009363875.1). NCBI lineage: Eukaryota > Viridiplantae > Streptophyta > Magnoliopsida > Asterales > Asteraceae > Mikania > Mikania micrantha. Next base: position 86,930,690 of record CM018695.1, on the reverse strand, counting down.
GGATCTTCAAATCCTGGAGGTTGGCACACATATACTTCTTCATCAATTTTTCCATAAAGAAAGGCACTTTTAACATCCATCTGAAACACTTTGAAATCTTTTGCAGCTGCAAATGCCAAAAATATTCTAATAGCTTCAATTCTGGCAACAGGTGCAAAGACTTCATCATAGTCAATGCCTTCCTCTTGAGTGTATCCCTGAACAACCAATCTTGCTTTGTTTTTGATGACAACACCTTTGTCATCTTTCTTGTTTCTGAACACCCATTTGGTTCCAATGGCATACTTTCCTTTAGGCAAAGGGCAAGTTTTCCAAACTCCTTGTCTTTGAAACTGAAGAAGCTCTTCTTGCATAGCTTCTACCCAACTGTTATCTTTTAAAGCCTCTGCAACCTTCTTAGGCTCTATTTGGGATAGAAAGCAAGAAAACAAGCAAACATTTGCTTCATGCATAGAGCTTCTAGTTCTGACACCTTCTTCTACATTGCCAATGATGTTTTCAACTGGATGAGTGCTGTGAATTCGAGTCCTTGGAATCACATCCAGTTGAGAAGATTCATCCACGTTGAGTGACTCAAGGTTAGGAAGAACTACCTCAAGCTGGATTTCTGGCAGATCATGTGGATTCAACGTTTGAACTGTTGTGGGTTGGTTTTCTCTGGGAGTAGTGGTTTCCAGAGAATTTTCCTCTGCTGAAGGACTTCCTACTTCTTCTTGATGTTGTGAATTAGAAGCAGCTTCAATTGAGGGACCTGCCTGAGATGTGTTGATTGTCTCAGACTGTGACACATCATTTTGTGTTGAAGTGGATTCTGCCAAGTTTTGTCTTGAAGCTATTGGCAGTTCAACACGAAAGTCATCTTCTCTTGAGCCTTTGGAGGTGTCTGTGGTAGCTGACTGTGAAACTGGAACATACTCTTTCACCAGATTAAATGCAGATGTAAAACTATCAAGATCAAACAACCAATCAGGGCCGGTTCCAGGTTTATTGAGAGTATGTTCATTGAACTGAACATTTGCAGACTCTTCAATAACTCTGGATGCTTTGATGTATACTCTATACGCTTTAGCATTTGAAGAGTACCCAACAAAGTAGCCCTCTGCTGATTTCTCAGCAAACTTGGCTAAGTAATCTTTAGTATTCAAGATGGTGCATTGACATCCAAATGGTTTGAGAAATCCAATGAATGGCTTTCTCTTATGCCAAATTTCATAAGGAGTCATGCCATGTGACTTAACTACCAATATTCTATTTTGGACATAACAGGCAGTGTTGACTGCTTCTGCCCAAAAAGTTATTGGAAGTTTGGCATCAGACAACATGGTTCTTGCAGCCTCAATTAGTGTCCTATTCCTTCTCTCAGCGACACCATTTTGTTGTGGAGTTCTAGGAGCACTAAATTGTCTTGTGATACCTTTAGATTCACAAAAAGAATTTAAAACATGATTCTTGAATTCTGTTCCTTGATCTGATCTGATTATTTTTACATGATGGTCACTTTCATTCTCCACCCTGAGTATAAATGACTTTAGGATTTCGGCAGTTTCATCCTTGGTATTTAAGAAAAACACCCAGGTATACCGAGAGAAATCATCAGTAACCACCAAGCAGTATGATTTTCTACCAAGACTTTTAACACTTGTGGGACCAAACAAGTCCATATGTAGTAAATGAAGGACTGTGGTAATTGAATTTATCTCTTTGGCATAATGAGATGACTTGTGTTGCTTACCCTTTAAGCATGCAACACATTTATCAACACATATGAATTCTTTTGTTGGTAAACCAGTTACTAAATTATTTTTGACCAGTTTATTCATATTTTTGAGGTTTACATGACAAAGTCTTCTATGCCAAAGTGATGATTCATCAAGTGAAGCTTTTGAGATAAAGCAGCTTATATTACTAAGAGGTGCAGCTGTGCTCATATCTAGCATATACATGTTACTTCTTCTTGGAGCTCTGAGTAGAATTTGATCATTTGGTATCACAAATCCTGGTTTCAGAACAATGCATTCATGCTCAGTAAACAACATGTTATGCCTTTGATCACACACCTGTGATACACTTAGTAAATTGTAGTTAAGTTCTTTTACAAAATGTACATTCTCAAAGCTTACCTTACCATTTGTGATTGTGCCTCTACCTGTTATGTAACCTCCTACTGGATCACTTCCAAAAGCAACAGACCCGCCAAAGAATGGTTCATATTTGTGCAAGAGGGTCTTGTTGCCTGTCATGTGCCTGGAGCAGCCACTGTCAACTATCCACAAGTTGCCTTTTGATTCCTGCTGTCCCTGCACATGACCAGAAGTGAGTTAGTTTCTGATGGGAACCCAAGCCCATGTGGTCTTGGGTTTACCATTTGCATCATTGTAAGTAAATTTCTTTGACATCATTCTAGGTGGGACAGATGATGTGGCTGCTTCTGATGTGGGTGATGGCTTATCAGTTGATTCCTTCTTCTTCCATACTTGTTGTGCCTTTTGAGTTGTCGGAAGACTTGGTTTCTTTTGATGGTCATCGGAAGCTGTTTTTCTTTTTCCTTCCGATGATCTTCTTCCGAAGAAAGATGATCTCTTTTGTTTGTTGAAAGCATTCCTTTGATGAGCTTCCGAGGTTCCTTTTCTTTCGGAAGCTTCCTTTTTCTTTGCTTCCGATGCTTTCTTTTCAGAAGCACTTTTATTTTGTTTCTTCCTATTATTGGAGGTACTTGCTTCCGACACCCTCTTGACCAAATTTTTTCTCTGTTCTTCCGAAGAAGTAGATGACTGACTCCAACTATTCTTTCTTCCTCTTCCCTTGCTTGAGGAAATTCTGCTTCTTGGATTATAGAAGCAATCAGCAGCAAAATGATTCTTTTCACCGCACATCAGACATAGAGTTTGACTGTTGGGAGAGTGTTGCTGCTTATCCTTTTAACGAAGTCTGAGCTTTGATCCTCAGAGAGTGATGATTCGGATGTTCCAGCATACTTGTTAGTTTTAGACTTTGCCTGTTTTCCTGGAGAATTGATCTTTCTCTCCATTGATCTACCTCGTTTTGACTTGTCAGATGGGCAAGTCACATACTCATCTGAGGAGATATTTTCTGTGGTTTTAGCTTTGATAAAAACTGTTGAATGTTTCTTAGTTTTCTTATTTTGTTTCTTAGATTTCAAAGCTTGTTTTCCTTTTACTGATTTAATAGGAACATCATCCTCATCTGAGCATGTTGAGGTACTTGGATTAGAGAGATTATCCTTTTGAACCACCTTGTGTATATCCAATTCCTCATTATACACAAGGTCAACTAGTGATTTACACCTAACATCTGTTATGGAAGTATAAGCAGATGGAGGTTCCACTTTGTTATATCCCAAACCAGCCCCCATTTTATTCACAAGTTCAGTTGTGCTGCTCATTCTAAAAAGTTTTTCATATTTTTCACCTTGGCTTAGAAATTTGTCTCTGTAAGACTCAGCCAATACAAGTTCAGTCTTGGCAGTGGTTAGTCTTTCTAAAAGATTTTTAATCTGACACTGTTTGTTAGTATCTTCATGTTTTAAACTTGAAATGGTCTTTTCCATTTCTTCAATCTTTTCTTTGTAATTTCTTTCAACCTCAAAGAAATTTGCCTTGACTACTTGTAGAGACTCAAGCTCATTACATAGTTGAGAATTTATTTTCTTATAAATAGTTAATGTTTCTAAGCATTCAGGTGAGCACATGCTATCAGTTACCTTGCTTGAGGAAGATGAGTCATTTGCCATCAAAGCACTGTTGGAGATGGAGGCATCCTCAGCTTGAAAGCTCCAGTCTGCAAAATCTTGTTCAGCAATGTTTGCATTGTTTGATGAGCTTGATGGTCTTTGTTGTGGTTGCCCAGAAGTTGTCGGCTGAGTTCCTGTGGACTTGCATTCTCTGGCAAAGTGGCCTAACTGTTGACAGTTAAAGCATTTGAGTTTAGATTTGTCAAGTCCAAACCCAGTCTTCATATTGTGCTTTTTGAACTGTCTGCCGGTTCTTTGGTAAAACTTCTTTGCCCTGTATGAAATCATAGCCATTTGATAGTTTATATCCATCTCCTCAAGATCATCTGCAGGAATACCATCCAAGTCTTCTTGACACAGATGAAAGTAATTGGTCTCCTCAGCCATAAAAGCTCCTTGCCCAGAGGTTAGTAGAGGGGTTGGGTTAGAGACAAGGTTTGATGAATTTGGAGTTTCAGGAAATGTGACAGTGGGTGTGGAGGTAGAATGGTAGAGGGGTTGATAGCTTTGGTATGGAGGATTATTGATGGGTGCATAAAGAGCAGCTGAACCAGATGGTAAGTGGGAGACTTTAGATTCTTGGGCATCTATTTCCATCTGATAGGCACTGAGAATACCAAACAATTCTCCTAAAGTTAGAGTTTTCAGGTTTTCTGTTCTTCTGATTGTTACCGAATAAATATTCCATGCCTTTGGAAGAGACCTCAGAAATTTTCTGAGCACATCTTGATTATCAAGAGTTACACCTGCAGTAGTTAATTCATCCACAAGTTGGACATACCTTAGGTACTGAGAAGACATATTCTCATTGTTTTGTTGACAAAAGTTTTCAAACTTCTGTTTCAGCATATCCTTCTTGTTTTCTTTGACATCTTCTGACCCTTCATACATCTGCTTCAAGGAATTCCACAGTTCTTGAGCAGACTTGCATTTCTTGAATGCATGTATAATGGAGTTCGGTATTGACATCTGAATGAGCCAAAGAGCTTTAGAATCAACTTCCATCTTCTTGTAATCTTCGTCTGAGTACATAGATGGATCTTTTGGTACTGCAGCAACTCCAGCACCAGCAGCAGCAACTGTAGGAATGTAGGGACCTTCAAGAACAGACTTCCAAAGTTTGAAGTCTTGATTCCTGATGAACCCTTCCATTCTGACTTTCCAGGTATCGAAGTCTTCAGGTGTGAACATTGGTGGCTTGTTGAGAGTGCCATTTTCTGTATCATGTTTGTTTAGAGCAGCCATCTTAGACAGACACAGAAAATATGAGTGTTAATACTATGAGATTTTATAAGAAATTGAACTGGTAACTTGATGATGATTAGTCAGTCAAGTTCAAGAGCCAACGCTCTGATACCACTTGTAGGATCGGGTTGTTATGTCTAAACAACACTTCACAAGTATTTCTTACTTAACTCTAACAGATGCGGAATGTTCTGTTAGAATGATCTCACAATTTCACTCAAAATGACACAGTAATAATCTTTGAACAATAATAAGAACACAGGAATAATTCAAGCTCAAGGATATATTTCTCTCAAAGTGGAAGTATACAAGCAAGCACACTTCAAGCAACCATACATTGGGAGGTTATATAGCCGAGGCTACAACCGTATACACTTAGGAATACAAGTTGGGTATACTAGACAAAACTACAAAGTAAAGCTTATTCTAGTATATTGAGTGTCTTAACAGGCTAAGACACTCAGTCATAATCATGACACTAATAGACATTGACTTTAACAAAGACTACTAAATACAAAAGACATTTAATGTAGATGATCTTCAAAGCTTCAGATAATCTTTTGTATTTAATGCAGCATGGGAGAGGTAAGGCGCTTTATCTGACTCATTACATGTTGTCTCTATCTTTATTCAGACCAACATGTCTTGTGTCAGTACCTTTTGTACCATAAGTGTAATCTGCTACAGTCTTTGTCAGAGGATAAACCTCGGAAGTCTTTGTCTTTAGTGCATAAGAGGATTCCTCGGAAGTCTTTGTCTTCAGAGCATAAGAGGATTCCTCGGAAGCAGTTGTCTTGTACAACCTTCGGCAGGAACCAGTTATCCTTCGGAAGCAATGCTGCTTCCGAAGAATCACTTCTTCCTTCCGAAGGTGTTTATTCAAAGAGACTCCTATACTTGGACAAAACAAGAAGTTTGGTGAGCATCAGCCTTTATTAGTCTTTACAGATATCGTTGCCTTAATATCAATCGATTTAGGAATTTACATTAATCAGTTGATCGTTGTCGATTTTGATATCAAAGTAATCAACCAATTAAACTTTATCCCATTTTCAGGCTATCCACGGCGGTCACCTCATTGAAAACCTTAAAACTCCACAATGGCCACCCTACCGAGAAAGGTGTGTGTGAGAGGGGGGAGAACGGGGAGCGGGGGCCGTGGAGAGGGTTCTGACGGGGGCCGTGGCAGGGGGTGGCGGTGTTCCTGCTTGTGGCCACGGAAGGGCGGCAACCCATGGTGGTGGGCGGGGTAACGGCTGCGGCCGGTCTCACTTCTCGAACAACTTTCAGCTTTTCAAATCCACCACAACATGTTGGCCTACAAACAAATCAATTAATGCAATCTCAATTGAGATTATTTCCGTAATCAATTTTCCGGTAGATAAACGTTGTAATTACCATGGATAGGTGGTGACGTAACTGGCTTGAACGACTTAATATCAGATAAAATGTTGTAATTATCAAGTTTAGGACTCGACTCAAACAACGCCGTTTCAATCAGGGCAAAAAAAAATATTTTAATCTTTCTGTCGGTTATTGCGACGACATATTGTCGATGACATTCCATTTTATTTATCTTTTCCTTAATTTTTTCGCCTGTTTTATGTTATAAAAGTGAAAAAAATAAGAAAATAAAATAAAATACCTATAACAACGATTTGTAGTTGTTATAGTTATTTCAAGAAGCGGCAATGTTTTGGTCAAAGACCGCATTTTCTTACTCTACCTATAGCAACGACATGTCATCGTTACTGGATATAAAATAAAAAAAATGTGTGCTCTACAACTACCAGGTGTTGTCGTTATAGGTCAGCATATAGGAACGACATGTCGTCGTCTCTATAGCTTTCATCTATGTACACCCTAGTTCTTGTAATGGAACCACTCAAATGTATTCCTTGGCGCTTATTATATTTTGTTTTATAAAAAGCCAGTAATGCGTTTGTTACATAAGAGGTTAATTGATAGTCTCATAATAATTATATTAGAAGACTACTTCTAAATCTATGAGAGGTTGAAACCTTTTGTTTTACTAAAAAAACACATTTAAATTAGTCAGTCAGGGGCCGTTTGGTAGCGTCTGAACCATTAAGTGCTGAATGGTTAAGATGTCTGAATGATTAAGAGGGTCTGAACCATTAAGTGCTGAACCAGTTAAGAATGTTTGGTTAAACATCTGAACGACTATAAAAATACTATTTTACCCTTCTGAATTATTTTCTTTTTAATAATAATATAAATAATAAAATAAAATTATTTTCCTTTTAGTAATAATATAAATAATAAAATTATTTTCCCAGTCGCAAAAAACTCGATCTTGCCATTCACGATTAAGACAAATGTAGCGGTCTCATCTTCCTAGCCGCAAAATCTCGATCTACCCTATTTTCTTTTAGATCTGAACACTTAAAATCTTGATCTCATCTTCACAGTTGCAGGTGGGTTCTGGCGAGGTTGGCGACGGGCGCTGTGATTGCGTGAAGTCGATAGAGAGGCTGGCGATGGCAGACGGGATGGTGCAGACGGCCGACGGGAGGGTGGTGACGGCCGACAGGACAAGGGCAACAGTCGACGGGATATGAGCGAACGGGAGGTGATGGGATGAATGCTAGGGTTAAAAAGAAAGGGTATAAATGACCCCTTGTGTTATTTTCTCATTCAGACTTGATTCAAACACTCATTCAGATATTTTATCCCATTTAGATGTCTTTTTTCCCCCAAATAAAAGGTCTGAATCTGAACCATTCAGATTCAGACTCATTCAGACCTATTCAGACTCAAACAAACAACCCCTCAGTCTCTTAACCATTACACTTTAAAGTTTAAACATAATCTAAATGATTCATATCCCTTGTTTACTCAGAATTAATGAACCAACACATACCCTCTTAAATAGGATAAGAAACCCATAATTACAAGTAAAAGCTTCCTAAATGGCTAAAAATCACTCAAACTTTTTTGTTGTTTCAATTTAGTTTCTCCACTTGTAATGAATATGCTATTTCTATATAACGTTTGTGTTTAACAAGTTAAAGCGTTTAAAATATTATATATGACACTACCAAAAAAAAGACAATTTCCGACATCAAAATTCGTAGGAAAGTTGTCGGAAACGGCCATTAGCGACAAGTTTCCGACAAAAAATATTTGTGGGAAAAAACCTCCTAGGAAAAAAGTTTCCGACGACTTACCGACAATATTTCCGACAAAGTAGCGACAAAATATTTTCGTTGGTATTTTCCGATAGCATTCCCACAAAATTTATTTTTTACTTCTAATGGTACTTTGCAACAACTTTCCGACAAAACTAACATTTTTATTTACTTAATATTTATTATTGTAGTAAATATCATTTTAATATTTCGACTAACTTCCGACAAATAAATTTATTTTTATTTTTTATTTTATTTAAAATTTGACTTCAAAATTAATTTTTCTATTTTATTGTTTTATTATAACGACAAACTTCCGACAATTTTTTTTTTATTTCCAAACTTTTTTTTCTTATTTTGTGACAAATTTCCTACAAGCTATTGATTTATCTATTTTTTTTGTTTTTTAGTTTACCAACAATCTTCCGACAAAATGAAACATTAAATCAGAAAATTGTTTTTTATTTTTTTATTTATTTTTTGACAATATTCTAATAGTATTTAATTTATAAAAAAGTAAAAATATTTATTTTTCTACTAAAAATGCAAAAAAAAAGATATCCAAAGGCAATCCTGTTTACGAAATCCAATAAAATTATCAAATCAAATTTACAAAATCTTACAATTATTAGATCGATTTAACCACAAGGTATTTAACCAATCTATCAAGACAAATTAATATAGCAAAATTCACTTACAACTCAACCACAACATATATAATATATCAAAATTCACATACATATATATAAATTAATGTACTTAAAAGTTTAAACTGCAGCTAATTTACAAGAACTAGTTTATCAAGAACTTAACCATCAACTATAATATTGCTTTGATCTACATTTGATAGTATAAACCAAATATGTCCAGGCGTCCAGCAATGTTCCCTCTATCCTCCAGCCATATCTTGGATTGTCATTTGTAATCAAAATTCCCTTCAAATATCTTAATTATAATTGCATGCCATATGGAATGTCATTCAGAAGGTGTAGATTTGTGACCACCTGAGCACATTTGGACAATAAGTTCTTAAATCATGTAGTTTCTAATCCAGAATGCAAGTAAATTGGATAAAAAACAACAGACAAACCTGACATTGACATCAGTGTGACAAACTCAATACCAATAGTGTAATTGGAAACATTGCAACTGAAAATCATAATATAAGGTTGATGAGTATTATTCGTTAATAATTATACATATGTATTTAAATGCACGACATGATATTTACAACAATTAGTTCATTACATATGCTTTAAAAGTAAATTTGATTCATCTAAACATAAGGTAACCAACTTGGGAGTAACAACAAACTGATATAAACTGATGATAACTACAACTAGCTTGACAACTACTAGAATCACGTCTATATTTAGCATTTAGACAGATTCAAGTTTGAGGTTTCAAGTTCATCTTGTGGTTAATTAGACAATAGATTTTGACTTTTAAACATGTGATTTATGAACAAACAACAAAGGGTGACTTACAAGATTGTCTAATGTAAAATGTTGAATTATAACTAAACTTAGACAAACTAAAAACTTTGGGTCCTTTTCAAGATGTCATTGTTTAAAAATCAGCCTAAAATTGTATTAATTATGTATGAAGTTTCAAAAGAACAAGTTACACGCGACAATACCTTTAGAGGTCAACCATCTTTTTGTAACATCAAAATTCTTCTCTATCCATATTATGCGTCACTTTTGCACCTCTTATGATCTAGAAGCTCCAATGTAGCCTACATAGCAAGTGCATAAAAAAGTTATCATTTTGCATCTCTTGGAAGCTTCCTATTATACACATTGGAAGTAAATTGAGGCAGTTTCCAACATATTCTAACTTTATAGACAACATGCAAGCCAATACATTGAATCACCAAGCTTCAAATCAATGCTCGGGGTTCAACAAACAGATTCAAACAAGTTTTGCACTTATTGAATCTCCAAGCTTCAAATCAATGCCCAGGGTTCAACAAACAGATTCAAACAAACCTTTTGTTCTATTCCTATAAATATAAATTAGTAACCCTTGTAATATGTACACAAGTTTGAACTATTATGTAGTTCTAATGTGTGTGTTTAACATTTGGGTAATATTAATAAAATGATATTTCTTTTTAGGTTGTCGGAAACTTGTTGGAAAATTTATAAACATTCCGACAACTTTCAGACAAACAAAAAAAAAATATTTTTTTTTGGTTTTGTTGAAATGATTTTTAAAAAAGAAAAACGATATTTTTTAATGTTCTCGGAAATTTGTCGGAAAAGTTATCAAAGTTCCGACAACTTTCCGACAAATAAAAGGAAAAAATAAACATTTAATTTTGTAAACTAGTTTTAAAAAAATAAAATGATATTTCTTTTTAGGTTGTCGGAAACTTGTCGGAAAGCTGATAAATTTTCCAACAAGTTAGCGACGAAGCATGAAAATTTTCACAATATTTTTTTAGTTTTGTCAAATTCGCGATAAGTTTGTCGGAAACTTGTCGGAAAGCTTGATAAATTTTCCAACAAGTTAGCGACGAATCATGAAAATTATCACAATATTTTTTTAGTTTTATCAAATTCACGATAAGTTTGTCGGAATAATGTCGGAAATATTGTTTTAGTGGGAATATTGTCGGAAGTTTAATCAATTTTCCGACAACCTTCCTACAACTTAAAAAAAAATATTATCACTAATCATTAAATTAAATTTTGTTGGTAATCTGTAACAACCGACACTAAAACAAGGTACCCAATTTCTTAACACTTGGACTAACGAATTAAATCATTATTATTATTTATTTCCACCACCTTCTAGCACTTAGATCGAACCCGCAACAATATTCAACCAGCTTTCTTCCTTGCTTGTTTTAAGTAAGTTGTTTTACTAACTCATCTCTAACAACCAGAAAGGATAAAACCTACTGGATTCATGGCTTTCTTGGCCATTGAATCATGATTTTAACGTAAACCATGTCAAAATGAAGCGTGAGAAGGAGGACCGAAACCCGCTGAAACTCAGCAAACAGCCATGATAGAACCTGCATGGCTTAATGCACACGTAAAATCCACCACACCATGAACTAAAAAGAACTAGGGGTTGAATTGAGTATGATCAGTCGATTTAAGGATCAACAAAGAACACATATAACAAGGTTTTACTATCATAACTAACACTACAAGAAAATGAGTTGTAATCAGGTAAGGATTAATCATATATTTTCTTAAATAAAATCACATAATGAAAGAAATGTGGGGGGAGGGTGTGTTAAATGAACGTATCTATAGTTCTAAAACCTACAAAATTTTGCATGTGTATATACAAGGGATATGTTCATATGTTGCTGAAACCATTCATTTTGAGTGATCAAAAGGAAATATATATGTATGTATGAATACATGTATATACATGCATAAACTTAATCTAGTAACTACTTAAGTGCATGAACATATATATATATATATAAGTATGTGGAATATGAGAAATACTCATTTAACAAATAATATAAATAATTAAAAATAAAACGCTAAAAGAATTAAATAAACAAATCAATCTGATGTGAATCTCAAAGAATCGTACTAGGAGTCGGAGACAACCGACAATTTTAGAAATTGGATAATGCGTTGACCCTATCAACCCACTATATTGTAGGGCTTACATAGGGCAGTTTTCCTCAATACAAGAACTCAAGAATCTTCTCTCATCACTATTACGGTGAGTTTTCGTAGCCCCTTTTTATACTATTTTAACTTTTGGGTGTTATGCATGTTACAAGAATTATTTATACAAGAATCATTTATACAAGAATTTGCACATGATTATGATGTTGCTGCATAAGACAAGAATTTATCACTTAAATGACCCTACTCTCTACACAACCATTTAACTCACGTTGTTGAGCCGATGGATTAATATAAGTTAGTACTAGCGGGGTTTGACAAACCTCCATTCATGGTTTGGTCGCACCAACCACTAATTCATGATTTATGAATGGTATATTTCCAACAAGAATTAATGTTTTGTGATAAGACATTAACAAGAAAGGGTGTACAAGAAGTCAATAGGTATGGTTGTGGACTTATGCAAATTGATTCAAGATCTCGTGCTTATTTATGAACAATACATACTTCACTGTTTTATTGAGTCGTAAACCTACGAACTCACCAACAATTTTGTTGACCTTTTAATTTAACATGTATTTCAGGAAATTAGAAGCTAAGCAAGTAGCTGAAGAAGTAAGCAAGTCTTTTGGATACAACTGGAGATTTATTTATAATACCTAGAGGAAATTAGGCTTTATGATTTGAATCTTCAGTCTTGTATAACTATTACTTATTTTGTGGACATGATTTAGTATTCTATGACATGATTAGAATTCTCTTTTATGCAATGTGCTCAAGATATACAGTTTCGTTACATCCTTGCGATTCCGCCGTTGGCGAGGGTGTGACAGATTGGTATCAGAGCCATTGGTTATAGAGAACTAGGAAAATGCCTTAGGGATTGCCTAGACTATAGCCTTAAGCTCAAAACTCTAAGATAGTATTTTTACATAACATGTGATCTTTTGCAGCAATGGTTAAAGAATACAAAGTCGATGGCGTCACTTATGTGGACCTCACTAGTACTGAGGAGGTCATACCACTAGACGACACCGACTCTGAAGTGGAAGTCACCAGTCAGCTAAAGGCTGCCAACCTAGTAGGCCCGACTATCAACGGACATCCTAATACGCCTCACTTCGAGATAGGAGAGTCTTCAAGGGTGAGAGACCCTCCGACTGAAACCGTTCTTAGGGCTCTTCGTGCATATCAAGCCCAGCAAACGGCCGAGGGCCTTCGCGTTAAGTCAAAACTGGACGCCACTGAAGATGAGCTGGACGAATTGGTGCAACTAATGCACGAGATTACCCATAGCCTACAGATAGTGTACCATCAACAGAAGGTCCATGAGGAGAAGAACATCCGACATCATGAGGACACTAGATTGATAGCTGAATTAGGATTCTGTTGGACTATCATAGGAATTCTCTTAACCATAGCATGGATGCTATATCACATGTTGTTCTGATTTTCATAGCAATGTAATCCCATTTTGATTTGTGTAAGGAAGCCGCAAGTGGTCACACTGCACTCCCAGGGATAATTGCTCTAATTATTGTATTTTTATAATATTAATGAAGGATGTTTTTATACAAGATGTAATATATGTATCACTTATCAAAAATTATATTTTCCTTTATGTGCAGTCATGGCAAACAACGAGAACAACTACGTGGTCCGACGCATCCCTCTGGTAGTTCTCTCCGACAGCGACACTGATCCATCAGAACATTCTGACCACTCTGATGACAACGAAACGATGGCTACTAATGAGCACCCCAGCCAGCACCAGGAGCCAGAACGACGCCAAGCTCGACCATTTCCCCTTGGGAGGGGAGGTGGTAGGGGTGTTTGGCGAGGAGGAATGAGGTATACAGCTAGGAAAACCACTGGGTTACCCCATTAGCGTCATCTTGCTAGTAGAGACTCCGGGCCATCAACACCTGTTGTGGAACATGGAGAGTCTTCCCATGGACTTAATGTTGCGGACTTTGTCTCGCAAAGGACGTTCGACGAATGGAGGACCATCCACGAACATGGATGTAACCACGTGGCCCACCAAGCCCAAGAGCTCACGGATAACTGGGGAGAGTTGGAAGAGACCGTGCTTATTAACGACATGGGGCTGGCAGCTGTTCGTGAAGAAATCCAGAGGGGTAAGAAGTGGGTGATGGCAGCAGCAGTCCTCACCTGGGTGGCAATGATCGGAATGGCTGTATTCATCTATGTTTTTATGTGATATGATTAGTCAAGGCCAACTTCCTTTTTGATTTAAGAGCTAGAGCTCGGAAGTTGTCTTGCGATTCGGATATGTAAAACTTAAAACAAGTTGTGTACTACTGCTATCTGTGACAATGTTTGAACTATCGTATGTTATGCTATGAATATTGGTGTTTCTCTTATATACTTGTTCTATATATACACATATGTACATATCTCTTAAACTTGTATCAATAACTATATAGAAAATGCCACCAAAACGTCGGGGAAGAAAGCCAAAGACTGTTCAGACCGAAGAAAATGCTGGAAACAATGACCCACCTCACAACGAAACCCTCCTGAGCACCGAAGATGTGATACGGATTGTTGCAGACCAACTCAAGACGGCCTTTCCAAATCGACAGACAGGAACCAATGGGAGTGGAAGTCACCAAGGTCCCATCCTAGTCGAGGGTGGTACTACTGGAGAAACTAGTCACAAGGGCTGTTCATACAAATCATTCGTCTCCTGCAAGCCGAAAGACTTCCACGGCACTGAAGGAGCCATTGGGATCCTGAAATGGATCGAGAAGATGGAGTCAGTTATCAGCATAAGCGATTGTTTGGATAACCAAAAGGTTAAGTATGCTACCTGTTCTTTTCAAAATAAGGCACTACTCAAATTCAAGCTAGAGGTAGAGAGGCAGTGGAAGCAATGACCTGGGAAGAGCTGAAGACACTACTCATTAAAGAGTATTGTCCCAAGAATGAAATGCAAAAGTTGGAAGAAGAGTTTTGGAACCTCAAGATGGTGGAAGCTGAACATCAAGCATACACCAACCGATTTCACGAATTATCGTGTTTACTACCTCATATGGTACCCTCTGAAGCAAAGAAAGTTGATCGATATATTTGGGGGCTCACTCCACAAATACGGGGAATGGTGACATCTGCTGAACCAACCACTCTGGAGAAAGCTATCTTGTTAGCCGCAAGTCTGACGGATGAAATGATACGTACGGGTACGCTCATCAAGAAGCAAGCTGGGGGAAAGCGTAAGAGGATGGAATTTCAGGGCAAGAAGACAAACAATGATGGAAGAAAGGACCATGGTACTACCAAGAATTTTGTTATGGCCACTACTGAAAGAAAGCCATACAACGGACCGTTGCCCAAATGCAACAAATGCAATTATCACCATCATGGAAACTGCAATGTTTGTAACAGATGCAAGAAGTATGGGCACACTGAGAAGCAATGCCGATTTGACCCAGGGAAACCAAGAACGTGCTACGAGTGTGGAAGTGCAGACCATCTGAATAGGGGTCCAGGAGCTCAAGGGAACCCAACCCGAGGAAGAGCTTTTGTCATTGGAGCAAATGAAGCCAGGAATGACCCGAATGTGGTGACGGGTACGTTTTTAGTTAATGATCATTATGCTTCTATTTTATTTGACACCGGGGCGGATAAGAGTTTTGTGTCGAATGAATTCAAACAATTACTGGGTAAGGAGCTTAAAACGTTAAAGGATAGTTTCATCATTGAATTAGCTAATGGGGATACCTTAGAAACAAGAAACATAATTGAGGGTTGCACTTTGAATATAAACAAGCACATGCTTAGTTTAGATCTTATTCCCATCGACCTTGGTAGCTTTGACATAGTAGTTGGTATGGATTGGCTATCCAAACACAAGGCTGAAATAGTATGTCATGAAAGAGTCATCCGAGTACCGTTAGACAATGGGGAGATCCTCGTCATACATGGAGAACGACCCGGGAGAAGCTTACACCTAATCTCCTGCATGAAGGCAAGAAAATATTTAAAGAAGCAGTGCGTAGCCTTCCTAGCTCACGTAACCAATAAGAAGGGCAAGGAGAAACAACTGCAAGATATTTCAGTGGTGAAAGAGTTTCTGGAAGTATTCCCTGAAGACTTGCCGGGGGTTCCTCCTCCTAGACAAGTGGAGTTTCGAATAGACTTGGTACCAGGAGCTGCTCCTGTAGCCAAGTCACCTTATCGACTGGCTCCAGCAGAGATGCAAGAACTGTCAAGCCAACTGCAAGAATTATTGGAGAAGGGTTTCATCCGACCAAGCTTCTCGCCATGGGGAGCTCCAGTATTGTTTGTTAAGAAAAAGGACGGAACCTTCCGCATGTGCATCGATTACCGAGAGTTGAATAAGCTAACAATTAAGAATCGATACCCACTCCCGAGAATTGATGATCTCTTTGACCAACTGAAAGGGGCAACGTACTTCTCCAAAATCGACTTAAGGTCAGGTTATCACCAGCTAAGAATTCAGGAGAACGATGTACCAAAGACTGCATTCAGAACTCGGTATGGACATTACGAATTTTTGGTTATGCCCTTCGGGTTAACCAATGCACCAGCCGTATTCATGGACTTAATGAATCGGGTGTGCAAACCCTATTTAGACAAATTCGTCATTGTCTTTATCGATGATATACTAATCTATTCCCAAACAAAAGAAGATCATGAGCAGCATTTGAAGTTGATCTTGAAATTGCTGGCTACGGGAAAGTTGTATGCTAAGTTTTCAAAGTGCGAATTCTGGCTACGAGAAGTACAATTTCTGGGGCATGTAATAAATGAAAAAGGCATCCATGTGGATCCTAGTAAGATTGAAGCTATCAAACAGTGGGAAGCTCCCAGAACTCCATCCGAAATACGACAATTCTTGGGATTAGCAGGGTATTACAGACGTTTTATAGAGAACTTCTCTAAAATAGCTCAACCCCTAACCATGCTGACCCAGAAGGATAGAAAGTTCGATTGGGAGGAGAAACAAGAGAAAGCCTTCCAACTTCTAAAGCAAAAACTGTGTAATGCACCAATACTAACCCTACCTGACGGCACCGATAACTTTGTAGTATACTGTGATGCATCGCATCAAGGCCTGGGTTGTGTATTAATGCAGAAAGACAAAGTTATCGCATACGCATCGCGACAACTTAAGGTGCATGAAAAGTGTAACACCCCGACCGACGGCGGAATCATCGGGATGCCACGAGGGATGTGTAGATTGTTCAAAAGCTCATGGGCATCTAAATCAAGTCATCATATATCATTTAAGCAACCACGATAATTACACAAAAATCATGTTCATCATGAATCAAGTAATTCAAATACACAAAAGATTTAGTTAAACTAACTAAACTCTAATCGCCAGAAATTTAGTTAATTAACTAAGTCCAAGATCCTATATGATGATGATGTCCAAAACAGAAGAGATCCTCTCTTCCTTTCCTACTTGTCTCCATCACCTGAAACATGTAAGAAAACAAGTGTCAACTACAAAAGTAGTTGGTGAGTAATCATAAGTCTTTATATTTTAAAAAATGTTTTAGTAAAAATGAGTTTGAAAGTTTATACTTAAAAGGGTTTTATAAAATGCTTTGTTTAAAACGATTATAAAACTTATGATTTTCATGAGAAATTCCATATGAATACCTGTATGAGATAATCCAACACACATCCATCAATTCAACAACCAAACACATACACAATCACATAACCACATAACCAAATCAATCATAGTCAATCACAAATAATCATAATCAAATATAGATAATCAATCCACAAACTAATCAACCAAACTCAATCAATCATATTCTCAATCAATGTTCGTGACTATACATGATTCCTTATGTATTTAACATAAGTTAGATACATGAATCATGGAGTGGTCGCTAACCACGTGACAATACATGAAGCCAAAGCAGATAACCGAAGTCAAAGGCAATGCTTCACAGATGTGGAAACCATCCACGTGACAATACACGATGTCAAAGCAATTAACCGAAGTTAAGAGCGATGATTCTCGGGATTTGTGACAATACTTGTAATCTTTGTTATTGACCTAGGTCAATAACAATGTTTACATGGATATAAAATAATAAGAGATAATCTCATAATAATGATAATTTCAAATGTGAATATCATATTGATAAACAGGTATTAACCTTGTGTTATCAAAATAATATTTAATTTGGTATACATGTTTCACCTCCGGGTTTTAAAACCAAAAACAGTTTAAAGAAAGGGAGGTTATGAGAACTCACCTGCAGTCCTTAAGCTCAGTGTTCTCTAAGAATGCGCGCTCGCGTGCGTAACTCAAGTCAACTCAACAATCTGTGATTATTGTGTGTTTGGTGTTCATAAGTATATATGTCTTATTCTCACCAACTATCCATAAGTGTTAACTTTTAATTACTAAGTATTAACTCAACTTAGTTTATTTATCCAAGGTTAAAGTGTTTCAACCAACATTTCGAAATTAGTCACTACTAGTTTATAATTGAGACCCATTGGTTCCTTTATCATCCCCTATTAATGAACAATTCTTGAGATACCATGTATATATTCATAGGTATGTATAAGTAAGGGGTAATCATAAGTATACACATACCTATGATTGCATGCATGATTTCATTCAATTAACCACCACAATCGAAGTTATTAAATTAAATTTTATGTTTAAGAAAGTTGCAATTAATTTATCCTCATAAAAAGTTAAGTGTCATCAAACAAATTCCATACATGCTTATATAACTTCATGATTTTAGAGAAGAATTAAGTTAGGACAATAAAAGGTGGTGGCTTGTATCATCATTCATGCATGCATGTTATATATATGATGTATGTATATGTGTTGCTCCCAAGTACCCAATTTCCTATTTGTTTAATTGGGTTTTAGTCCGGCAGTCCCTAAAGGCAGCGAACCTTCTCCTTAAAAGGATAGGGTTCGGCTCATAAGGTGCATGGTTCGTGAAGCTTCCTAGGTTCGTCCCTAGTACAAGGGTTCGCTGAGCACTATGGTTCACTAGGCTCGTGAAGTGTTGAGGGTTCGTGACTGGCTGGTGTGAGTTCGGTTGCTACGTCCAGATGGTTCGTTGACCAAAACAGTTGCCTAGGGTTCGTGGGTGATGTAACTGGTTCGTTTCTATCTGCATGGTTCGGTGTCCCTAGGGTTCGCCACCCTAGGGTTCGTTTCCAGCAAGTAGACAGGTTCGCGACCCAACAGGGTTCGCCTCCTTCCTGCTGTAGCGAATCCAGAATCATCATCCTCACGTTCCTGCAATATCATGGCCAACTACGGTTTCTACATGATTCTATTAACTCGTTATAGGGTTTTAAGCATGATTAAACCGTTTTTAATTACAACCAATTTGAGAATCACCATCAAACAACAAAATCGAAAAGAAAGCATTAGATCTACCTTGATTTGTCGGTTAAAAGCAAGGTTTCTTCGTATCCCCTTGTTCCTCTCGATCACCCGAACGCGTGGCCGCCAAGATCTCTCGAATCCGACTAGAAACGAAGGAGGATGGCTAGAGAGAAGGTGGAGAATGTGTGTGTGTGTTTTTAGAGAGAGAGGGAGAAGTTGGTGAATGAGGAAGAAAGGAAGGAATTTCCTTTCTTATACGCGTATTATTTCCCGTGTGCTCGGTCCCGTTTTTATCGCGATAACCATAATAAAACTCAGTTTTCAATCGTAAAATATTTAAACAACAAATCATTTTAAATAGTTTAGTTTTGTTCAAATAAAATAAGTTTGAATAAGTTATTTCGTAAATTGTTTCCGTTTTATTATTGTGAAATAATCGATTAATAAATTAAATTATTCTAATTAAATTTAGGTTGTGATTCCTAATAAATATTTTTAGTTTTATTTATTAGATTAATATCGTTTGATAATATTTAATTATCTCGTCGAAACGCGTTACTCGCGTACGTATTCGTAAAGATCGTCACCTTTGCGAATCCGATGCTCGTACCGTATTTCGATTTGAATTACTATTTATGAATATCGTTTCAGTATATTATTCTTAATAATTATATTCGTGTGAATCGTCACCCACGCGAATACATTATTAAATTAATATTTCTGAATCAATACTCGCGTTTAAATAATGACCGTAACCTCACATCGCGTATTTATTATTCCCATTATCTAATACATTAATATTATCATTTCCCAAACCAAAATCCCACTAAACCCTAGTCACTGACACATCCATGATAGACCGAAATATGCATATGTATAGGGCATATGTAAGGGTCAGTCGCAACTGCCCTAGCCACCGTCCCACCGCTATTTCGATAAACCATGACCATGGGTCCTTGACTACGTTTAGTAACCAGACTCAACCAAACTTCCAATTCCATCACAATCCATTCTCAGTCCAATAATCCATCATTATCAGTGATAAGTAACCGCGATAAACCCTACGGGTCTGTTTAATTGAATTACAACTAAACTTCCCTTGGTTTACGCGTATAATAAATTATAATCATGTATACCAGTAATAGTGATAATATCAGTAATGTCAATCAATAATTTCATAATCATTCATAATAAATAAATCTCCAGTCGTAACAGTACAATCGTACGGATGTACGGACGTACGGACAGCTGAAAGTACAGTGATGTTACAAAAAGAATTACACCACACATGATTTGGAACTAGGTGCAGTTGTGTTTGCACTCAAGATTTGGAGGCACTACTTATACGGTGCAAAGTGTGTAGTGTACACTGATCACAAAAGTTTGCAACACATCTTCGATCAGAAAGAATTAAACATGAGGCAAAGACGATGGGTCGAACTGTTAAATGACTACGATTGTGATATACGATATCACCCTGGAAAGGCAAATGTGGTAGCTGATGCGTTAAGTCGCAAGGAGAGAATTAAGCCAACCCGAGTGCGAGCTCTTAGCTTGACAATACAGTCCAATCTTATTCCCCGAATAAGAGAAGCACAGAAAACAGCACTACAAGAAGGGCATTACAAGGATGAATCATTAAGAGGAATGGATAAGCAATTCAAAGTTAAAGATGATGATACGTCCTACTTCATGAACAGGATTTGGGTGCCTACTTTGGATAACCTCAGACAGATAATTCTAGATGAGGCTCATAAGTCCAGGTATTCCATTCATCCTGGTGCCGACAAAATGTATCAAGATCTTAAGGGATACTATTGGTGGCCCGGTATGAAGAAGGATATCGCGTTATATGTGGGAAAATGTCTGAACTGCTCCAAGGTGAAAACAGAACACCAAAAGCCTTCAGGATTGTTGCAGCAACCTGAAATTCCACAGTGGAAATGGGAGCAAATCTCCATGGATTTTATTACTAAACTTCCCCGAACAGTTGGAGGTTATGACACCATATGGGTCGTTGTTGACCGGTTGACTAAATCGGCTCACTTTTTACCGATACGGGAAGACTACAAGATGGAGAAGCTTGCTAGTATTTATATCAAAGAAGTTGTTTCCAGAAATGGTGTTCCTTTGTCTATCATCTCTGATCGTGATAGTCATTTTACTTCAAGATTTTGGCAAACACTGCAAAAAGCTTTGGGAACACGTTTAGATCTTAGTACAGCGTATCATCCCCAAACAGATGGTCAAAGTGAAAGGACCATCCAAACATTAGAAGATATGCTGAGAGCCTGTGTGCTAGATTTTGGTGGTAGCTGGGATTCTCATTTGCCCTTGGTTGAATTTTCTTACAATAACAGTTATCACTCTAGCATACAATGTGCACCGTTTGAGGCGTTATACGGACGCAAGTGCTGATCGCCTGTTTGTTGGACTGAAATTGGGGAATCACAACTCACTGGTCCAGAGTTAATTCAAGAAACCACTGACAAGATCTTTAAGATTCGTGAAAGAATCAAAACTGCTAGAGATCGCCAGAAGAGTTACGCTGATAGAAGGCGAAAGCCTTTGGAATTTGCTATTGGTGACAAAGTTCTTTTGAAAGTATCACCTTGGAAAGGGGTGGTACGGTTTGGCAAGAAGGGAAAGCTTGCGCCACGTTACGTTGGACCTTTCGAAATTCTTGAAAGAATAGGTCCAGTTGCTTACAAGTTGAAATTGCCTCAAGAGCTCGGTGGAGTTCACGATACTTTTCATGTTTCTAATCTTAAGAAATGTTTGTCTGATGAGTCTTTACACATACCCCTCGAGGAAGTCCGTTTGGACAATAAACTTCATTTCATCGAGGAACCTATCGAGATTATGGATCGAGAAATCAAGAAATTAAAACAAAGCCGCATTCCCATCGTTAAAGTACGCTGGAACTCTAGGCGTGGACCTGAATTTACATGGGAACGTGAAGATCAGATTAAACAAAAGTACCCTCACCTTTTTAACAAGAGTCTATCCTCCAACAACATATGAATTTCGGGACGAAATTCAATTAACCGGGGGAGACTGTAACAACCGACACTAAAACAAGGTACCCAATTTCTTAACACTTGGACTAACGAATTAAATCATTATTATTATTTATTTCCACCACCTTCTAGCACTTAGATCGAACCCGCAACAATATTCAACCAGCTTTCTTCCTTGCTTGTTTTAAGTAAGTTGTTTTACTAACTCATCTCTAACAACCAGAAAGGATAAAACCTACTGGATTCATGGCTTTCTTGGCCATTGAATCATGATTTTAACGTAAACCATGTCAAAATGAAGCGTGAGAAGGAGGACCGAAACCCGCTGAAACTCAGCAAACAGCCATGATAGAACCTGCATGGCTTAATGCACACGTAAAATCCACCACACCATGAACTAAAAAGAACTAGGGGTTGAATTGAGTATGATCAGTCGATTTAAGGATCAACAAAGAACACATATAACAAGGTTTTACTATCATAACTAACACTACAAGAAAATGAGTTGTAATCAGGTAAGGATTAATCATATATTTTCTTAAATAAAATCACATAATGAAAGAAATGTGGGGGGAGGGTGTGTTAAATGAACGTATCTATAGTTCTAAAACCTACAAAATTTTGCATGTGTATATACAAGGGATATGTTCATATGTTGCTGAAACCATTCATTTTGAGTGATCAAAAGGAAATATATATGTATGTATGAATACATGTATATACATGCATAAACTTAATCTAGTAACTACTTAAGTGCATGAACATATATATATATATATAAGTATGTGGAATATGAGAAATACTCATTTAACAAATAATATAAATAATTAAAAATAAAACGCTAAAAGAATTAAATAAACAAATCAATCTGATGTGAATCTCAAAGAATCGTACTAGGAGTCGGAGACAACCGACAATTTTAGAAATTGGATAATGCGTTGACCCTATCAACCCACTATATTGTAGGGCTTACATAGGGCAGTTTTCCTCAATACAAGAACTCAAGAATCTTCTCTCATCACTATTACGGTGAGTTTTCGTAGCCCCTTTTTATACTATTTTAACTTTTGGGGTGTTATGCATGTTACAAGAATTATTTATACAAGAATCATTTATACAAGAATTTGCACATGATTATGATGTTGCTGCATAAGACAAGAATTTATCACTTAAATGACCCTACTCTCTACACAACCATTTAACTCACGTTGTTGAGCCGATGGATTAATATAAGTTAGTACTAGCGGGGTTTGACAAACCTCCATTCATGGTTTGGTCGCACCAACCACTAATTCATGATTTATGAATGGTATATTTCCAACAAGAATTAATGTTTTGTGATAAGACATTAACAAGAAAGGGTGTACAAGAAGTCAATAGGTATGGTTGTGGACTTATGCAAATTGATTCAAGATCTCGTGCTTATTTATGAACAATACATACTTCACTGTTTTATTGAGTCGTAAACCTACGAACTCACCAACAATTTTGTTGACCTTTTAATTTAACATGTATTTCAGGAAATTAGAAGCTAAGCAAGTAGCTGAAGAAGTAAGCAAGTCTTTTGGATACAACTGGAGATTTATTTATAATACCTAGAGGAAATTAGGCTTTATGATTTGAATCTTCAGTCTTGTATAACTATTACTTATTTTGTGGACATGATTTAGTATTCTATGACATGATTAGAATTCTCTTTTATGCAATGTGCTCAAGATATACAGTTTCGTTACATCCTTGCGATTCCGCCGTTGGCGAGGGTGTGACATAATCTGTCGGTAATGAGTCGGAAATAAATTAGAGTTAGCGACTGTTTAGCGACAAAATTATTTTTTGTAGCTATTTTGTCGGAACAATGTTGGAAATTTTAGTGTTATATTTTCATGTTTATTTTGTCGGAAAATCATCGCTATTTAGTTGGAAATTTTGTTTGTCGGTATGTTGTCGGAAAATTTTGTAGGAAACCATAGTGTTTTCTAGTAGTGTGATTAGCACATTTCCTAACGTTAGTGACTGAATTATAACAAAAAAGTTTGATTGACTTTAAAACAATTTAGAAAGTTTGTTACATATTAGGTTTTTTTTTTCGAACTTTAGATATGTACTTATGTAATCGAATGATCAATTGTATATATACTTTGGGAAAATTTATACATAGTATATAACCTAATGAACATTGTTTGTGAAAAACGAAATTAAAGCATGCATCACTTTATTTAGTTAATCTGTTCAAACAATACAAGACTGAGTAAATATACATGTAGTTGATCAAGAATAATTACTTAAAGAATGAACCAAATAAGAAATAAGGGAACAAAGTTTTGGAAAAAAATTAGTTTCGTAAGACTGCTTATTCTGAACATGCATGCGATCTTAGCCGGTTTTAGTGATCAACCAAAGTAGATTGAATCAATGTTGGTGGTGGAGCAGAACCCTCATGGTGACCGGCTACCTTTCTTGAACCGACACACGGGTTACCACCGTTGCCTGTGTTGCTACATCCATTTCCTGGAGATGGAACGGAGCGATGTTGCTGCAGAGATGATAATAGCAAATTTTCATCAAGAAGCCTAGCGGCTCGATTCGGTTCAAAATTTAGAAACATAATTACAAACAATGCAATAATTGCTAATTTTTTTGTTTCCGGTCTCATGATTCTTGTGCGGATTAATATGCAAGCAACAAAAAGTATGAATAAAGAAAGTTGATTAATGATTAAGGACAAAATCAGTACAATTGTTAGGGTTTGATGAAATATTTGGATGAAGAAGTGAGGCTATTTATAGGTGAGTTGATATCCAAAATGGTTTTACTTTGACTTTCAATATTTGAAATATTGACCGGAATTGAATAGGTCTTATATATGCATGGTAGAATTCTCAATTCTCTAGCGCGCATACACGCACGTCTCAATGTATGTATATTAATCGTTTCAAGTTTCAACTAATATTTTGATTAAATGAAGTTACGATTTTAATATTTATTTAAATTAATTAACTAACATGATATATTGTCCGTGTTAGCAATCATCCGACAGGTATCGACTAGAAATTTAAGTGGATTGAAAATTTACAACACATATATGTGATTTTTCAAAATTATGTATATGTGCACACACAAGAATTTTATATATATATTCTTTTAAAATAAGTATAAATTTAAATATTTTATAAAATTTGACTAATTATAACTAGGTAGACCCTCAAAAGTTGGTGAAAATCAAAGAAAAATCAGCCTTTCACAACTGCACAGACTCTGGCTGATTAGAGCTAGCTAGTTAGTCAATTGATTGACATCATGACATGTTTCTGAAGAAAAGCTCGTGCATCAATCACGCCATTTATATAACATCAATTCATAAGTAAACTCATCGTTGGAAAACCTACTGTCTAGAAGCAATTGTTACCTGAAATATTTAAACTCAAGACCTCTCGTAAAAGAAGTCAATAGAGTACCAATTACCCATTTTATAAGGTAATTATAAGAAATCTCAACAGAACACATGTGTCTACCGATTTGTCCCCAATTAACCTGATATAATCACCATCTAGATCCTATATTTCTAACACTCATTATTATATAGCTAACTAAAATATACACAAAAGAATCTAACTCGATCCATTTAGCTAGTATACGTAAATAAAAAAAAATAATATATCACAAGTATTAACATATATAGACATAATACTGATGCTAATTCAGATGAACCATATTTTGTCGTAACTCCTAATCCCCCCTACTAGCTTCCCTGCTTGTTGTGAAGATTTCATCATCTTCTTTTCTTTATATAAATCTCTATTTAAGGGCCTTAATTCAACCATTCAAGTTAATCCAATTTTTTTAAGGGTTTAAAAAAAAAATAATGGATACCATACATATGTGTATATATGCTGAAACAAACTAAAGAAAATCTCTATAATTTGTTCTGCATCAGAGGACTCATGGATACATGAATTATGATTTCTTGAACTAAAAAAACACTTATAATCAATTCATTAATCTTAGTTAAGTAATAAATAAAAGTTTTCTACGGATACTTGGCGCATTCTAAAGCACCTTTATGTTCTTTTTCTCGCATCTATCTCCTATTAAATATACTTTTATCACATTCTTAAATTAAAAATAAGACTTTTTTAATATATTAAAAATATTTTAATATTAAAAAACACACTTTTGTAAAAAAATCAAATTATTATAAAATATAAAATTTTTAAAAATAGTTTTACAAAACGAAATATTTAAAGAAACAAACTTTGAAAAAATCAGTGTTTAAAAAAATAATATTATTATTTTATTATTTAATCTATGAAATTATATTAAATCATATTTTATTTAAAAATCATCTTATATAATTTAAATTTAACAGTAACTATTAATTAATAATAATTTTTAATTCACCTAGTGTAACACATGTGGTACTAACCTAGTTATTTATATATAAGGACTTCATTTTTAAGGTTATAGCTCATAAGACACTGAAATTTTGAAGACAACTCTGCTTGTTAGCGACCGCTTTTTTTTTTAACAAAATATATTTGGGTGATATTCACTTATTTTGCCTCATAAAAATAATGTGAAACCCAAGAATAAATTAAATACAAGTTTTTTAGTCGAAAACTCGATATAATTTGTTGACCTCGAACCATTTTTTATTATCAAATCAAATTAAATATGTCTCCTCATATACGTATTAATTGTTGATATGGAGACCAGTCAGTGTTAAAAATTTTCAAATCTTTTGCACATCTTTGCAAAGTTTATCGACATGAGACTTGGTATGTCACTTGGCCCACGATGTTCTATACAGTATTTGTTGAAGTCTATAGTCAAATATTTTAAATCAATGACAGCGTTATATTTCATGTTTACATTTCAATTAGCATTTAATTAGGCACAACTAGAAATTCATCTACTTTTGTAACAATATAATATGATCAATTGTTACATACTTGAACAAGTTTAGAGTTATTGGACGTAAAACATAGTAAACATTGTTATTTTGTGAAGAACTGGAACCATGCATCACTTTATAAACACTGATAATAGATAATACAATTAAGAAATGAGTTAATTAAATATGCACACAATTAATTAGTCATGGACATACAAATTCAAGAAAAATAGCTACAATTTTTTGAATGAATGTAGTTTTCTAACATTGTTAAATCTTTATATTGTATCAATGATCAGCCGAAGTAGAATGAATCAATATTGGTGGCGGTCGAGCACTATCATCATGGCGACGACCGGCCACCTTCTTGGAACTAACACAAGGGTTACCACCGTTGCCTGTGTTGCCGCATCCATTCCCTGGAGGGGGAACTGGTCGATGTTGTTGCAGAGATGATAACAAAATATTTCCTCTTTTCGTCCATGTTTTTTCAAATTCTCCATCAAGAAGCCTGCTGGCTTCATTTTGTTGAAAATTTAAGAGTAACATAACTGCAAAAAATGCAATAATGGCTAGATTTTTGGTTTGGGGTGTCATGCTTGATTAATGTCTTGATTAATATGCAAAGAATAAAAAGAATGAATCACAAAAGATAGTGTGATTGAGAGAAATAAGTAAAATTGTTAGGATTTGATGATAAGATGAAATACTTGGAGATGAAGAAGGTTATTTATAGGTAGGTAGGTCAGAAACTATTTAGTTTGACTTTTGACTTTGAATATTTGTAAATTGTAATATTGAATCATAGAATTGAATAGGTCTTGAATACATGGTAGAATTGTCTTATAAAAGTAAAAAAATAAAATTAGTCTAGTAGTCATCATATACGGCTTTTAGTTCCGTTAATCATATTTTCATTACAAAAAGAAAAAAAAAATCTTATTTATGGTAGAATAAGTAATATTACGCGTGACAGTTGAATACTTGAATTCATATATACTCGTATTTTTTGATGAGCTTTGACGATGATTAGTAAGTATATATGTTCATCATCGATCACCCACGTCCCTTTTTTCGATCGTGTACTATACCCACGTATTAAGGAGCGGAGCATACATACCGATGTCAGCTAGCCATATAGCTAGCTAGATGTGTCCAGGGTAAAGGTCCTATGTGTTATGAGGCGTGAGGAGGGGCTTGACCACCCTCCATCACGCCCCCAACCATCACCCCACCATTACACATACGGCGTGACTGCCGAGTGAAGATGCAACCGTGACCTTCCTCACGGCGTGAAGGAGGGAAAAAAGAGGGGAAAGGGGGGGAGAAGGGGGTGATGATAACACATGTTGTGATGACGTGAAGCGATGAGGAGGTGATGGAGTTGGTTGATTATGTGGCGCCTACGTGGAGTGAAGGGGGGCTTGATGATAACACAACCTTAGGGATGTTTAAAAAAATCCGTATCCAAATTCGAATCTGAAGTATCAGAAAATCAAATCCGAAATATCCTAAAATTTCGGTTATCTGGCAGTTCAAGAGAATAAAAAACATTATAAACTTATTTATTAACAGATACATTCAGCTGCTTATATGTAACCTAGTTAAATTAACACATGAATTAATTTTATTAATATGTTTATTCTAGGGTACAAATTTTTTTAATTAGACAAGAAATTGTTATATAACACATTGCCTATACTAGCTAGTTGGGGACTACAATAGACACACATGAATAATGATGAATTTGTTAATCAAAAGTAAGTTTACACTAGTAATGTAATCGTACTTAGTAACAGGGTTGTGTGTTGTTTGATCAAAGCTAATAACTAATCATATATACTACATCAATTTATAGATATCGATCATATTTGGTTTAGGAAGGCGACGTGTGTGTTTTAATATAATCAAACAAAGTTTGTGTCTTGTTTGGTTAAAAAAAGTGTATAAGGGTTCATCCCAATTCTTCTTGTTTCTTAATTTTTTCTTGCTCTTATGATTGATATGAATTATTCATAAGTCCCTTATGCCTCGGTTTTTAAGGGTTTTTTTTTATTTTTTTTGTTTTTATTTTTTTATCGACATATGATTTTAATGTGTGAAAATCGGTTATCGAGTCACATCACCAAGGTCTGGTTATCCCGACCGCTGTGAGATCATACCCACTAAATAAGTGGAACCGAATAAAACTGTGAATCCTCTCTCGTACTCATGTTTGAACCCCTTAATCTCAATGATATACATCTTATTTCATTCATTGTAATACCACCAGACTAAAAACTTTTTGGTAAGCAGGTTTTTAAATACAACATGAATTTATTACCTTCTCATTATAGAAATTGTTGATTGAATATTACCAGGTACGTTATATATAGATTTACATAACTCGATCGGCATAGTTTTTTTTTTAAATGACGAATTTCTCAATCATGTGAGCCTACTATTTCCAGACCATGTCACCAAGTTCTAGTTACCTGAACCTCCCATGAACCCTCACAGCCACCCAAGGAGGAAACCTCACAGGAAAACCTTGATCCCGAGACCTCCTATTTGAAAGAATCCCGGTGTACCGCTGAGGCACTGCCTCGTTGGTCGATCGGCGTAATTAATTTGTAAAAACATGTTCCTTGTAAATAAGTTAACTGATGATAGTTATATACATATACGGATCTTTATTGTTTGTTTCAAATCGTCGCTATCTGCCGGCTAATTATAAAAAATCTTAAAAAAATATAACCAGCTATATATAGCCTTTTGTATTAAAAATCAGGTTTCATTTGTCGACAATGGGCACATAAATTAAAAAAGTGCTTAGAAAACCGTTTATTAAAGGTGCATGTGTTCTATCGCATAGTTATATATATAAGTTTAATTTGACATTTTTATTTTCAAATATGTCGTTCCTCTTTCGTTTTTGTCCACTATCTCCGTCTTCCTTTTAAAAACCATATATTTGTCTCCTATTTTCTTACTCTTCATTTTTTCACCTTTTCTTAATATTTATCTTTTTATTGCATAACATTTGATAAGTGATTATTACATGAAGCAACAATCGTTTGAGTTGTTTATAGCATTTACATCAATTTCTTCATATCTATCCTACAACTGTACAACAATAACTTGTCCCAACAATACACATCCTAACGAAATCTTTCTTCAGTAGAGTTATACCAACGACATGTCGTTTCGACAGAGAAAGTTTCAAATTTTTAGGCTTGACTCAGTGCCAAATATATATTCATCGATCGGGACATATAAATCTATACCGACGAATTCTATACCAACGACTAATTCATCCCTGTTGCTACTAACCTATATATACCGACTAAGCATGTAGCCACGAGATATTGTCGGAATAGGACAAAACACCATGTAGTGACAACATGTCGTCGGGAAAAGTTCCTCTTATTTCGTCAGGATAGGTGCAGTATGGTGTATAATGGTATGGAGGTAATAGATTGAGAATTGTAATTACATTAGAAATATGAGGCTTTAATATAGCCGATTACACAGAGCATACAAATGGAAAGGAGGAATTTGAGGAGCTAAACTGGAACAATATACAACGGATTGATTCTATCTAAAAATACATTTATATTCAAATTTCAACTAATATTATTTAACTTTAGTATCTTCCTTGATACGCCCCCGCAAGATGGAGGATCCGTCAGAGACTCCAATCTTGGATCGAAGCCGAAGAAATGGACCCCGTTGTAAAGGCTTGGTGAGAACATCAGCAAGTTGATCAGCCGAATGAATGTGTGAAACCTTTAACGAACCATCAGCTATCTTTTCACGAACAAAATGATAATCCAATGCAACGTGTTTCATACGAGAGTGGTAAACAGGATTGGCACATAAATACGTTGCACCCGCATTGTCACAAAACAAGGTTGGTGGCGTGTGGATAGTTAAACCGAGTTCAGACAGGAGGTTCTTTACCCATGCAAGTTCAGCAGCCCCGTTAGCTAATGCTTTGTATTCGGCCTCAGTGGAGGAGCGTGAGACAGACTTTTGACGTGACGAACGCCAAGAAAGGATGTTTGACCCAAGATACACGATGTATGCGGTGGTCGAACGTCCACCATCAACAATACCACCCCAATCAGAGTCGGTAAATGCTTTAAGATCAAGAGTGGCACCACGATTTAAGAACAACCCATAATGAATGGTGCCTTTTAGGTACCGGAGGACACGCTTCAAAGCTTGCCAATGTAACTGTGTAGGAGCATGCATATATTGGGAGAGTTTGTTGACCGCAAAGGAAACATCTGGTCGAGTAAAGGCAAGATACTGAAGGGAGCCAACTAATTGTCGATAAGGGGTTGGATCTGTAGTTGGAGAGCCATCGATGGGAGTTAGCGGCTCAGTAGAGCTTAGTGGTGTGGTAACTGGCTTGGCACCATCCATGTTGAATCGAGTGAGAAGGTTCTGGATGTGAGCATGTTGAGACAAAAACATACCATTGGTTGTGGAGATTACCTCTATACCAAGAAAATGATGTAACGTACCAAGATCTTTAATGGAGAATTTCTTGGATAGAGCATAAATGACACTATCCAGAAACGGATTATTGTTCCCGGTTAAAACAATATCGTCCACGTATACTAATAAGTATGAGATAATTCCATCACGAATGTATATGAATAAAGATGGATCTGCAAATGATTTTTTAAACCCAAGATTAAGAAGAAACGTGGTTAGCTCCATATACCATGCACGAGGAGCTTGCTTAAGCCCGTATAGAGACTTACGAAGGTGACAAACATGATTGGGTAAATCGGGATTGACATAGCCAGGAGGTTGAGACATGTAGACATCTTCATGTAACGTCCCATGCAAAAACGCATTATTCACGTCGAGTTGTCGAATGGACCAGTTTTGAGATAGGGCAATGGATAGGACCGTGCGAATGGTGACGGGTTTAGTGACAGGACTGAATGTCTCAAAATAGTCTTTCCCATGTTCTTGGAGAAATCCTTTAGCGACAAGGCGGGCCTTATATTTATCAATGGACCCATCTGGTCGACGTTTAACTCGGAATACCCATTTACATCCAATGGGTTTGTGAGTGGAGGGAGGAACAAGCTCCCAGGTGGAATTTTTAAGAAGAGCATTAAATTCATCATCCATCGCTCGTCGCCACTCGGGATCTTTAAGAGCTTGAGTGTGAGTGGTAGGCTGAATGGTGGAAGGAATTGGATGAATGGTTGAGAGGTTGACAAAGTTGGGGTTATAGTATTTTGGATTGGGTTTACGAGTGCGAGGTTGTAAGAGTGTAGATAAGGAATCAGGTGAAGAGGGGTTAGGTGAGGAAATATTTGTTGAAGTAGTTGAGGATGGGGTGAAGGCATGGTGACCAGTGGGTAGATCTGGAAGAATTGTGTTAGTTGTTGTAGTGGAGTTAGGGGTAGGAGACATGTTAAGGTGGGCCGTAGGTGTAGGAGATTGGTGCTGAGAGAGTGGCGGAAGTGAAGTAGATGAGGAGCTGAGTTGTGGGCCAATTGGAGTAGAATTGGTGGAAAGGTTGTGAGTGGATTGGGTTGTGGACGGCA
The DNA here is from genome assembly GCA_009363875.1 of Mikania micrantha. Classification (NCBI taxonomy): domain Eukaryota; kingdom Viridiplantae; phylum Streptophyta; class Magnoliopsida; order Asterales; family Asteraceae; genus Mikania; species Mikania micrantha. Next base: position 86,898,099 of record CM018695.1, on the reverse strand, counting down.
TGTTAGGGACAGAAGGGTAGTTAGCAACATGTGAGGGTGAAGAGAAAAATGTATCAGCAGTAGGTATAGGTTTAGAGGAGGGAATAAGATCTTTGGATGGAAAAATGGTTTCAATGAATTCTACATGACGAGAATGGTAGAGACGGTGGTTAACAGAATCGTAACATTTGAAAGCAGATTTGGATGGGGAGTAACCCAAAAAGATACATTTTTCTGACCGCGGATGGAGTTTGGATTTGGCATAGGGTCGTAACCATGGGTAGCACAAGCACCCAAATGGTTTTAGTTTGGAATAATTTGGTGATAAACCTGTGAGCAATTGAAGTGGTGTTTTTGAATCAAGAAGAGGGGTGGGTAGACGATTTATGAGATAAACCGCCATTTGAAATGCGTGTGTCCAAAATGAAAGTGGAAGATTAGCATGATGTAAAAGAGCCAGTCCGGTTTCTACAATGTGCCGATGACGGCGTTCCGCGACACCATTTTGTTCAGGGGTGTGGGGCGGGGTGGTGAAATGAGATATTCCTTGAGTTTGAAGATAAGGAGTAAGGCCAACATACTCGCCTCCATTATCAGTGAATAAAGAGATTAATGGTGTTTGATAATATTTCTCCACTAATAATTTGAATTGAGGAAATATTTTAGAGACATCGGATTTAAATTTCATTGGGTAGAGCCAAATGTATTTCGTATAATAATCAACAAAAATGACATAGTAGTGGAAGCCGTCAATGGATTTTTCTACCGGTCCCCAAACATCCGAATAAATAAGTTGTAGCGGTTTAGTGGCAATAAATGAATTCATTCGAAAAGGAACTTTGTGACTTTTATTAATAGAACAAGAACTACAATGAAAATTTTTAAGATTAAAGTTAAATCCTAAACAATTGGCTAAAGACTTGAGCACACGAAGAGAAGGGTGTCCAAGTGTATGATGCCAATCAAGAGCCGAGGCCGTTGTAACGGAGTTTATTTGAGGCTTGTTTGGAAAGTTTGCATAATAGACATCAAGGTAGTTCTCTCCCCGCATTAGGCGCGCCCCCGTGCAAAGATCCTTGACATAAAAATGAGTAGGAAAAAATTCCACAGAAACACGGTTAGTTTTACATAGCTTAGCCACGGAAATAAGACGATTTTTAAATTGTGGAACACACAAGATATCTTTTAACAAAAGTGAACCAGAGGGTGTGTGGAGAGTAGTGTGACCTGTGTGAGTAATAGACAGGGTTTTACCATCACCAAGAACGATCTCATCCGGGCCACCATACTCGGAGAGAGTATGAAAATGCGCATGTTCAGGATCAACATGACTGGAAGCACCAGTGTCAAACATGTAGGAGGAGGATGAGGGTCGTGAAGTAGTGGCATTAGCAATTGGGGAGGTGTGACTTGACTGTGGAGCCGAACCACCTGTTGTCACTCGATGTTCACGGAGAAACCGGGCAAGCTTTCTGCAATCCTTTGTTTCATGCCCTGAAATATGACAAAATTGACAAACAATATTGTTTCTAGACATACGATTACTACCATAACCACTGTTGGAATTGAAGTATTGATTGCGATTGGATCTTGTAGCAGCTCTTCCCTGAGCATTCAGGCGGAAATTTTGGTTGTCAGTGGCCGTCCGATAGCCGGATCTAGTTTGTCGGTTCGTGTAGTTGACTGTAGTCATGGCCGGTGGTGACAACTGCGGTGTAATCTGCTTCAGCATGCGTTCATGATCAACAAGTTTTTCAAAGAGTTCCGGGAAGGTAACCGGGTTGTCGCGAGCGCGGAGAGCAGCAACAATGTTTTGGTATTCTTCTCCTAGTTGACATGTGATGTGAATGAGAAGATCTTCATCGGTGACAGGTGCTTGAACAAGGGCAAGTTCATCAGCAATTCTTTTCATATCTTGAAGAAACTCAATAACTGACCGTGTTCCTTTTGGATTGCTTGCCAGTTTTGCTTTAAGGGAAAGAATTCTGGAACGAGAGGTGTTAGCAAAACTGGTGATGAGCCGGTCCCATGCTTCTCGCGAGGTTTCCGCGGACGATATCAGTGGTTGGATGGGGTCAGAACAACTGCCTAACAAGGCACTGAGAATGGTTTGATCTTGTCGGAACCAGGAGTCGTATTCCGGGTTTGGTGTTGATGATGATGATGCAAGAAATTTTGCCGGAGGTTTAATATCTCCAAGAATATAGCAATCGAGTTTTAGACCGATGAGGGCCGATTGCACCTGTTTTCGCCATGATGAAAAATTAGTGTTAGTGAGTCGAATTAGGAAGTTGCTGGCTGAGATTTGGATTATTTGAGTGGGTGGTGGTGGTGGGGTAGGTTCAGGTGTCATACTCGCCGGAAAAAAAAAAAAAAATTGGATCGGGACTCGTCGGAGTTGCTTAGGCTCTGGATACCATATAACGGTATGGAGGTAATAGATTGAGAATTGTAATTACATTAGAAATATGAGGCTTTAATATAGCCGATTACACAGAGCATACAAATGGAAAGGAGGAATTTGAGGAGCTAAACTGGAACAATATACAACGGATTGATTCTATCTAAAAATACATTTATATTCAAATTTCAACTAATATTATTTAACTTTAGTATCTTCCTTGATATGGTGTTAGCGTATATTCCCATCATCAAAATTTTAAAATTTTGTATTTATTTCATTTTCTAATCTTGGGTTCATATCTCTAAATACTATAAACGACTTCCAGTAAAATCCTATATATTTAAGGTTCTACAATTCATCTTTATTTTTTAATATTATAAGAGAGTTACAGTAAAATCCTATATTTGAGATACTACCATTGATCAATTAAGCCATATTATTTATGAGTGCTTGTATAGCTTCATGTGAAAGAAAAAATAATAATGAAAAATAAATAAATATTCTTTAGAGAAATTGAACAGATATATAAGAAATGAGATCGATGTGAGAGACTTTAAAAAAATTAATTTTTAAAATTAAACATTTTAATTAAAATATAAAAATGAGAATGAAGAAAATAATATAAAATACTCTAAAGTATAAACTGCTATTTTTCTTATTATTATTATTCTTTTTTTTTCCAACCATGTCCGATTGCTCGACGACATAAAAAAAAATAATAGTAGTAGTAGGTTTGTGCTTAGTCCCAAATTATTGGCCCCAACTAAAAAAGAGCTTTTATACAATTTAATAAAAGTTACTTATTCTAGCTTATATATGTTTAATTCGACTAAAAAGTATGGGTTTACTGAGTTTTTAAAAATCTTTCAAAAAAATCCTAAGTCTGACACTGATAAAGAATCTTGAGTTTTTATTTCGTTTTAAGTCTCTAATATCGTCGAGCCACCGTTATTTAATTACGACAAATGCACGTGATTGCAAGACATGTACTTTACTTAATAACATTATTGTTTGTGAAGAATTTGAACCAATGCTTAATTAGCTTTATAAACTGGTTGTTAAAATAATACAAAAATGAGCTAAATATACATACATATTTAAACACGATCAATGAAAGAATGAACAAAATCATGAAAAATGTGCAAACAAGCCGCTTGAAAAAATAGACTATGTGTTGTTAATTAATCCTCCATGCACAGGCACGGTCGTCATGGTTCATTGGCATGCATGTTTCAGTGATCAATCGAAGTCGTAGGAGTCACTGGTGGCGGTAGACCACCATAGCCATGGCGGCCCGCTACCTTCCTTGAACCAACACAAGGGTTACCACCATTGCCCGTGTTATTGCATCCGTTTCCTGGCGATCGAACGGGGCGATGTTGTAGAGATGATAACAACAGATTTCCTCTCTTCATCCATGTTTCTTCAAGTTCTCCATCAAGAAGTCTACAGGCTCCATTCGGTTCAAAATTTTTAAATATGATCAGTGCAAACAATGCAATAATGGCTAAAGTTTTTGTTTCGGGTCTCATGTTTCTGGATCGGATAAATTGCCAAGATGAAAAAGAATGAATTGAATAATAAATATTTGGTTGGGAAATTAAATAAGTGTAGGTTTTGATGACATATTTGGATGAAGAAGTGAAGGTTATTTATATGCAAGTATGTAATGAAAGACCGCATGGTTTGAATTTGACTTTGAATTGAATATTCTAATCGCACATAGCTACGGAATGGAAATTGAATTGGTCGTCCGTCTAAATGTTAAATTATATTGTGTAAAAACTACCACTTTATTATTTATAATATCACTTTGTTATTTATAATATCACTTTTCTTTTTATACTTTTTACAAAACTATCACTTTGTACAATAACCTTACTCCTATAAAGGTAGGTTCAGATACAAAATGAGATTTTTGTAAAAAGTCTAAAAAACAAAGTGCTATTATAAATAATAATGTGATATTATTGACAAGAAACTGTTAAATATTATAATAGTACTGTGTTAATATTATAATAGCACTTTGTTATTTATAATATCACTTTACTTTTTATACCTTTTACAAAACTATCACTTTGTACAATAACATTACTATAGGAATATATAACAATTTATATATATATGAAATTAGTCGATATATATATATATATATATATACACACACACAAATATAATGCGCTAAAACATGGAAGGGATAAAAATAAATGAAGTTAATATATAATAAGTAACGAAAAAATTTAACACCAATTATTAGATTTTTTATAGAATAAATTTTGTTTGAACAAAACTAGAATAACCTTTTAGCTATAAAATAAAGAGAATTTGCTTTTTTTTTCTTTCTAACATACAAAATTACACTTTTCCAAAGGCATAAATTTTGTGACTCGGTTCTAGCCCGGTTGTTTATGACCACACTTTACCTATTCCTCTTGTTTAGTCAGGTATTAAAAGACCCGGAGGTTTATCAATCAAGTGAGTTCTCATGGTTATCAAAAACTAAATAAATTTGAATAAATAAAATATAATATGCTCTTAAAACATAATTTAAAAAATATGTAATTTTGTAAGTTTATAGCCTAGTGATTATCCACATGACTTCCATGTTGGAGTCTTGGTTTAAATTCATGCCAAGACATATTTGTTAGGCAAGGTCAGAAAATTTAACCAGTTGTGAGGTTCCTACTGAGTGGGCTCGGGCGTATGCCTTAGTGTGTCAAATCCGTGGAGACGATTGATATCTCGTCTTAGATGTCTATGTTCCAAGCCGGTCAAAAAGAATGAAAAAGAAATATATAAATGTTCGAAACCAAATTCTTAATACTAGGCTACTAGCTATATTAACAAACTAACCACCTCACTTAACAATAACAAATAGCAAATTAACCAAATGTTTTATGCTTATAATTTTAGTAATATAGTTTTATAATAATATTTAGTTTAAAGTAAATACAAGTTTAGTTAGATGTTAAATATGTTCTGAACCATTTAGCATTTGGGTGAATATGAATGCGTTTACTAGGAATGGAAAAGTTGGTTTTCGTCATTTTTGGTACCGATAAATTTGAATTCAATAGTATAACGTGGCATTTGATTTTGATGCATAATATATGTTATATATGTATTTGTTCGTGTTTGCCAAGGATTTATATACAGGTTTATCCTTACTTGAATTTAATATTCTTGACCTTTTCTTTTATGTAAATTGTTAAATATTTATATACCAATTGACAGGAATTGATTAATATTTTTAACGAACAACGAATACATTTTAAGTCCGGTCACACAGGTAAACCGAAGAGCAATAGGTTACCCACGCCTGCAAAAATCAGACAATGTTATTGAAGAAATCCACTCTTCGAATACACATTTTGGTTAAATTACTAGCTCACCAAAAATATATTGTTACAATTGAGAATCGAAACCATGTCTTTCATATTGTAAAGATATGCATGATTGCGTGCTCTCAAACCAATTAATATAAGGTTCATTGGAGAATTGATCAACTAATATATATGCTAATTAACCATCACCATCATTAGGTAGTAGGTATGTACCGAAAGTCACGGACCCATTTTTTTCTTCCTATCACTTTGTCTTGGATTATATATTCGTGTCAGCGATTCGGGTCGGGTTTGTTATCATTTAAAAACTTTAAATATTTAATTTTACTTGAACTCAAAGAACTAAATATGTTTTAACAAATAAAACATAAATTGTTTTAGAATGAAAGGGTGAGTAAGAATTGCATTTTTGAATATGTAGAATTGTTGAATAAGATGGAAACTTGGGTTTTAGGGATAAATAATTATTTTTTGAAGCAGTTTTTAATACACAGATAGAACCACCTAAAAAACAAATTCAAAAATTATAATAATTGCCCAAAAAAAGTGAAAAAAAAATGGCACAAAAAAAGTACATAAACCACCTAAAAAAATACCTCATAAACTCCCAAAAAAAACCCTCCCCAAAAAATGCTCCTTCGAAAACTACCCAAAAGAGTTTAAAAAAACTGTCCAAAAAAAACTTGAATTTTATAAATAAGTTTAAATCATTGAAATCAATGTTAAAAACTATTTGAACTTTAGTTTTTTTTTTTAATAAGAGGCCCCAAGGATTTTTAAGAAAAAAAAAACGGAGAAGACCTGACTTAATACTGATAAATTTTTTTGACGAAATTCTACTAAATCAATTATTATAAGGGGCGGTGCCCCGTGGCCCCCTAAAAGCTCCGTCTTGCGTATACAAATACTAGTTTCTAAATATATATATATAGAAGCTACGTCCTTTTTTAATCGTTTCAGAATGCTGAGACTCGTATATGTGTGTGTGTATATATATAATAGGAAATGAGATATGAGAGACTTTAAAAAAAAAAGAAATATATTTATAAAATAACAAGTTTTCATTAAATTATAAGAACGATATATGTGCGTGTGTTTTTGGTTCAGAGAGCCTCTTCTGTATACCCAAATCAAATCGAACAAGGGCTATAAATTATAAAATTTGGGACGCTTAAAATTAAAATAATCTATATCTATCTATACTCTATATTGAAAGAGTAACAAATTTGCCACTTGTCACATTTTTACAACACTAATGCCACATGTCACCTTTTTACATTACCATTGCCACTTGTCAACACCTTATCATTTCACTTAATTCTCTCTCATATTAAAATATATTATTAGGAGTTTTTAAAAAATGAGATTTTTATCATCGAATGACGTTTTTTAATTTAATATTTTATATTAAACCCGTGTAATACACGTGTTTATAACCTAGTTATAACTAATAATCCATCTATTATAACAAAAAAAATGATTTTTTTTGTTTATATGTCAATTCAATAACCAGTCTTTCCTTAAACATGACATGCATCATCTCTCATTTAATTTCAAATAACTATTAACACATGACAATGTATAATTAAAAACAATTTAACAAATGCGTCTACCTTTTTGGTTAAATTTAATCAACCCTATAACTTCAAGCTCCATAACTTCAAACCAAACAGTCTAACCAACTCCACCACACTACCTTGGTGTACAAGAAAATTACTCTTTATTGGTCACTAGCCTTTGGTCATCCTTTGGTCATGTGTTACGTCATGAGTTTTCATATGATTCAATCCACACACACACATATATAAAAGAGGGTTCGAAAGAAAACTGACCATTTTCAAGATAACTTAGTAAATTCATGGCTAACTAATAAATTTTTAAAAAGATTTTTTCATAATTTTTTATTATAAGGTTAAAAATGTTGTAATAATTTTTTTAATAAATATATGTATATCACGAAGTTACGTGTGCCTAAATTGTATGTGTAGCATTCAAGTTATGTAATAACATAAAATGCATATATATTTTTTTAATTTTTTCTTTTATTTATATATCGAAACTTATAATAAAAAAAACTAAAAACAAAAAACGGAAAAAATTGATTGGTATTATTGTGATTAGAAAAAAAAAATAAGACAAAGAGAAAGAATCACCTCTATGAAGGGATAAAAATAAATGAAGTTTATAATAAGAAAAAGAAAACAAAATTAATATCAATTATTAGAATGGATAATAATATACATATTTTTCTTTTCTAAGTTGCAAATTTAAATTTTTACTATGGTATCAATTTTGAATGAATAATATACATTGTTCTTAAAACATGATTTAAAAAAATATGTAATTTTGCAAGTTTAGCCTAATAGTTATATATCCTCTTGACTAGCTTCCTTGTAAGAGTCTTGGGTTCGAATTCGGGTCAAGACATATTTAATTTGTTACGTATGGTCAAGAGGTTTAAGTAATTGTAAGATTACTCCTGAGTGGGCTCGGACATATGCCTTGAAGTGTCAAATCCGTAAAGACGGTTGAAATCTTGTTTTAAGTGTATGCGTTTCAAGCCGTTCAAAAGGAAAAAAAGAAGAAGGAGATATATAAATGTCACTAAAACAAAAGTTTTAATACTTGGTTACGAGCTAGCTAGTAACAAACTAACAACCCCAATTAACAATAACAAATAGAAAACTAACCAAATGGGCGAAGATCGAGTTGCATTTATTATTTATTTTCTGATTATAATTTTAGTAATATGGTTTTATAATAATATTTAGTTTAAATTAAATGCTAGTTTACTTAGATGTTAAATATGTTCTGAACCATTTTGCATTGGGTGAATATGAATGCGTTTACTAGGAATGGAAAAGTTTGTTTTCGTCGTTTACCGATTAATTTGAATTGAATAATATATCGTGGCATTTGATTTTGATGCATAATATATGTTATATATGTATTTGTTCGTGTTTGCCAAGAATTTAATTACAGGGTTATCCAGTTATCCTTACTTTGAATTTAATATTCATGACCTTTTCTTTTCTGTAAATTGTTAAATATTTATATATCAATTGACCGGAATTGGTCAATTTTTTTACGGCCAACGAATACATTTTAAGACTGGTCATCCGAGCAAACCTAATAACGAAATACACCCACTGCATGCCTGCAAAACTCAGACAATACTGTTGAGGAAACCCACCGTCTGAATACCCATTTTGGTTAAATTATTGGCTCACCTAAAATATATTGTTACAAGTGAGACTCGAACTCATAATGCTCATATTGAAAAGATATGGTTGCATGCTCTAAAACCAATTAATATTGGGTTCATTGGTGAATTGATCAACATATGCTAACCCATCACTCTTACTAGGTAAGTATACACATTGACGGAGTTTGAAAAAAATCTCACAGGGGGACGAAAGTCACAGACCCATTTTTTTTCTTCCTATCAATATATTTCGGATTATATATTCGGGTCGTCAATTCGGGTCGGGGCAATTATCATTTACAAACTTTAATATTATATTTTACTTGCACTTAAAAAAGTAAATATGTTTTAACAAACTAGGCATAATTTGTTTTAATATAAAAGGGTGAGCAAGAATTATATTTTTAAAGATGTAGAAATGTTGAATGAGAGGGAAACTTAATTGGGTTTAAGGGAGAAATTATTATTTTTTGAAGTGGTTTTAAATACTCGAAAACACCAAAAAAAACAAATTCAAAAATTATTACAATTGCCCAAAAAAGTAAAAACAAATTGCACCAGAAAAGTACATAAAATATCCTAAACAATTACAATAACCGACTAAAAAATACCTCTTAAAACCGACCCCAAAAATTACAATAATCGCCTAAAAAAATATCCCTTTAAAATCGCCAAAAAAAACCTCCCAAAATATGTTCCTTTTATAACTACCAAAAAAAATATAAAGAAACTATCCAAAAAACATGAATTTTATAAATAAATTTAAACCAATAATAGTAATGTTAAAAACTAGCTGGACTTTAGTATTTTTTTTATAAAAACAAGAAAGCACGTGGATTTTTAAGAAGAATTGAAGTGTAGCCTTTAGTTATGTGTTACATAGAATGGTACTGTAAAATACAAAACTGTATGAGTCTATGCTAATTGCAATTATATATCGATATACATGTGTGTATGTATTATAAAATTTAGGTTAATTAAAAGTTCTGATTTAATATAAAGCATTTAAGTTAAAATTTTAATAATTAGTAAATAAAATGTAGGAACCACTAAGAGAAACAGAGAATAAAATCAATGATGATAAGACTATTGGGTGTGCGATGTGACCCAATCACTCCACGTATGCGCCACGTAGGCGCCACATAAGCACTCACCACAACCACTCACCCCACCATTTTGGTGGAAATACCCCATTACCCACTCACTCCACATCATCATTCCTTTATATATATACATGTGTGTGTGTATCTGTGAGAGAGAGAGAGAGGGAAAATATGTGTGTGTGTGTGTGTCTGTGAGAGAAAGAGAGGAGAAGAAAACACTCACGCCGTTGCTCGCCCCACGCCCAACCTCCCACGCCCCTCTCACGCCCCTAGGGGGCGGTGTGCCACGCCCCTCCAACGCCCACTCATGGGGTGTACCGGGTGGTCTAACAGAGATTTAAGAATTAAGAAGAAGTGACAAATAAACTTACTTATTCTTTTTAAAAATAATGATTTACAAAATTATAATAAATGGAATTCTCATTTATTTATAACTAGATTAAAAATTTATGTATTAAAAAGGTAAAATGAATAAACTTTAAAATTAATAACTTTAATTAAATATCACATATTTCTTGAAGACTTTTATTAAAAAAATAAATAATATGACTAATAATACAATCATATTATTTAATAAGTTAAATAAAATCATTATTATTTAACATAAAAGAGAAAAAAAATTAAAATTTAATAAAAGATGATTTACAAACAAGTAGAAAAACAAGAAAACTAATTTTTGATTAACTAATTAGAAAGCTAACATGTATCTTATCAAAACTTGCATTTATTATAAAATATGAATATATTAACCACAAAAGACGATACTTGTTATGCTAAACCTTATACATTAGAAAATAAACTTTAAAATAAAATTCATTTTATATCCAAAAATAGATTGAGGTTATTTGATTTTCTTAATTGTGAAATATAAAATATCTAAACTGAGCATGAAAATTAATCATTTTAATAAAACAAATAAATATTTCATTATAATCTCTAGTCTATTTAATTTATTAGTAAAGCTAATTTAGCCCTCAAGTAAGATTAGAAAAAAAAAACATATTTTTTTTTAAAATAAATAAGTTTTGTAAAATTTTAAACTATTTATTTATAGTTACATAAATAAAAGTCTTGATAATGAAACTTTTGTAAAAAATTGTCATCAAGATAACATGTACAAGTTATGAACTAAAAGTCAGATTTGCTTGTTCACCAAACTAAAAAAAAGAAAAAAAAAAACAGAATTAATCTTGTCTCTCTTTACGAATCAACCAACGCGTTCGTTAATTAGTCAAATTGGCATATAAATATATAATTAAGCATCCGCTATTGGTCAAAGCCAAGAAGCTATCAAAGTCAAAACACTTTTGCGACATACAAACTATACACATGAAAAAGTAAAACTGCATGCCAATTGAGAGAACCATGCAAAAAAATAAAAAAAATATATATTAACGACCAAAGAGTACTATTAAAGTTGGTCACCCATTAAATCCAAACTAAAGGCCATCTATGCCCATAAAACATAGAAAATGCAGGTGGCTCAAAATCGATAAAACTTGGACCAAGGAGGCTGAGGCTATTTTCTACAACATAGTCAACACTCCTCGAAATCGATCAAATTTGGACCAACTCAGTCAAGTTGGATTTTCATTGTTTTTCATCAGTTTTAACAGATTTTAACTATTTTTCACTTATTATTGTTGGATTTTTATTGTATTTCACAAAAATGCCTTGAAGTACGAGAAATAAATAATCACTATATCTATGTGACTAAAAAATGAATACCAAATTTCGAAATGTTTTATTATTTGAACACATACTATATCATAATTTATTAAGGTCATGATGCAATAATATAACGAGTTTCGCAACCATGATGTAATGTATTTGTTGGGTTAATCGGTTGTTCGCGGTTCACGGGTTGCGGGTCATGGTTCACGGGTTATTTGACTTTAGTTTCTTTCTGCACGTTTTCAAGAATTGGTTTTTTTGACCAAGTTTGTTGGCATATGATCATGGAGTTGCTGAATAATAGGAATAGGTAGACTTAGGTGGTGTTTGTTTTTTCAGAAGCAAAACATCTGCAGTCTGCGGACCATGTCTGCAAACCTCTTTTACAGAAGAGGTGGACCAAACCTCTGCAAGAAGAGGGTTTGTTTTTTACCCAAACCTCTTTTAAAAAATCCTCTTCTTACATCCACCTAAGTATTTATTACTTTATTATCCATAAATAATAATAATCAAGATTAATTAAAACCAATGCTGGAAATCAAAACAGCACAGGAAATCAAAACCATCGTCGATCTACAGGTGGCCATCGGAAGATCCACAAACGTCATCTTGTTGTTATGCATCCATACCTTGAAAGCCCCTTTATCAACCTCAATTTCATGGCAGAATCCGATGGAAATCGATTGAGGAGATGGGACTGATGGGTAGTAAGATGATGAGATCGGCGGTGGAGATGGGGTCGGTCGGAGATGACGCCGGTGGTGGAGAGACGTATCCATTTGTTCTTTGTGTTTCCCCTTTGTGGCCACCGTATTCGTTTGACTTGAATTCGTGCGGCGGTAGAGGTGGTGGGTTGGTGGGGCGCCGACAGAGAAGGAGAGCGACAGGGGGCTGGTGGGGCGCCGACCGAGAAGGCGAGCTACGGTGGAGGTGGTGGGGCTGGTGGGACGCCGATCTGGAACGAGAAGGGCGGTGGGTTTGTTTTAACCTAACAATAGAAGAAGAGGTAAGAAGAGGTTAGAAGTGCTTGGTTCATGTCTGCGTCAAGAAGAGGCCGGGCAGACCTTTTTTAATGAAATGTCTGCGAGAAAACAAACAAGCTGTAGACTTCTAACCTCTTCCCGTGTCTGCGCGGGGCAGACATAAAAGGCAAGAAGAGGTATTTTTAGAAAAACAAACACCCTCTTAGTACTTTAGCACATGATTTATTGTTTATGTTCCTTTGGATGTATTATATGCCTATATAAGGCTTCTTAATATTATTAAATAAAAGTGTGCAGCAAGATTTTTGAAACACAAATTTCATATTTACGTGAGTTTTAATTGTGTGTTTTTGTGTGGGCCTGAACCAACATTTGTACCTTAAACTCCTAAAGCCACTCATTAAAACACAACAAGATAGTTCATCGAGGGTTACTAAAAGAGAATATAAGATTGATTTAATTAAGCTCACTTGACCCTCCATTGAGAGGTTTTTTATTTCCATATTAAACTGATAATCTTGATTCAAACTAGTCTATTAACAAGTTTTTAATCCGAACTAGAGGTGGGCAAACCGGTTTTTTTCTTTAAACCGGTTCCGTTTCCAGTCAACAAAGTCAAAAACCGGTTCCGGTTCGGGTTTGACCGGGTAAGGTGGAACTGGTTTTGCTTTTTCCGGTTCTTATTCCAATTTCTCTGAGAATCCGGAACTTACCCACCGGTTCGGGTACAACCGGTTCCGGTTCCAAAACCGGGTTTTTTGCCCTCCTCTAATTCGAACCGGTTCTGCCCTTTTGGCTAATCTAAACTTTCTTTGACTTGATTGAAGCCTGTTTTATAACCAATCTGGTTTAGCCCAAAATTCGGTTTTAAGCTCCTCTATAAATCTGTATGATTTGTTTTCCATTCTTTTCCCTGAGAAAATTTCACAAAGTTGCGTTATGGCGTATATTTAGTGGGCCGAGTCTAAAATGCCATATAGCCCGTTATATATTCCAAAACTTTCGCAGCCCAATGTAAAACACGGTTTAGAACTTTAGATTAAGACTATGACTATCGTTTGTTCTAATAACATTAGGCCGCTCCTATCCACAAACAAATCAAATGGTTGTCAGAAGATGTCAACAAATTAAAAATAAAATTTAATACAAATTAAAAATATTTATATCAATTTCAAGCTCAATAATTAAAAAACAATAAGTTCAACTACATACAAATCCAAAACAAAAATTAAGTTCATAAATTACAAAATATCATTCATTAGTTGAATACATCAAATAACAGATTGTGCATAGTTCATCAACAGATAGTTCAGATGGTGAAGGACAAACAAATTTGAATTAAACAAAAGGATTCGAATCGGATGGTGAAGCCAAGCAAACCTGTCACTGTTGGGAGACGATGGGAGATGGTCGGTTGTGGTTTGAGGTTGCGTGAGATTGTGTCTTTATGAGCGGCGTTTATGCGGTCTCAGAAACGAGAATGAGGATGATGATTTTAGAAATTAGGGTTTGATAAATATAAAATTATATATCAGTTACTTTATGTATGTATGTATGTATGTATGTATGTATGTATGTATGTATGTATGTATGTATGTATGTATGTATGTATGTATGTATGTATGTATGTATGTATGTATGTATGAGCAATTTAGTTATACTTAAACGAGCGAAAACGACCTAGTCAAACGAGCGACTATCCAAGGGAGGGACGGGCGAACTTACCTTGGCTTGTGTTCGATCGGTTCGTTTAGAAGACGTCGAACCGTGCGTGCTTTGCTTAACTAAAATGGGTGAAATTCGAATGAGTATTTTCCGAGCTTTTAACGTACGTGTGTCGAGTGACGAATATTTTGGACAACCCTAATTTTCAATTCCGGTTCAAGATTTCGTCAGATAAAGTCTTATTTTATCATGTACATAGGAAGGATTATAATATTTTTTTTAGTTTTTAACTTATTTTTTTTAAATTTAATAATTTATATGTTTTTTAAATACAACATTTATTTTTAATGAAATAAAAATAATCATAAACTAGTATATTTCATGAAATTTAGGTTGGATTTTTGTGGAACCAGTCGGTGAGAGCTTCTAATGGTGGCGTTCACCATTTTTTTTCTTTCTCTATATGTATATTAATATATTAAGAAAAAATAGCTGACACCACATTTCATTTCTTGGGTAAAGGTGGGCAAAAAAAATAACTTGAACCGACAACTCGAACCGGTAGGTCCAAGTGATTCCGGGTTCTCAATGAAACCGGAACCGGTTCCACCTAACTGACCAAAATCGGAACCAATTTTTGACTGGAACCGAAACCATTTGAAACAGAAACCTGCTATTAAAAAAACCGGTTTCCCAACTCTACTCTTGGGGTTGTGTGTGAACGGCTAAAACCAATATTCTTCGAAATCCACCCGATAGTGAGGAATTACAAAACCGGTTAAGATGGCTTATACGAGGAGCAAAAACACCTCCAATAAGGCTGGTCTAATAAGCGTTGATCATTATAAAATCTCTAGGCCTGACAAAACAAGTAGGACGGATCGGATCACACAGATAACATTTGGTTAGAATGTGTTCTGGTTAAGATAAGTTCTTCGAGTTAAATGATTTTATTGTTTGAATCAATACGAGTTTTGACAAAAGTTATTTTAGACAAAAATGAGTTTCATCATATTATACTACTCGAAGTTGATCAACTAAAAGTACAACTCAAAAATTGTTGGTAATTTTAGTGTTATCAACAATTTTAGGATATTGGATTAACTTGTTGATCGAGATAATAATATTAGTGATTAGTCGAGTTAGGTGATACAAGGGTGTGGGCTCGACTAACACCAATATTATTTGAACTAGGTCTTAATGTTAATTAATTATGGACTTATAATTTGGGCCTTGATTACCGTATATAAAGAAGGCAAGAAAGAGACTTGGTTTTATGATATTTTTTCATTCGTTCTCTTTTTGGGGGTTGGTTCTCAAAGAACACAGAAGAAGAAGAAAATATGTATGGTTAATTCCTTAATATAGAAAGAACACATGGTTCTTCTTTCTCTCGATCACATTCAAGATTCTTACGGTTACGAAGAAGATTCACAGAAACATCAAAATCCAATTCCAACAACAGAAGATCTCTGTCTTATCCGATAAATCGTTGTGTGTAACCCACAAATAGGTTTATCTGATAGTGATTCACGATTCAGAGATTAATCCAAGTTGTGTTTAAGAAGATTCAAGTAAGTTGTGTTTAAGAAGATTCAAGTAAGTTGTGTTCGTGAAGATTCAATCCAGGTTTGATTTTTGTTTACTTGTTAAATTGATTGATTCCAGAAGATTATTTCTAACAAAGATAAACCTAATTTGCGACTTCACATTTACATGTAAGAACCCTAATTTGAAACCTGGAACATATTTACCAAGTGGTATTGGAAACCAAGAATGGATACTGAAATTAAGTTTTGGAATTCCCCGAATTTGGTTTGGAATTCATTTGGTTCGGAAAGTGGGTTTGTTTGGAATTCAGGATACAATATCTATGTTTGCAATTCCCCCGAATGAGTTGAGTTTATTAAGTTTCTTGGGATTCGAATTGAATTCATGTTTCTTGGAAGTGTGTTTATTGGATTTAAAATGCACGTGTATATGTTTCAAGAACCGTACTTTGAAAACTCTTATTTAATTGACATAAATTGAACTACACAAATGTATGAGTTCTTGGTCCCTTGAAGTTTAAAGTAAAGAAATTGTTTTCGGTTTACATCCAAAAACGCATTTAAAGAATTGCTTTTGATCATCATCTAATACTGGAAAATTCAAGTTTTCAAAATATTGATATTTATTAATCTTGATGATTTGTTTCTTGCAAAGTCTAGAAAGTATGAATTTCAGAAATTCTATATTTCTTCCTGGCATGCTTAAGATTGAATAATTATTTATTTCTTATACTTTGCTTACTACATAATTTTGATTTTAGTAAGTTGCTGTGTATAAAATCAATTTGATCTCTTTAGTGGTCAAATATAAAAAGGCATAATGCTACTGATTAGATTAAATTATAAGTATGAATTTAGTTCATTCTATGTTAATACTTTAAATTAAAGTATCAAGTTTCCAGATGTTCTCAATCGACTTACTATATTGAAATTGGAAAATATATTATTTTGATGCATACTGTTTATTTATCAAATTCAATTGAGTATGTTGGATTGAAATCCAGGGATGCAATTGTTTGTAAGAATCTCAAATTAACATAGAGCGTTAACAAATATCGAACGCATTTGAAAACTAATGCTATTGCTTGATTTATTTGCAATCTGCAATTGTTTCTTTATTGGGCTTGTAAGAATTTCAATTTGACAAAGAGATTGGAATTTACAAACGCAATTTTCTTATCTGCAGTATTCGAGTTTTAAGCTTAGAGGTCCTATTATATAATTGCATTTGACAACAAAGCAAACTTCAAAAACAAGTTTGGTTTTTTGATTACAAACTATATTTTATAGCAATTTGAAATATGTTTACAAGCTATAATGCCTCTGGGATATTTAATTTAGTAAATATGAAAGGTGAATAAGATTTGATTCACATATATTAATTTGATGCATGTTTCATGTTTTATACTTTTTATCAAAGTATGTATTTTTTACAATTATATATTGAAGCAT
Organism: Mikania micrantha; assembly: GCA_009363875.1. Lineage (NCBI taxonomy): Eukaryota > Viridiplantae > Streptophyta > Magnoliopsida > Asterales > Asteraceae > Mikania > Mikania micrantha. The sequence goes on along the minus strand of CM018695.1, from coordinate 86,880,740 downwards.
GAAGTTAATTTAGTTATTGTCTATATGTAATTGGGTTGTTTCTTACAATATATCTATTTGGATTGTTTAAGATTGGCAAATGGTGACTATGTTTGTGACATATCTAACAATCGTACCACTATTTTGATGAGATAATCTTATCTCATGGGTTACTTATAAACTAGGCAGGTAAGTGCATTTACGGCAGATTTAGTTAATCTGAAAAAGGATTGATTATTTTCCTGTATGTAAATGACATGTTGATCTTTGGTGCTGACTAAGATTAGGTTTATAAGACAAAGAAATTATTGTCTTCTAACTTTGAAATGAATGATATGGGGTGCAGATGCGATCCTTGATATTAGGATTAAAATGAGTAACAATGGTGTAGTCATGACTCGGTCTCACAACGTTGAGTAAGTATTGAAGAAATTCAATTATTTTAATTGTTCACCTGTTAGTACCCCTATAGATTCTAACATCAGACTTATGCCCAATTAGGGTAATCTAATTTCACAATTGAAGTATTCTAAGGCTATTGTATGTCTGAAGTATGCTATGATTAGCAAAAGACCTGATGTTGCTTATGATGTAGGAAAACTAATTATACTAGTAATCCAAGTACACATCATTGGCAAGCTATGAATATATTGTTTAAATATTTGGAAGGGACCATGAACTATGGTTTGTTTTATTCTGGTTTTCCTTTAGTCATTGAATGATATTCTGATGCAAGTTGGATAACAAATACGGAAGATCATTCTTCTACAAGTGGGTGGCTATTCCTACTTGGTAGTGATGAAATTGCATGGGCATCAAAGAAACAAACATGCATAACCAATTTGACTATGGAATTTGAATTTATCGCTTAAACAACAACTGGTAAAGAAGTTGATTGTCTAAGAAATCTGATCTTTGAGATTCCATAGTGGTCAAAACTGATATGACAAATATCTATCAAGTGAGATAGTGCTGACTAAGGTTATGGTCAGGTGTATAATGGAAAGTCTAGACAGTTATGTTTTATACATATAATAATTATTGAGCTCGTTACGCATATTGTGGTATCTGTTGAATTTGTAAGATCTTAATGATTTTGGCTGATTAACTAACTTAAGTGTTAGGAAGAGATCTCATGAATAAGTCAGTCATAGGGATGGATTTAAAGTCCATATACTTTAATATCTTATGTCAAGACGCTCAATTCCCATCTAATACAACGTTAGATGCTGAATTCAATGAGGTAAGCTTTTCAGAAAGATATTGGAACACATTAACATAATCATCCCAAGGTATGTGTTCAGACTACAAGTTAAAGGAGGTTGCAGTATAACTTCTTAATAGTTCATTGATAAATTACAGTGCAGGTGCAAGAGTAATGAACTACCTATAAGAATATGAAGTTTAGCCGCTTCAAGAAGCTTTGGACTTGAGTTTTGATATATACTTTGAAGGATTAGGACACAGGCTAGTAAAACATTGTGTCAGTGGAATTTGGATTTTGTAAACTTATGTTTATTTTACCTTCAAGTGTTCACCATGGATAGCAAGGGTTCAATCCATAGAGACACCCCGATATTCGAGCATTTGAAACATGTAATTTACTAAGATGAAAATTCAATCCATAGGACATTCTCATTTATGCATGAGTTTGTAATTCTGTGAGGATGGTTGTTGGGTCTAGAAAAGTCAAGACCAACGGTTAATTTGGATAGATGGAATGTAAACAAGAAGTATTATGTATTTGTTGATTAGGGAGCAACGAGTCACCGCGAAAGCCACTGAAAAGCTCAAGATTATGAAGACACTCGAGATGACCCGAAGACTTTAGCAAATGATAATACGATTTATTTGTTTATTATTTATTATCATTTGTTGCACTTTATTTATTTTCTAAGGTTTGGGTCATGTGACAAATAAATAGAGGATGTTCTCTATTTTGTAAAAAGAACACAGACAAGAGAGTGTGTGAGGGTGTGCTTCAATGTAATCTTGAGAGATCTCTCCCCCATGAACTCCATGGATTCTTTATCCATGGAGTTTGAGAGCATGAGAGGGGTAGGTAATGTAATCTTGTTTAATGATTGAATTACTATTGTTATAAATCATTTTTTTGTTCATCAGTTTACATTACATCTCATATTCTTGTTTATGTTCTTCACCCATCTTCAAGACTTTTCTCTGTTCAGAAATGGTTAATCTTCACAAATCGGGTAGGTCCTATTCCGCAACCTTTTTTACATTTGGTATCAGAGCCAAGTTCTCAAGATTATCATTCTAACCATTGATTCTCTCAAACTTGTGCTCAATACCCTGATTTTGTGAATTTTTGTGAAAGTTCTTTGAAGATGTTCTAGTTTTGGGTTCTCCGTTCTTCAATTTATTTGGGTAATATTTTTTTGTGTTTTGATATGGTAAACACAAGTGGGTTTTGACTCTCCCTATTATATGTCAAAACCCCACCCATGTGATCTTTATCGGATGAGTTATCAAATTTTTGTTCATTTGATAAAAATGGAGGCGGATGAAAAATTTTAGGGCAGCTGGGTTTGTTTCAAGAAAGAACATAATGATGACGACGGCGTTCTTGAATTTAGGGTTTTCAGAAGGTTTTATTTGATTGGTTTTCGGAAGCTCACCATGGATATTCTTTAAAATTATAAGCTTCCTATGGCTATTGCTTCCTATGGATATTACTTCCTATGGCTACTGCTTCTGATTGGAAATTGCTTCCTAAGCACAAATTGCTTCCGAAGCATAAAAATTGCTTCCGAAGCATAAAATTGCTTCCTAAGCATAAATTTGCTTCCGATGCAGAAATTGCTTCCGACGCACAATTTGCTTCCGAAGCACAATTTGCTTCCGATGCACAATTTGCTTCCGATGCAAAAGTTGCTTCATAAGCAAAAGTTGCTTCCTAAGAAAAAGTTGCTTCCTAAGCATAAGTTGCTTCCTAAGCATAAAATGCTTCCTTAGCATAATTTGCTTCCGATTGGAAACTACTTCTGAAGCATCTTCTGAAGACATCTCCTTCTGATGAGTGAAGCTTTTTCAGAAATTGAATTACTATTGCTTCCGAGAGTTACTTCCAAAGAGCAGAGGTATTATTGGTATGTAAGAAGTTAGTTTCTTAAGTGTTAATTTGTGATGTCCAAGTTCTAATGCATCTGCAAATTAATACTTCTAAACTAACTAAACTGTTTAAAGAACCAAAGTTTTTGGTATAAAAGGAGGTTAGCTTCTTAAGTGTTAATTTATGATGTCCAAGTGCTAATGCATCTATAAATCAGTACTTATGAAGTTAACCAAATATTGGTTAAGTAAAATCATCTCTTGATATGTAATGTCTTATTTCTAAGTGTTAATTTGGATGATGTCCAAGTGCTAATGCATATTCAAATCAACACTTTAAATTTTGACAACATATAATTTTACTTTTGAAACACATTAGCCTTTGGTTCGCTCATTCGATTTCATCATTGGAAGTACTTTACTCCGTGGCATGATAGAGCTGAAACTTATACATCATCAGAAAATCAAAATAAGTTAATGATGTCTATTCTATAAGTCCAATTGGTGTTCCAGATCTGCTGCATGGAACATATTACCAGTTTGCATTGATTGCTTCCGAAGAACACTACTTGTTTTTGAAGACTTGATGTATCTTCACACGTCAGTTATCTATATCATCAATTTAGGGGGAGATTGATGGATTAAACTGATGGCAAGTATGTTACCAGTGGTTTATCAGTGAAAGCTTATGTTTCATTGATGTGAAGATTTCTTATTTTGCTTTGAAGACTCTTAACTTTCAGATTGTTGGGATATGTTTTCTTTTAGCTTTGAGCTTGCATTTGTCATATGTTCATTACAAGGATTGGTTGGAGTCCTACACTTGAACTGACATCCTATATTCTTACATCTTTTGGGTTGGGATGAAGATTAAGATTACACTCTATATTCTTCCATTCTTGGTGTTGGGGATGAAGATTGAGATTAGTTAATCGTAGGAGGTGCTTAATCAGAGAGGGAGAAGATAAATGAAGGCCATAGAAGTTCAAGATGTTTGTTTTGGGTTTGAGAAGCGGATAAAGGAAGATTCACTTTGTTTTGCGGTGAAAGAAACATGAATTGCATCTACACAAGTTCAATCTTATTATTCATGTTTGTTTCATCATACTTCTGCATTGGCTTACATTCATCTAACCAAATAGGGGGAGACTGTTGGGTCTAGAAAAGTCAAGACCAACGGTTAATTTGGATAGATGGAATGTAAACAAGAAGTATTATGTATTTGTTGATTAGGAAGCAACGAGTCACCGCGAAAGCCACTAAAAAGCTCAAGATTATGAAGACACTCGAGATGACCCAAAGACTTTAGCAAATGATAATACGATTTATTTGTTTATTATTTATTATCATTTGTTGCACTTTATTTATTTTCTAGGGTTTGGGTCATGTGACATATAAATAGAGGATGTTCTCTATTTTGTAAAAAGAACACAGATAAGAGAGTGTGTGAGGGTGTGCTTCAATGTAATCTTGAGAGAGCTCTCCCCCATGAACTCCATGGATTCTTTATCCATGGAGTTTGAGAGCATGAGAGGGGTAGGTAATGTAATCTTGTTGAATGATTGAACTACTATTGTTATAAATCATTTGTTTGTTCATCAGTTTACATTACATCTCAGATTCTTGTTTATGTTCTTCACCCATTTTCAAGACTTTTCTCTGTTCAGAAATGGTTAATATTCACAAATCGGGTAGGTCCTATTCCGCGACCGTTTTTACAATGGTAAAGTTAATCATGCATATCACTAAAATGGGTGGTAATTTTAGTGTTATCAACAATTTTAGGATATTGGATTAACTTGTTGATCGAGATGATAATATTAGTGATTAGTCGAGTTAGAGGATACAAGGGTGTGGGCTCGACTAACACCAATATTATTTGAACTGGGTCTTAATGTTAATTAATTATGGACTTATAATTTGGGCCTTGATTACCGTATATAAAGAAGGCAAGAAAGAGACTTGGTTTTATAATATTTTTTCATTCGTTCTCTTTTTGGGGGTTGGTTCTCAAAGAACACAGAAGAAGAAGAAAATATGTATGGTTAATTCCTTAATATAGAAAGAACATATGGTTCTTCTTTCTCTCGATCATATTCAAGATTCTTATGGTTACGAAGAAGATTCATAGAAACATCAAAATCCAATTCCAACAACAGAAGATCTCTGTCTTATCCGATAAATCATTGTGTGTAACCCACAAATAGGTTTATCTGATAGTGATTCACGATTCAGAGATTAATCCAAGTTGTGTTTAAGAAGATTCAAGTAAGTTGTGTTCGTGAAGATTCAATCCAGGTTTGATTTCTGTTTACTTGTTAAATTGAATGATTCCAGAAGATTATTTCTAACAAAAATCCCTTTAAAAAATTATTGGAATACAGCAATGAAGATCTCCACCATTTAATTTCGAATCATTTAATGATTTTAAAACAAATATATCATGCTCCTAATAAACTAGTCTTAATTAATTTTTTAATTGAATTTGATTCCAAAACATTTTTTTAGGATATATTATCAATTTAAGGTCATGAGTACTCATATGTAATGCAGGCGTGAGGGGAGCGGGTCATGTCCCTATGGCGTCCTCCACCACTACATAGGGGCGTGACCGGGGTCGTGGTGGGCACATACGTGATACAGGTCACTACATGAAGGAATAAGAAAAGGGTAAGAGGAATGGTGATGCGGGTGTGATATGAAAGTGATAATAACATATGTGATGATGATATGATGTAAAGTGATAATAACATATGTGATGATGATGTAAAGTGATGAAAAGTTGTTGGTGTTGGGTGCTTATGTGGTAAATACGTGACAACATACATAAAATAATGTGAGCTTGATGAGTACACATGGCGTAATTATCTAGTTTCACAATAACAATAACTAAAAAGTATCTTGTTGGTCAAGAAAACAAATGAAACAGTAGTTCTAGAATTTAAGGATATTTCTCTTTGAGCCTAGCTAGCTATCAACAAGGTGTGAATATTAAGTTTTTGAAAGGTAGCCGATGCCTCTGCGCGCGTACATCATCGGTGACGCATTCAACAGTTTGAAAAGTTTGTGAAAACGATATTTGTTGTTATCAAGTACAACGTTGGATTTTTCGATTTCCACCAAAGTTTAAGAAATTAGCTTTTTTTTTTTTTTTTTAACAGCTAAACAAGTCCTCGGACCTAACAACCCACGTGCTGCGACCACAGACCGCTACCAACCCCGGAAACATTTAAAGCCGGGCGTTGGCGAGTGCCGAATCGAGGAACCGCCACACCATCTAAGTGGAAACTCACACTAAGAAAACCCCCTAGCTCACCCATAATGTTTTTTGCTCCAGGCAAGATTCGAACTCAAGACCTCCCATTGCTGGTGGTCAAGGAATACCACTAGGTTATTGTAAAACACCCATTAATATTTCTCGAATAGGTTAACTTGCGATGTTTGGAGCTTACTTTTATATGCTACGCTAGTACCCTAAAAGCTTTATATATATATGCCAATAAAGGGCTAATGGAGCTCAATGAAGAGTTCAATATTCAACAACCTTAAACTATGTTAGACACATATTATACGTGATGTATAGTCTTATATATATCAAATATTGATTTTTTTAACTTACAATTAATATGGGGTGTTTTTTAACGACAATATTTTTTTCAACCTATATATATCCTTTTAAATTGAACTTATTTATTCAATTAAGTGATTATTTTTTTAACAATGTAAATTTTTTAATAACAATCTTTATTAATGATTTTTATTATTAACAATTTTAACTTTTATTAATGCTTGTAGTTAATAATCTTTTTTCATATTTGATTTTCAAAATCTAGCATGTAATCATATAATGCTTTGTTTTTTTAACAATAATATTTTTTTTCAACACATACAAATTATTTTTAAATTAAAAAATATTTATTCAAATTATTGATAATATTTTTAATGATGTATAAGCATCAACATCATCCCAACCTCGGCCTCATGTAACTTGAACCAATTTTTAATATTATCATGCAATACGACCTTCAAATCAATCTCAGCATATAGAAGTTAAGTTATCATGTTTGGTACCTTTGAACCGGTTATTTTCACGGGTATATCTTCATACTTCACGTAGATGATTTTTTTAGAACTTAACTTGCAATTTTCTAACGGGTTATTTTTATCATTAACAAAAAAATTTCCATCCCATATACATGTTTTATGTAAAAAATTTATTCAATAAGTGATAATTTGTTTAATAAAAATATTTTTAATTACAATTTTTATTAGTGATTTTGATTATTAATAATTTTAAACAACTTAACTTTATTAATAATTTAAAAACAACTCTAACACCTTTTACAATTTTAAATAAAAATATTATCTTGTTAAATACTTAGTTTTAATTTTCATTTGTATAATGACACTAAATCAAAAATATCAGTTGGGAAAATTGCACTTCAAAACATTGTTCGTCTTTAACTAACTAAGAGCACATACATTTACTCCCACAATCATTCTAATTTGAAGCTTAAATCCCATATCCAAGATATGAACATCCTCCAAAGCAAAATACATGTTTGTTAGTAATGATTTAAATACGAGTTCATACATATTGGTATTGCTGGTTAAATCGGATGCCACTCTCCACCTTAGCATGAATTTGGCCGAATTAATATGAGGTAACAACGTAGAGATCATATTGATGACAACACCGGCATTTCCGGTTAATATTGTTATACCAGTTTGAGTCTAATGTAAAAAATTGCGCTTTATAAGAAATATATAAGAACTTGAAAACTAAATAACCTTGTGTTTTTTTTTTACGACAAAATAGCTTATGTTATATATAATATGTTTTTCACTATGTTTTCCAACGTGTGTTAATTTAGTGTTTTGGTGGTATGGTTTTTGTAAATTCATATGGCTTCTAATATATATAGGATTTTGATCTGGGTGCAAACTCTCCAAGTACATAGTTACAAGTTCTCAAGACTCCTATTATTTAAAATTTTAATGTCCTCTTTTGTCTTTAAAGTTCCACAAAACAAAACTAATATATGATGTTATCTTTAACTGTTAAATTTAAATCAGTTACCGATTATTAAAAATCAGGCTAGAATCGGATATAAAGCGCAAGTCACGTCCACTAGTTCAATGCATAAGTATGCCTTTGTCTCACAAACTTAGTGACCTTCTTTCAATTTAAAGCCTAATACATGCCTCTCATGAGAAAGGATAATTAATTTGGTATATAAGAGGCATGCTAGCATCTCTCCTTTAGAGAGAACGAGTCGTCCTGCTTTTCTTCACCGTCAATATATAACCTTTGTTCTTCCCCTTACGTTCAATCGATGAGTGATGTTTCTTGGCCTCATCACTACGGTGTTCAAAAAAACCTAAAATCATTTAAAATTGAAGATCGAACCATACTCGTAACCGAAAAAACTGAACCGAGTTTTAAATTTGGTTTTCAGTTTGCTTACTAACCGTATCTGAATTCCGAATGTGGTTTTCAGTTCGGTTAATGGTTACATATACCTTATTTTTTGAATCCAGTTTATTTGGTTTTATTCCGTTAACCAATTGAACTGAATTTATATATAAATTTATTATTTTATTTATAATATAAAATGTTGGATTTGCTTTATTTAGCAAGTATAATTTGTATTTAACCGATTTATTTGGTTTTTAATTTAACTAATTTCGGTTTTGATTAAATGATTTTCGAATTCGGTTTGGTTTGATTTAGTTTTTTGTTATTGATAAAAAAATTTAAAACCAAATAAAGCAAACTAAATAAATTGATATTTAAACCGATGAACACCCCTATTCCTATTTGACAACTTAGTTTATGTTTTTTCCTTTCTCCTGCTTAAATTCATCAAAATTAAATTTTCAAAAATTGTATTGGAATTTTATTTCATTATCAACTAGAAATAAAAATACAAGAAACGTCAACATATTTGAACTTTGTAGCCACTATAAATAGACATATCAAAACCTTAATGAAGTTATAATGTATTGAAGTCTGTCTCATCTTGTGATCAAAAGTGGTAAAAATGATACAATCTTTACTCTTCTTCTGTTTTCTTCTTCCTTTAGTGTTTATCATCTTCAAACCCAAATCCAAATTCAAATCCAAATCCGACGAAAAATTAGCACCCAAATCATACCCATTCATCGGAAGCTATCTCTCAATCTACTCCAATCGCCACCGTCTAATCCAGTGGACGTCCGACGCCGTCCATAACTCCCCCAACTTCACATTCTTGCTCCGCCGTCCGTTCGGTCAAAGCCGGATCATCACCGGCAACCCCACCGTCGTCCAGCACATCCTCAAGACCCAATTTTCAACGTACCAAAAAGGAGGCATCTTTCGTGACACCCTTTTCGATTTGCTCGGAGACGGAATCTTTAACGTCGATGGGGATGCATGGAAGTTCCAGAGACAGCTTTCTAGCCATGAATTCAATACGAAGTCACTCCGGCATTTCGTCGAACATGTGGTGGACTCTGAACTCAATGAACGTCTACTCCCAATTTTAACTACTGCTGCTGCTAATGAAACTGTTCTTGATCTTCAAGACATTCTTCAAAGATTTGCGTTTGACAATATCTGCAAAATCGCGTTTGGGTATGATCCAGGTTACTTAACACCATCATTGCCAGACGCAAAATTCGCAGTAGCATTTGAAGATGCTGTTCGCATCAGCAGCGAGAGGTTTCGTATGATCACGCCTGTGTTATGGAAAATCCAAAGGTTTCTAAACATCGGATCCGAAAAACGACTCAAAGAAGCGGTGTTCGAAATCCGTGAATTCGCCATGAAGATCCTGAACGAAAAGAAACAAGAACTCAAAGATAAACCATCGATCCAATCCGTTGATTTGTTGTCACGATTCATAAGCTCAGGTCATTCAGATGAGAAATTCGTGACGGATATTGTGATCAGCTTCATACTCGCCGGAAGAGACACGACCTCCGCGGCGTTGACGTGGTTTTTCTGGTTGATTTTCAAGAATCCGGAGGTTGAAAGTGAAATTGTTAGGGAAATCAATGAGAAATCAGATTCCCCGATTTATGATGAGGTTAAAGAGATGGTTTACACTCATGCTTCACTCTGTGAATGCATGAGGCTCTATCCACCAGTTCCGATTGACACGAAGGCGGCGACCGTCGATGACGTTTTTCCGGACGGGACTGACGTCAAAAAAGGTATCGTTTTTGTCGGTCGACGGACCCGAGCCTCACTTTCTCTAAACTTTTTGTCTCTAAGTTGCAGGAGCTTGAGATCCCGTCGTTTACGCTCTGTTCCCGAGTTCACTTACGGGGAGAAAGGAAGAGAATTGAAAGGAAAACAGAAACATGTTTGTGTTCCCGAGTTTCATTTCACGAAGGAAGGGAAAAGAAAATAACAAATGTTGTGTTCCCGAGTTTCATTTAAGGAGGGAAAGGGAGGGAAATGGAAGGAAAACTAGGCAAAATTTTTTAAGTTTTCTTTCCTTCCGATTTGGAAGGAAATGGAAGGAAAGAATTCCCTTCTTTTCCTTTCATTTCCTCTCATTTCTTTTCCTTTCATTTCTCTCCTTTAACAAACTCGGGAACGCAGCGTTAGAGCCCTTTATATAGGGTACGAATCAGGTGTATTTATAAAATTTTTAGTTCAAACATTTATATATAAAAAAAATATAATCAATTATAATCAATTTAAATAAAATGATACAGTTTATAATATGTAAAATACAGAAGGAGATTAATCCATCTAAGAAGTTTATTTTACTTAAGAATACTAAAATAGATGTTTCAAACTTGAAACCTAACCCAAACAAATTTCGAATGAACTCGTTTATGCAACATTGGAACCCGTTTAAGTTGTTTTTGGAGGTTTTAAAATCATTTTTAGTTTTCCTAAAAAAAATCCACTTTTTATTTAAGCATACCCATGTAAATACAATCTGGATTTTATAATAACAATTCAAAATAATTTTTTTTTAAAAATTTGGAAGTAATGTTATAAATTATAACTATTCATCACTAATTTAATGTTAAATTCTTCAAAATTTAATGATAAAATCCAAAATTATATTTAATTAAGTTAAATATCTAAATAAATTATTATGTTAATATTATTATTTAATAGGACAAAATCACGAAAATTAGGGTGAGAAGACAATATGTGATCATGTGTCCTTTAAATTTACACGTGTCTCATAATTTATTTATTTATATAGATATATATTACTAGACATTTTAACCAAACAAATCATTAAAATAATTATGGATATAGTTAATATAGTAATGGTTAACAACTAAAGATATAGTTAATATAGTAATTAAAATTAAATAAGTAAAAAACTTGTTTAAACTCTATTGACTTACAAGTCAAGTTTAATATATGTAGCTTAGGCTCATCTTGCTTTTCAAATGAAACCCAATATAAGTCCAAACTAATTTAAGCTATGTTTTATAAGAAGTTTCATCAAGTGGGACTCAAATAACTCTAAGTAGCTTGGCTTGTTACACATATGAAGTTATAAACTAAACATGCAATTAAAGTTATTTCTTTGCTTAACAGGCATGGTTGTGAGTTACCATCCATATGCAATGGGGAGGATGGAGACGCTGTGGGGCGGAGATTATATCGAGTTCCGACCAGAGCGGTGGTTAAAGAAGGACGAAAGGGAGGAGAAGATGAGATTTGTTCCGAGAGATCCGTACACATATCCGGTGTTTCAGGCGGGTCCTAGGATTTGTTTGGGGAAGGATATGGCGTTTTTGCAAATGAAGAGGGTGGTTGCAGGTGTTTTGCGGCAGTTTAAGGTGGTTCCGGTAGTAAATGATGGCAGTGAGCCTGTTTTTGTTGGAGCATTAACATCCAAGATGAAAGGTGGTTTCCCTGTGAAAATAAAGGAACGAAAATGATGATATATTTTTGATGTGATTCTTGTAATGAAAAATTCTGCTTTTTAGTTTTACTGTTTATAAGTTTTATAAAATTTTATTTTAATACTATTTAATATATATATATATATATATATATAGGATTATGTTCAAATAAAAAGGGTGGGATTGGTGAGAAGGGTGAGAATGATTGTGGTTTTGACTAGTGACATTACTCTAATTTTATAAAAAGGGTATTTTGGTCATTGTGTTTATTGCTTAAAGTTATTGTGTTTAATGCTTCATGTCATTGTGTTAAATATTTTTTTATTTTGTTTTATTTTTTATATCATATTGTGTTATTTTGCTATTGTTTTTTAAGCATTAAATAAATTGTTCTTATTTATTTTTTATGTTTTATGTATTAAAAGTACAAAATTGTGTTATTTTACCATTATGTTTATAAAACTTATAATTTTAAAAAACATAAATTGTTTTTATTTTTTGAAAAATACATTTTCGTCATTGTATATATGTTTATGTCATTGTGTAATATATTCATCATGATGTTTTATCGTCAGAACATTATGTAATATAATCATCATTGTGTGTTATGTTCAGGTCATTGTGTAATATATTCATCATTGTTTTTAATTTTCAGATGATTGTGTAATATAGCATCATTGTGTCTTACGTTTCAGGTCATTGTGTAATAGTTATTATTTTGTTTTACGTTAAGGTCATTGTGTAATCTACGCGTCATTGTGTTTTACGTTCATGTCATTCTTTAATATACACATTGTGTGTTATGTTCAGGTCATTGTATAATATATTCATTATTGTTTTTTATCTTCATATGATTGTGTAATATAACATCATTGTGTCTTACGTTCAGATCATTGTGTAATAGTCATTATTTTGTTTTATGTTAAAGTCATTGTGTAATCTACGCGTTATTATGTTTTACATTTTGTTTTATCATTATGATTTACATATAAAAAGTACGTGATTTTGTTGTTTCATCAATATTATTTTTAAAGCTCATGAATTTATAAAAAAAACAGTTAGACACTACGACGACAAAAAGAAAAGCTTACAGACAAAAAGACACAATAACAGACAATTAGACACAATGACGTCAGCATTACAAATATAACAGGTAGAGGAAAACATTTTTTTTAATTTTTTTATATAACAATACTATACTCGTTTTAAAGATAAAAAATTCTCGTTTTTTTGGTGTAATTTTTTTAAAAAAATAATATTGTATGTAAAAGTTATGACAATTTAAAAAAATGGGAGAACATGATAAAAAGTCAACAAAAGTGTCTATGACTAAAATACCCTTCCACTAACTTTTTAATACAACTTTTATCTCAACCATTAAATTATATATCTAATAGCCTACAATCTTTATCACACTTCTCACCAATTTAAACCTTTTTACTATAACCCCACCCTATATATATATATAGGGCATGAAATTTTTGATAACCCTTAAATAATGTTACAACCCATTAACCATCATCCAATGGTTACTTGAAAAAGAAAAGTGTGTAGGATCGTGACACGTGTCAGATTCTTTTTTTTTTCTTTTTTTTAATATAAAGGGTATTTAAGACATTTGTTATTTAAGTAAGTTTACCCCCCTTTTTTTTAAACATTCACAACTTTTTAATACTATATTATTTAAAAAAAAAATTGCATCATTATACTCGTCTCATTTTTCTCTTTAATTTCGTTATAGTCTCGACTAGTTTTTTTTTATTTTTTTTATGTCATGTATTTACATCATTGTAAAGAGCTTAAATATAGCAAATTAATTAAAAAAAATTATAGCAATGGTATATTACAGTAATGTAACAAAAAATGAAGTAATGTAACACAAAATGAAGTAATTTACAATGACATAATTAACGGTGACGTAACACATTATTTTATTTTTCTCTAACAATGATAAATTACAGTGATGTAATTAAACACATTATTTCGATTTTTTTCTCTCACAATGATAATTATAGTGATGTAATTTTTCATTGTTCGAAAAAAATTTAAACTAATTTGTTGTCAATGTAAATTACATCACTGTAATTTAAACCAAATTCACCGAAAAAACCGAAACCGAATTTTACGTCAATGTAAATTAGATCACGATAAATTACAACAATGTAACTTACAACACTGTAATTTATCATTTTTAAAAAAAATTCAAATAAATTTGTTATATTTAAGCTCGTTACAATGATGTAAATATAGGGCATTTAAAAAAAGAAGAAAAAATTAGTCGAGACTATAACGGAATTAAAGAGAAAAATGAGACGAATATAATGGTGTAATTTTTTTTAAAAAATAATATATCAAAAAAAAGTTATTAATGTTTAAAAAAGAGAGGGGGAAAACTTATAAGGGGTAAAATGACTATGATGCCCTTTTTAATATTTTAATGAAATGTATATGTGTAAGCTTATGATTGGCTAAAATGGGTTATGTAGTTGTAACAAAAAAAGAGGGTTATTTTTTATACCCTTCCCTATATATATATATATATTTTAAGAAAGTAAATCAAATTGGTAAATAGAAAATAAAACTTGTTACATTATGCTTATGAATAATTATGATAAAATTAGACGGCTTTTTATTGTGGTATTCAATGTTTTGAAAACCGGACCGGGAACCGGTGGTCGGGCCGGTCCGGTTAGGGGTTCTGGACCGTTTTTGGGTGAACCGGCCGGTCGGACCGGAAAACCGGTGGTTGAAGCGGTGGGTGAACCGTTTTTTTATATTTTTTTATATGTTTTTAATTTTTTTAATTTTTTTATTTTATATATATATATATATATATTTATTTATAAAATGTATATAAAATCATCCGGTTCTTAAATCCGGTTCGACCGGTCCGACTGTTCGGACCTCTGACCAGTAAAGATACCGGTTCGACGTCCAGTCCAGTTATGAAAACATTGGTGGTATTTAAAAAATATAGTATGTAAGGTATCAAATTTTTAAATGATATGGCCTAGCAATAACCATTTCAAGTATTTGAGGGTTCATTTGCTATATATGGTAATAGAAAAATATGCAAATACTAAAGAGCTACTAGCTTAAACATTGACGAAGCGCTTACTTAGGCTGCATGCAGCGAAGGAGCCGCCTAACCAGTGGGGAAAGTTTTTTGGGCGGGGGTCAGCGGGAACACCGCTACCCTCCCCCAGCAGCAACCACAAGAGCCCCTCCACGGCTCACGCTCCCCGTAGAGCCCCTCTACTCCTATTGGCCCATTTTTTTAAAATGGGACCCACTGTGGGGTGTTTTAGTGGTTGATATATGTGGCACAGTGGGGAAAGTTTTTCAGTGGGGTGACCACTGTGGGGTTTAAGGTTTTCAGTGGGGTGATGACGTGGCAGGAAATTTCGGTGGGGAGGGATTTTTAGTGGGGTGACCGCTGTGGATAGCCTTAGGGCCAGGGGGTGGGGGGACCGCCCCCCTATTTTTTTCGCCCGTAGTATTAATTTTTTGGGCGAAAGGTTAATTTTTAGTTAAAAATAAAGGTTTCGTCCCCCCTCGTGTAAAAAAATTAACATGTATTATGGCTCCTGTAATTTTTCGCCTCCCTTTCTGAGCCTTCAAGCTCCGTCAATGAGCTTAATGATAGTTCTTTACTTATCTTATGAGATGTCTTGGTTGGAAACTCGTATAAAACAAATAATGCTCTGGGTTGAGATATGAAGGTTTTTCAGGCATAAAGATGATCCATTTGACAGAGAAATCTCGGGTGTGTGGTCGTTTGCTTGTTCAAAATAAGAAAAGAAAAATATGCACATTTAATGATAGGACTAAAAATGTTGACTCAAGTCACAAGTAAAGTTTGAATTCTCCTTCTTAATAGAAAATTAAGTGTGGATGCATGGGTTAATCCAATTAGGATTGACTCAAGTTTTGTCAGGGTCTAAAGGAGAAACCATCTTTTGTGCGTGTGTGTGTGTATATATATATATATATATAGGGAAAGGTTTCAATGGTAACCTACTGCAAGTGTGGTAACCTATTAACTCATTTTCATTGGTTGTTAAAATTAAGCCTTTTGAAATGAGTGGTCCATATTCAATCTGAAAAAAGTCAAAAAAACATGTGGATGAGATTTGTTTATAGGCATTTTTGACATTTGGTGATGTGTACTTGATTCCTTTTTTAAAAAAAGTTTATCCCCCAATTTTTTAAACACTCATAATTTTTATATACATTATTATTATTTTATAAAAATTTCACCATTAAATTTGTCACTTTTTTATCTTTAATTCAAGTATAATTTTTTCAAATATTTTAAAAATTTTCGTAATTTGCACTGATGCAGCGACATTTTACACTGATGCAGCGACATTTTACACTGATGCAACGACGTTTTACACTAACGTAACGAAATGCATTTTTTTACACTGATTTGACATTTGGTAGGGTGTCCTTGATTTCTTTTTTAAAAAAAGTTTACCCCCAATTTTTTAAACACTCATAACTTTTATATACATTATTATTTTTTTATAAAAATTTCACCATTAAATTTGTCACTTTTTTATCTTTAATTCAAGTATAATTTTGTCAAATTTTTTAAAATTTTCGTAATTTGCACTGATGCAGCGACGTTTTACACTGATGCAGCGACGTTTTACACTGATGCAACGACATTTTGCACTGACGTAACGAAATGCATTTTTTTACATTGATGTAATCACAATGATGAAACGAGCTGAATTTTTATAAAGTTTTCGTAATTACACTGGTGTTCTTAATTTTTTAAAATATTAATGAACTAATTTTTGTAATAAAAAATAATTTGTAACAAGATGGAAATATTTTACGTTGGTGTAATTGCAAACGCTCGAAAAAATGAGAGAAATTACGAACGCTCAAAAAAACATGTTAAGATTTTGAAACATTTTAATCAAAAAAATGAGATAGAATTACGAACGCTCGAAAAAACATGTTAAACGAAAAAATGAGAGAAAATTACAAACGCTCGAAAACATTTTAAAGATGGAAAGATTTTGAAAAAACGAGAGAAAATTATTATATTTATTGTTCATTACGTTGGTGTAATTACGAACGCTCGAAAAAAATTTAAAAAAAAAATTGGCATGACTATTATGGAATTAACGAGAAAAATATAACGAGTTTAATGATGTAATTTTTATAAAAAACTAACATAGTATAAAAAAGTTATAAGTGTATAAAAATCAAGGGTGAAACTTTGATTTAAAAAAAGGAAAATAAATATATTTTTATGATGTGGGTGAATCTGATTAGCTTAAATGGGTTAATAAAAAGTCCATAATACCCTTATTAAAGCAAAAGGGAATCTATGATGTGGGTGAATCTGATTGGCTTAAATGGGTTAATAGGTTACCACAAATATGGTGGGTTCTTATTTGAACCAAATCCTATATATATATATATATAGGGAAAAGATAAAATGAAAACCACATCTCAATGAGAAAACCGCGAAAACTATTCAAAAATCACGTAAAACGAACGTATTTTTTTTACATGTTTGTAACACTATTGGACACATTTTCATAAAAAAATATAAAAAAAGCGCCGACCAGATATTTTTAAAAAAAATATTTTATAAACCCACGTAAAACCTACGTAACAAAACTAAAAAAAAATTTAGTTTTGTTACGTAGGTTTTACGTGGGTTTATAAAATATTTTTTTTAAAAATATCTGGTCGGCGCTTTTTTTATATCTTTTTTATAAAAATGTGTCCAATAGTGTTACAAACATGTAAAAAAAATTTAAAAAAAAAATACGTTCGTTTTACGTGATTTTTGAATGGTTTTCGCGGTTTTCTCATTGAGATGTGGTTTTCATTTTAACCATACCCTATATATATATATATAGGATTTGAATCCTTTGAAAACTCGATCTTAAAGAGAAAACCCTTAAACCCTATTTCAACCGTTAGATCAACATTTTTTTCTTTCTAATTTTTTAATCTGAAAAGGGCATAATAGTCTTTTAACCACTCACCCATATATATAATAATTTATCTTTTTCTCTCTCATTTAAAATCACTCATATATATATATATAATAATTTATTAATATCAAATTTCTCTCTCATCTATCTCTTCTCTCTCCATCCATTTAAAAAAATATTTTTTAAAATTTCAAAACAACAACAAAAATGTATATTTTATTATACAAAATAAAAAAACATATTTTTTACAAGAAAATATAATAAATTACACATGCGTATAAATAAAAATGTACAAGATTTAATACACAAAATACACTTTACTCAAAATACTACAAATGTGTATATTTTATATATTTAATATTTATAAAATATTAAAACTACACATGTGTAGTTTTTGGTTAATTTTGATGTTTTTTATAAATTTACACATGTGTAATTTTTTGTTTTATATGTAAAATACACATGTGTAATATTTATTACGGTTGAGAATATGTAATTTTTGTGTTTGTGTGGTGAAATTTTTGTTTGATACACCTGTGTATATTTTTTGTTTTTTTAAAAAAAATTGCTTTTTTTATAAAAAAATTACTTTTAAAAAAAATTACTTTAAAAAAAATTACTTTTTTTATGTCAGATTCTCTCTTCTCTCTCTTCTTTCTCTCTCTATCAGATTCTCTCTCATCTCTCCTCTTTCTATCAGATTCTCTCTCCTCTCTCATCTTTTCTCTCTCCTCTCTCATCATAAAAGTCATTTATACCCCTTAAAGTCAAAAACCCTATTAAAATATTCAACTTTAATTATAGACCACATGTTTTTTCTGTTTAATTAATTAAAAATTAAAATAAGTTTGATCTAACGGTTCAGAGAGGGTTTAAGGGTTTTCTCTTTTAGATCGGGTTTCCAAAGGATTCAAACCCTATATATATATATATATATATATATATATATATATATATATATATCTTGATTTAGTATATAAATTATAAAACCAGATATATAAGTTATTTTTTCTCTAATTATATTTGTTATTTCTTTTAACAACAAACAGATTTTACACTAATTTATTATAAACTACACTAAATGCAACCCTTGCTAAGAAATGAACCCTAAAATTTCTATCTAAAAATTATAAGTCTCTAACAATTATACTAATTTTATATTCTCTTATAATGAGTTTATGTAATATAAAAATTGATGATCCATTATACAGTACACATAAAATAAAACTTAATACCAGGTGACCTAATAACATGAGGCCGAATGCCTTAAGTTAAAATTTTGAGTAACAAAGTCGACTTTAGGTCCAATTGGCAAAAAACATTATAATTAGATTTTATTGTGATGTTATTTTATATTAAAGTCATGAGTTTGATCTAGAGTAGGGTTGTAAACGAACCGAACGTTCAGCGAACCGTTCGACGGGAAGTTCGTTTATTTTCGTTCGTTTAATAAACGAACGAACACGAACAAGAAATCCCGTTCGTTTAGTTAAAGGAACGAACATGAACAAAGATCGTGTTCGTTCATTTGTGTTCGTGAACGTTCGGTAACATATTCGTTTATGTTCGGTTAAGTTCATTTATTATATTTTTTCATTAAATGTGTTGTTTATTTTTAATTTTTAGTTTAATATCATAATACTTAAAGCTATTATTAGTTTAATACTATAATATCTTAATTTATATATTTATAAATGATTATCTCCATTGCTTGATATTAAAAATGTTGATTTTTATTGTTTAAATAATATGTGTTCGTTAGCGTTCGTGAATCGTTCGTGAACAAGCTAAATCCTTAATGAACGAACACGAACAAAAATTTTCGTTCGGTAAGCGTTCGTGAACAAGTTAAAAGTTAAACGAACAAACACGAACAAGGGCTCATTCGTGTTCGTACGGTTCGTTTACAGCCCTAAATTCTAAAGGAAATAAAATTGATGTAATTTAAGTTGTTGAAAAAAGATAGAAAAATACATTACTTTGAATTTTCGGTTCTATCCATTAGGTCAAATAATTTTAGAGTTTAGGTTTTATTAGATTATTAATTATAGTATGTCGTATATAGTGAAGCCAATCGGAATAAGCATACTAGGGTTATTAATTATTTAAATACACACACGTCAATTGATTGTTTTATAACAAATAAATATACAAACCTCAATAATATTAAAGTTTTAAAGGCTTCATATCTATTCTTCTCTCAAAATTGTGTCCCCCACCAACCAACTCTCTCTCAAAAAAGTTATATATATATTTATACACACACAACACACACTAGGTTATAAACTCGAATATTACACGGGTTTAAATAAAAAAAAAGAAACAACTAAAATATATTTATGATTAATTACACATTCTATTGTATAAAAAAAATTATACTTACAAATACAAATTATAAGTCTCTTAAAACTTCTTTATAAATATATTAAACAAATAAAATTATATAATTAATTTACACATTTTCATTCTAAACTTCCTTCTTTTCTATAGATAAGAATTTTGTCAATTTATCAAAAAAAAACGTAAATAAGATCAAAGGGATACATGTATATGTCACACCCCCAAATTCTCACGTGTGGTGTCAATCCACATGGGTGTGACGTGACCAGAATCACAGCTCATGGTCATATAAAACGACTCTATATGCGTTTCAAAACACACTGTTAGTCATACAAGTTAATTATAATAGTTTACAGCGGAAATAAAATGTTAGCACAACGGAAAAGTAATAAGTTTAGAATACGGTGGAATAAAGCTGTCAGACACTACATTGTTTTAGAATACATAATCATGCCAATGTTTATAATAGAGGTTAGAATGCATGCAAGACTCCTCAATAGTCCTACTCTATGTGCATCTTAGCATTGTGCGTTCAGTTACCTGAGAATACATGCAAAAACGTATCAACATAAAGTTGGTGAGTTCACAGGTTTAAGTAGTTGAAAGCAGACGAAACATTGATCATACCTAGGTAAAGCTATCACCTAGGTATGTCGGACCGTTTGAGATTACTCAACGTATAGGTCCAGTGGCATACAGACTCAGACTTCCTGATGAGCTCAGTGGAGTACACGATGTGTTTCATGTATCAAATCTCAAAAGGTGCTTAGCAGACGAAACATTGATCATACCATTGGAAGAAATACAGATTGACGAACAACTACATTTCATTGAATAACCTGTAGAGATTATGGAACGTGAAGTTAAGAAACTGAAACGTAGCCATATCCCTATTGTAAAGGTTCGATGGAACTCCAAGCGTGGACCAGAATTTACTTGGGAGCGCGAGGACAACATGAAAGCAAAGTATCCCCATCTGTTCGAGAAGTAAAGCCCGACCTTTATGCTTAAATTTCGGGACGAAATTTCTTTAACAAGGGGAGAATGTGACAACTAGTACCTGACCGGCCGGCAAGTTCGTATGGTTTGTGTACTATAAACAGTAACTATGTGTAAATATACGATTATGAACAGTGTTTGTATTATCAGAAATCTAAATACAAGAAATCATTGTACGTATTTTCGTGTAAACTTAAATACAGTAAGTGCAACGTACATTTGAAACATTAGTTGTGTGTATTTAAGTGAAAACTTAAGTACAGTTAACACAACAAATCACGAGAAACAACAGTGTTCAAGTGAATAACAGAAACAAATCGGTTGCGATCTGATATCCATAGATGACAGGAATCAGATGGTCGACATTTCAATGTGAAAACAATGTGATATCAGAATGTTTAGTTGAGTCCGACAGTGAGAACACAATTCAAACATAATTCACAGTGTCGTTTCAAAATAACGAACTGACAGTGTGTTTGCGTGGGTGACGATTCACACAAACATATATGTGAGTTTAACGTTCTGAAATGATGACTGAAAAGTAGAAAACAAAATTCGGAAAGCAAAACCATTGTCGTGTTCGTTCGAATGACGATTCAAACGTATACGCGCGATGATGACGCGATTCGACGAAACGAAAACGAAACACGACACGAAACGATAATAAATTTAATAAAATAAAATAAATAACGTTTTACAATTTTGAAACTCATCATTATAATTAAAATGACATACTTTTATTTATTTCATTTAAATTACGCGTAATTATCCGGATACGCGACGAAATCGTGAACCGAGCAACCGAAACAAACCCGAACACCACACGAAGTATAAAAACTCTAAAATGAGAGTTTTCTCTCATTTCTATCATCCACATTCTCTCTCTACCTACAAATCCCGGCCACCACCTTCCACCACCATTAAACACCTTCAAAACCCCATAACTTCCTCATTTCTTAACCAATTTGAGTGATTCTCGAACCCACGCGAAGCCCTCGACTTGCTCTACATGAAAGTACAACAGATCTGAGGATTTGTCCACAAAATCTCGAGGTATTTGAGCTTGAATAATCGGAAATTAGGGTTTTGTGTGTGTATGTGTGTTCGATTTAAGGTATTAACCGGTTAGGGTCTTTGTACACACCACCAACACCCTCGACAACCTCTCTGGGAACAATATCGACGTGAGAACAACATCTGGGTTAGTCGTGGCTCGAGGGTAGTGATGGAACTGAAACAGGTTCGCAAGAGAAAGTCACGAACCCTTGGATGCGTCTCCTAGAGCCGAACCTGCTTTAGCATGCCACGAACCCTTCAGGGTCGACCGAACCTTCATGTGAACTCCACTGTGGCGAACCCTCATCCTGATGAACCCTCATACTTGATGGCCTAACCATTTGCTGGTCTACGAACCCTTTACACCCTCGCGAACCATTGCGGCATGATGGACGAACCATACGGGTGGCGAACCATGTTGGTCAGCCGAGCCTAACCACCCCCGAACCTTCCTAGCAAGACAAACCGTACGAACCCTACTGCAGATCCTATGCTAGACGAACCTACTTCAATGGCTCACGAACCCTGTACTGATTCCACTTAGCCGAACCCAGCCACCATGCAACGAACATCATTGACCACCGAACCTTATCTAGCTGTGAGATCAACCCACGAACCCTTAGCTCTTTTGATTCACGAACCTTGGTCTTAAAAACCATAGGTTCGCTGGATAACTCGATGCAGGTCTAGCAACCGTCGGCCAAGTTCAGTCACCTTGAACCAATGTATATATGCTGGCCTAATCTCTTCGTATAACTCAGCAGCCGGCCCAAATTAAAACCTTTCGGCCCACATGTGATTCTTGGCCAAGATCACAATCAACCCAACATATAAGTCCAACCGTCGGCCCATGTACACACCAAGCCCACGACCACCTATTCGGCCCATGTGGTGACATTAGCCCACGACATTTGGACCGGTTACATAGAACTCAAATTGGGCCATGAGACTTTAGTTCGGCCCAATGACATTCGGCCCAAACCCAACCGAAAGCCACACCTCATTCAGCCCACAATGAGTCCCACATATGGTCACACGAATAATGAGAAAGTTAACACATTAAATCGGATTAAATTATGACACATACTCGTAATTACTTAACTAAATTGTTGCAAGGATAACAAGGTTTTGGAATTGGATTCATGAATCCCAAAACAATTTAGTTTGGATACACTCACAATTGATTTCTAATGTTAAGTCAAGTAAACAAGGGAACAAGTAAAATCACAACAAATACACAGGGCCAAATGAAGACAACCGAGACTCACGAGTGTTAGCCAAGTTAAGGCTAGCACGCGTACGCGCACAATAAAAAATTACACTCAATATTATCAATTTCATACAATGTGAACTCAATACAGGATCGTAAAACAAACTCAAGTGCAATCCAGAGCGCGTGTCTTCATTCTTTTAAGCTAAGTCAACCCTACTACTACAAGGTGAGTTCTTATGCCCCTTTTTCTTTAATCTTAACTGATTTTAAACTCTCGGGGCTGAGAAACATGTTTACTTTTATTTATCTAAAATTTTTGCTTAACATGTTATATATACATTGATTTTGATAATATTAAACTGTTTATTATCGCTTATCATTGTATGCATGCTTGTATGATCATGAGATAACAGGGAAACTCAGATGAATTTGATAATGTAATTTCATAATCATCAACACATTAGAATAACATAGTTGTAAGATTATATCTTATAACACTTGATTATTCCTACATGAGTGAACATTGAGACAATTCATACACAAACAAACAATGAGAACTACTACAGTGAAACATGTTGACACTTCACAACACATGAATGATTAGAAGATAAAATATCTTCTTAATATCATTCCACATCATAATGGATCAAGTGTGATAAGTCAATTTCTTATAACACTTGATCTACACCCTAAAAACATACTATGTGATAGTATGATCGCATTGATTCTTTAACCGCCATGCGTGACTTAAAAGTATTAAGACTTGTACTTAATACGGTTTAAGGATGTTATAGTGATCATATGGGTTCACACGAATGATGTCATGATAACGTAACTTCATGATGACAATATCATTCGTATCATGATTTACTTAACGTAATAAGGCAAGTTCTTATTCAACTTTGTTAATCACATTGAGATCAGTAACAACACAGATGTACATCATCCATCGTTACCTGTGGACTAGTAGACTGAGAAATTTATTTTCTCTCATGTCATACTATTAGTAACAGTTTCGATGAAGTCATTGGGATTCACACGGCGGAATAGAGGTGAATCGTGTGCATTGTAATCTGATTACGTGAGGATCACAATGGACTCCTTTTGGGCTCTATACGTTGCATTCGAGAATACATTACATACAGTTAACTAACACTTTTAAAAATTTAAAAGTGTAACAATAGTTAATGCGCAGAAAATAGAATAATACAATGAACAGATTAATTAAATCTAATATCCTTATTACACAAAATGGTAATTAATACTTCGGTTTGATAACTACAACGCTATCATTATATTATTCTATTCATGAGAACACAGGTAATTCAGTGGGATAAACATGAGAATTGAGGATGGAAATCAATAGTTGTATTGCAAGTAGTGTAGAGTTCTAATGGTGATGTGGTGGGATGTTGGCTAGGGCTTAGTTCCCTTACATATGCCCTATATATAAGCATCACTACTAGGATGATATAATACTTGTAAATATAACTATTGAGGTGCCATTGGGTGAACAAGTGAAACAGACAATCATACAAGTAACATATTTATCATTATGAATGTGCATGTGAATAAATTAAGGTTTTATATTAACTTACTTATGAGCTCACTAACCTAGTGTTGACTTTGTTTAAATACATGTTTCTCAGGTGATGAACAGGTGTAACTACTATTATGCATGGACATAGCTAGTGGACTTTTAGAAGACCTAGCTACTTTTGTGATTGCATACTTTTGGGATAACAAGAACCATGACGCATCTTTTGTATATCTTGTACATATACAAGATATAGTTATATTGATTCTTTTGGTAGATTTACTGGATTAAATTATGAACGATACCTTGTAATTTAATCTTGTAATTCTATATCTTGGATGTGTTAGCATTTCTCATTCATTTATCATGTGCTATGTAAACAATCTGATCATTTGATTATCACTCATGATATCGCGCCCCGGGAACCTTCCGCCCGACGGGAAAACACGATCCGTTCCCGCCGGTCTGGGGTGTGACACATTCTCACCCCAAAAGTTTAACAAAACAGTTAATAGTAAAAGTGGTGCTGTAAACTCACCTGAGTGATTATCGGTTAATGCGTAAGCTCCTGCTTCATAGACTTGTCGGTCACCAGCTACCTATATCGTGTAGCATATGTGTTCGTGTATGTGACCGTGTTTTGCGTTCGTGCTCGTGTTTGTGCTCAATAACCCTTGGTTGTTATGTTAGTCCATGTCGGTCCTCATTGACCGTGCTTGTCCGTGTTTGATCGTGTTCGACTGTGTTTGACCGTGTTTGATCGTGTCAAGTCTACGACCCGTTGGTGAACCGTGTGTTGGTTGTGAATCGTGTAACATTCGTGTTAGTGCTCGTCGTGTGCAAAACGCGCAAGTCGCGTCCATGGACAACTTACTATTTATAGTAAGTTACCATTTATGGCAAGTTTCATAACACGTATCTTTTTAAAAGTTCTAGCATGCTTGTTAAGTCCTACGTGATCATGTTATCACTTAGCACGTTATCATACGAAATCATATAAGTCACGTTTACATATAAAAGTTCCCTAAAAAGGAAAGTTTCTAAATTTAACATGTGCGATATCGGAAACCATCTAACTTAGCATGCAATCATCATACTAAAGCATATTAAACATTCAAAACATTCATACGTTGATATTTCTAAAAATAAAGTTACTTTAAATAGTAACTATGACTATTTTGCCCAAATGATCATCCTAAACGCTTCTAATCCATTTTTATGTCACAAATCATCATAATAAGTCATTTAACATCATTTGAACCTGTTGATCCAAACCAATTTATCATCTAGCGACATTTCAATCACAAAAGTTACTAAATATAGTAACCATGCCATATATGTCCACAATCAAGTTCCAAATCACAATCCTAAGCTTCTAATCACTATTTTATCATCAAGGTAGCAAGTTCATACACACACATAACCATAACTCATCATTTTCAACAAGTTGTAACGAAAAAGTTACTATAATTAGAAACAATCATAAATAACTCTTTCTTATTCATCGAATTCATGTTCTAAGCCTTAATATCATCCTAATATCATCATAATAGCAAACATACACTCATGCATGTTCAAAATATTACCATCATCATAAGAATGTAACTAAAAAGTTATTATTAATAGCAAGTTTGCCATATAATCATATATTACCCATTTTGACAAGATCTAATCATGCACCAATCTTTCATATAAACACTTCTAAGTATACAAAATCATTCCACAATTCATGGATCATACATGCATGCATATATTTTTACCCATGTGACCAAATCATGCGATTTAACACATACACCTTCTCATAGATCATCATGAAACCTTAAAATATCATCATGGATCATCAAATACAGTAGATTTAATAGCAAACCCATATTCAAATCACAAAAAATTCGTGCATGTGCACCATATATGCTTGCATGTGTTTTTGTGAGCGTGCATGTGCGATTATAGGTGATTTTAAGCTACAAGGACCATGAGACTACCTTCTGGAGCTCCAAGATCACCAAAAATATGGTTCAATCATCTCCTAATCCTCCTGGATTGTTGGATTTGACAGAAACAAGAAGAAGATGATGATGCTCGAGCTTCTGTGGACTTCAAGCTTCCACCTCTAACCTTGAGCTTCAAAAATGGCCTTCTATGGCTGTTAATGGTGTTTTTAGATGTAGAAGACGACGTATAGGTGTTTGGGAATCGAGAAGTGAGGTGGTAGGGTGGCTTAGAATGATTACATTTTGGTTTTATAAAGATTTGCCGTCTGACACCCATCGTGTACCGCCGAAAGAGCCCCAGATGCTCTCTGCGTACCGCGACGGATTTCGGGATTCAAATTCCCCTAGATCCTTCGCGTACCGCCATGGAATTCCTTGTGGGCCATCGCGTACCGCGATGGGTCCAAGAAGAGCCCAATAGGCCCAATTTCTATGGTTTGATCCGTTCGTCGTCGTTTTCACGCTTACGAACTATCGTTCGGCCTCGTTTGAACTTCCAAGTTCAATGTTTGAGTGTTTTGTGAGGTTTCTAGCGTTTTGTTACACGATGTGCTATACGTTCACCAACGTTCGTGTTTTCTTAGACACGTGTGTGCGTGTTGCGATTATGCCACGTGTCACACTAAATTAAGCTAATTCTAGTGCCACATGTACAAATATCAATTAAATAAATATTTAATTAAAGAGAATGCTGACATGGATTTTACGGGGTGTCACAGTATATCACAAGACCATGGCCATAATTGATAAAAAAAAATAAATAAAACTAACATGCATTTTGATTTCACGCAAAAATAGGATCGGGGAAAAAAATTATTATTTAAATTAATGAATTTTTAGATATTTTCAAATTTTAAATTAGATTTAATTGATAATTGACATGTGGCAAATTTGATTTTAGAATTGACGTGTAAGTGACACATGTCAAATTTAAGATGAGAATTGATGTAATGATGACACATAAGCAAAAAATTCTTTTTTTATTATAAAATATAGATATGTATATCTCTAAAACTCTAAAAACACAACGCAATCGCCACCGTCGTATATATTATCATAAGCAATTTCCAACCAAAACCTCGCCCATCTCATCCTTGTGTGATGTGTCTCGTAGGGTTGTTTGATGTGTTAAGATAATTGGTTATAGATTGGGAATTATGGAGTGAAGATAAACATGGAGATGTTAATGTAGGAGGCCAGGGACATATAAAGGATGTCGTTCATTCTAATTCCAATAATTTTAATTCAAAAATGAATAGTTTATAAAATTTGCATGTTAGATTAAAAATATTTCATTTGTAATAAAAGCATATACTTAAATTAATTTAAATTCGAGTGGCAAAGTGTCAAGCTAAACTGGACTCCATGTTTTTCATAAGGTTATCTAATGTGAGGTCATGAGTTTAAACTCCAGTTAAAATGGTCACAAGAAGGTTTTACCTCATAACTGGTTTCCTCCTAAAGGGCATGTTTTACCTCATAACTCGAATACATGCAACGCATACCACCACCTGGTTGTTGGACACTAGTGAGTTGATAGCCAACTTTGTTCGCAACACTTGAATAGTTGGGCCTAAGGATCCATTTAGGATACCATGAAGAGGCATGTTGTGGATCAATAGCTTGCCAATAGAAAAAATGAAAATGTGAAAATTTAATAATTTTAAGTTTAAGTGGTTTTTTCTTCATTAAACAATCAGGTTAAGCCATGCACATATATACACACATGGATGGCATCCGTATCAGATATTCATGGGGTCAAGGGGTCGTGCACTTTTGCAGGGTCCTAGGGGCAATGTCTCTAGTGGGGTCTAAGGGGCACAACTCTTGGTGGTGTCATCAGGTATGTGTCAAGAGTGAAACGCCCCGAAACCTAAACAAAAGTTAATATATCTCAATTAATCTGACTCGTGACTTGAAATGTTTGACCCGCATGCTGGTTATTACTCGCGGAAGTTAACCACAAATAACTACCATCTTTTGCTGTAATATGTAGAAACTGATATGCTGAGTGAAAACAACAAAATTCATATCACATACGATTTTATTGGATTATCGATTTTGACAGGTTTTTCTAATAGTGAAAGTGGTTTTTATCCTTGTTTAGATTCACGTTTTTACAAATGCCGTTTACATTATGTTTTAATGCATATTTATATGTTAATTTATTTATTTAAAGTTTTAAATTCATAATTATTATGACATATGTTTTATTACCAACACATTAGATATATATAAATGACCAAAAACTCTACTTGGTTAAAACCATTTAGATAGGTGCCAAATAATGGTTTGTTACGCCCAACCAAAATCATCTTAATAAGTGCCAAAATATGACTTTCTTTTGTACCCTACCAGCACGTTTTTTATAAAGGCCAAAACATAATTTGTTGTGGTAGATCAAACCATTTTGACAAGTGTCAAACCATGAATTGGTTTAATCCGTGTAACCCAATCACGTCATTTTGATACATCTGCTTTAAAGAAACGTTTTGAAAATCAGGGCTTTGAAAGATTGAAATAAACAAACTTGTGTTTGTTACATGAAAAAGTTCATCGTCAAAGCTGAGAGGGACAACAATTTGTCAAATAATTAATCATTTATGGTTTAGATTAAGAAAGAGAATCAACTGTTCAATGTCATTGTGTTTTGGATGGAAGTCGCAACTTTATGGATTTTTAAATCAGGTGTTTTGTCAATGTATTTAAACCAGATCGAAAATTGAATTGAAAGCTTTACTTGTTTACTGCTCAAACTGGTTGAGTCGGTCAAACTGGATTTGAGAACCAAATGATATAATAAATATAGCAATAGTTAAAAAATAAAGATAACATAAAAGTTATATACAAACTTGATAAAAATAAAAAAAATTTGCATAATATATTAGTTTCAGAACTAATAGATATAAAATTTCAAACAAAATACTAACTTGTTAAAAAATAATATATCGTACAGTTGTACATCATAAAGATATGTAAAGTAGATTTAAATCAGATCTTCGAAATCTTCAAAATATGTCTAAGTAAATTACGAGGCTATGTGTAACCATCACATACTCTTCACTTGACGTATACGTCACGTAAACAACTATTTCCGTCATCCCCTTTTCACATATACATATGTAAACATAACCCCCTCCTCATTTTTCCTTTCTCTTCTCCTCTCACACCGGTGCCGTCACACAATCTTCACATCTAAGGTGTAGTTGGGGAAGGGCGTGTCCGGGGCTTGAGGGTTATTTGATGGGGGTCACGCCCACTTTAAGATACCCTGATTTGAAATTTGAAAAGGGTGCTTCAATATACCGTTTCATTCGGTTCTCTTTAATATCTTAATCTCTCTCTGTTTATTTTTATTGATGGGGTTTGTGACTATAAGCAAATGAGGTTAAGATTTAGATTTTTGGGTTTTAATTCAGTTAAAAAAAATGTCATTAAACCCGGTTCGTTTGTACCATCCGGCCACCAGCGCAACCTCTTGAACTGCCTGGTTCAAGACAAGATGGCTCAATTACATGTAACCAAGCCACGTTAAAGCCACCTAAGAACACTCAAATATAACGTTAATTTTAATGAACACGAGGATGCAGAGTTCTTTTCATGTATGAAAGATTTACAGGAAATATACCAAGAATCTAACTAAAACATTCATACGATAATCCGTGACTTTCGGAAGTGCAATGGAGCGTCCCCACGTCCCCTTTGCACTTTCGGAAGCGCAAACAAGTGCATAGAGAAAGAGGGTGGAAATGATGTATAATAGAAATGATGCACGTGTGAATGATGGCTTGAAGTTAAAAATAAAAGAGATAATGTATATGAGAAGATAGTGTAAAAAACAGATGTGACAATGATGAACATTATAAATGTTAGTAAATGTAGTTTTTATCATTATGGACACTCTTATTTTGTTAACTTGTAATGAGTTTGTTTTTATGTTGTATAATTTTTTTTTTCCATTTAAGTTTTTTTTTTTAAATCGAATCCCCGTCAATATAAACAAGTTGGGGCGTTTTTCTAAAGTCGGTTTGCTTCTAATGTAAAGCGGTGTTAAATGACCAAACAAACTTAAATGCAACTTCATGTTTCTCCATTTTTAATACAAACTGTTCTTAAAAAGTGGTTTTAGAAAACATTTTAATGGTTTAATGTGTAGAAAGTGAGAAATTTTAATTCACTCTTAAACAGACTCAAATGACTAAAATTGCATTAAATAATGGTTTTTAATACACACTAAGTTAACCTTACTCTTAAATTCTTATTCAAACCTGTATCTATATAACAAGATTTTAACCCCATATGGAAAAGTTGCCATCAGTGGTGTGTTCATGGTTCAGTTTCAAACCGCGAAACATCAGTTTAGTTTTACGCATGGTTTTTTTCCAACATCTGATCGGTCGATTTCAAAAGTTTGAAACCCTAATAAACAGTTTAGTTTACGTTCGGTTTTCATAGAAAACCAATCGTAAAAAGCCGGACGAGACTGGTCCGTATGTGTGTATACATGTATAAAAGAAACACCTTTAAAAATAGGAAAAACGTTTGCTTTCGTACAGGCTTTCGCTATAAATACAAATCAAAACCTTCATAAGTTTATTAATTAAAGTGTAATTTGCGATCAAAAAATGTTAGAAGCTTTAATCTTCATTTGTTTTCTTCTTTCTTTAACATTCATCTTCTTGAAATCTAAACCCCGATACCCATTCATCGGAGATTATCTCACAATCCACGCCAATCGCCACCGTCTCACCGAGTGGACCTCTGAAAACATCCGCACCTCCCCCACCTTGACCTTCTTGGTCCGACGTCCGTTCGGTCAAGCCCGTGTCATCACCGGCAATCCCGACGTCGTCCAACACATCCTCAAGACCAAATTTTCAACCTACCAAAAGGGCTTCTTTCGTACAAACCTCTTCGATTTGCTCGGAGACGGAATATTCAACGTCGATGGGGATGAATGGAAGTTCCAGAGACAGCTTTCCAGCCATGAATTTAGTACACACTCGCTTCGTCATTTCGTCGAACATGTGGTGGACACAGAACTCAACGAACGTCTAGTCCCCATTCTGACCGCTGCTGCTGCTAATGACACTGTTCTTGATCTTCAAGACATTCTTCAAAGATTTGCGTTTGACAATATATGTAAAATTGCATTTGGGTATGATCCAGCCTACTTGACACCATCGTTGCCACATGCAAAGTTTGCAGTTGCGTTTGATGATGCTGTTCGTATCAGCAGCGAGAGGTTTCGTATAAACACGCCCGTGTTGTGGAAAATCAAAAGGTTTTTAAACATCGGATCGGAAAAACGACTCAAAGAAGCGGTGACAGAAGTACGTCAATTCGCCATGAAGATCCTGAGCGAAAAGAAACAAGAACTGACCGACAAATCGTCGATTCAATCCGTTGATTTGTTATCACGGTTCATAAGCTCCGGCCATTCAGATGAAAAATTTGTGACGGACATTGTGATCAGCTTCATTCTCGCCGGAAGAGACACGACCTCCACCGCGTTGACGTGGTTTTTCTGGTTACTTTTCAAGAATCCGGCGGTTGAAAGTGAAATTGTTAAAGAAATCAAAGATAAATCAGATTCGTTGATTTTTGATGAAGTTAAGGAGATGGTTTACACTCATGCTTCTCTCTGCGAAAGCATGAGGCTCTACCCACCAGTTCCAGTGGACACAAAGACGGCGATCGCCGACGATGTTTTGCCTGACGGGACCTTAGTGAAGAAAGGTAGGGTTATTTAATAATTATTTAAAAATATATCTTCTAATTTTAAAAGTAGAAGATTAAAATACAAGACTATATAGCGGCGGATTCACTAATTTATTTCAATGAGTTAATTATGTTAATACATTTTAATGGGTTGGATAATATAAAATGATAGTAGTTACAAGTTTAGGAAAAAAATATTCAGGTCGGATAATAAAAAAAGCTCCTCGAATTTCATCATGTTAAGTAGGGTAATAAGATGAAATTGGTTTCTTTTGTGAATGATCCAACAAAAGATCATTAAATCAATTTTTAATTCTTTAATACTTTGAAGATGATGATTCAACATTTGTTGGGCTCTTTTGAAAAATCTATCGATACTCATAGCACCTAATCAAAGTTTCACAAAGCTAAATAAATCAACACTAATTTCACAAAATACCTAAACAAAACAACACTAATTTCACAAAATACCTAAACAAATGAATAGTTCAATACTAATTTCATAAAATAAGTAAAAGCGAGTTCAAACTAAGGGTTGACGTAGTGAAGCTGAAGTTTGAAGATTTAAATACCTGTCGTTGGGAGGGGCC
This sequence comes from Mikania micrantha, assembly GCA_009363875.1. Taxonomy (NCBI): domain Eukaryota; kingdom Viridiplantae; phylum Streptophyta; class Magnoliopsida; order Asterales; family Asteraceae; genus Mikania; species Mikania micrantha. The sequence continues at coordinate 86,847,405 of CM018695.1, read as the reverse complement.
GGAGAAGAAGATGGCATCGGTCGCCAGTCGAAGAACTGGAGAAGCAGGGAGGCGTCGGCCGGAGAAGCAGGGAGGCGCGATCGGAGAAGCAAGGAGGCGCCAGTATGAGAAACAGGGGCGCGCGACACCGCGACTGTCGCGCGTTCGCCAGATGGATGGGAGTCTGGGATAACGGGATCCGATTGCCGATTGGGAGGAGCAGGCCGCACCGTTCCAAGAGGTCTTTTTTGGGTGGGAGCGTGAATGGTTGAATGTGCAAGAAGGATGCTTTCAAAAAATATAACCCTAAGTAACTATTTTTTACAAAGTTTAAAAAAATCTGGAAAAAAAAAACACATCTAGGATTTGAACCTGTGACCTGTGGGATGCAGTATGGATTCCTTTCCGCTAGACTAATTGCTAATTATACACATGAGATTCACCTTTAAAATATTAATCACTTCACCCTATCGGTTAATCTTTTAAACAAAAAATTCCTACTAACGTTTCGAACCACGGTGGGTTCCGGTGATCCCGTATCCTATCACCTAGATCCGCCTCTGAGACTATAACCCGGGAGTCTGATTAGCAAGTGAGGAATGTTTTCACTTTTCGTAAACGTATAATCGTATCGGACCATTAAACCAGACGTTTTACTCATCAGATCAGTGTTACTAATCAAACAAGATGTCATTATAAATACTTAAAAAATACCAAAAAATACAAGAATTATAAAAACATTTAAACAAATGCAATTAATGATTAAGCAACCATAATATTGCCTAAAAATACATAGTTTGGTTTTTAACGTTTTATCCTTCAAATTTTAAAGAGAAAAAAAGTCATTTTTAAGTACTGTCCAGTTTTCAATTTAACCGGTCCGAATAATAATTGAGCGTTCCAAAGGCATCAATCACACTTAACTAGTTTTAGACTTTTAGGTGGTGTATGTTTTTCTGCAAAAGAGCTTTTAAACCTCTTTTGTCTATGCCCCACAGATCACTGGCAGATAAAGAGTGTTTGTTTTTCCGAAAACATTTCATTAAAAATCACATCGGTGTCTCCCTTCCATTCCCGCAGCCCATCTACGGCTCTCCACCACCAGCGAGCAGCTCCACCACCGCTCCTCCACCGTCGTCGCCCCCTACCGCGTCGCCCCCCACTGTCGTCGCCGTCCACAGTCGCGCCTCCCACCGCCACGCCCTATACAGCCGTGCCCTCCACAGTGCCGCTTTCCACAGTCGTCGCCCTCTACAGCCGCGCCTCCCTCCGTTATTGTCGCCCCTGGTTTAATCGAGGGTTCAATCTACGGTTCGCCCCTTTTCCGGTCGTCCTCAATCAAAGGTTCCCCCCTTTTCCGGTAGTCCTCAATCGAAGGTTCGCCCCTATTCTGGTCGTCCTCAATCGAAGGTTCGCCCCTTCTTCGATCATTGCACATGGTGGGGTTGGGCTGAGATTTCTGCATGACGGTGGGGAAGAGTGACGGTGGGGAAGAGTGACGGTGGGGAAGAGGTTTTGAAAAGGTTTGAAAGAACAAACCCTCTTCTTGCAGGGGTTTGGTCCACATCTTCTCTAAAAGAGGTCTGTCGACGTGGTCCGCAGACTGCAGATGTTTTGTCTCTGAAAAAACAAACACCACCTTAATAATTAGTTCTTGATACGGCCAGTCCGGTCCTGTCCGGTCATGAAAAGCTAATGACCCAAGAATTTTTCAATTTGTTTACTTATAAAAGTTGAGTTGTTTAATAAATAGACGAGTGAGTCTTAAAAGAAAAAAAAATTCTTAAAATAAACTACTCATCTTGGAAAGACTTGGACCAATAAGTTCTAATTCATTACCTGAATTTAATCTAGTGTTAATTGCGTAAATAGTTCTTGTATTTTAATCAAATTGCAGGTTTGGTCCCCAAAATTTAAAAATTATAAATTTAGTATAAACAATTGTCAGATTTCATGTATGATCCCCATCATTGATAAATTGCAAACTTTGTTCAAATAATTGTAAAAGAATTGCATAAATGGCACCCATGGTTCGATCAATTAGAAACTTAGTCCCCAAATCAAATCAAATCAAATTAAAATTATATTTTAATTGTTAAAACCTAATTATTTGGACTAACTTTCTAGTTTCTATTTTTTAACATTGAAGACTAAACATTCAATTTGACCAAACCCATAGGAACCGTATATGTAACCTTCTTACAAATGTTTGAACTAAATTTGCAATTTTTCAACATTGAGGACCAAACATAGAATTTGATGAAACCACAAGTACCTTTTATGCAATTAACTCTTTAAGCTATTTAAACTACGTTAATATGCTTTACTTAACAGGCATGATGGTGAGTTATCATCCATATGCTATGGGGAGAACGGAGAAGCTATGGGGCGGAGATTGCATGGAGTTCCGGCCAGAGCGATGGTTAAAGAAGGAGGAAAGGACGGGGAACATGAGGTTCGTGGCTAGAGATCCATACACATATCCGGTGTTTCAGGCGGGTCCTAGGATTTGTTTGGGGAAGGATATGGCGTTTTTGCAAATGAAGAGGGTGGTTGCTGGTGTTTTACGGCAGTTCAAGGTGGTTCCGTTTAAGGATGATGGTGGTGAGCCTGTTTTTCTGGTGGCTCTAACGTCCAAGATGAAAGGTGGTTTTCCGGTGAAGATTAAGAAACGAAAATAATCGTCTTTAATAAAATAAAATAGTATATTTAATATTAAATGAAAATTAATGTAAAGGTACTATGTTTTGATTAGAGATATTTTGTATTTTATAATTCTTGCAAACCCTTTTGTTGTGGAAGTTTATTTTCTATTTTTATTTATTTATTTATTTATTTATATTTTGCTGTTTTTGTTTCATTCCCTTTAGCTCCCTGCTCTTCATTGTATGCCTGTATATTTTTTTTCCTTTTATAATTTTATGTCTGCGGGTTTTCCTGAGTGTTTTTTTTTAATGTAAAAATATTAAAAAAAAAAGAAAAGAAAGTGAAACAAAAATATATAAGATAACCTTTTTTTTTTAGTTCTAGAGAAGAAAATTTTGAAGTGCTATGTTTATAAGTTGGAAAGACAAAGAAAGTTATAATTATTTATATTTTTTTTAATTATGTCAAAATGGAAGGAAATTAAAAAAAAAGAAACTTCTTTTTAAATATTTCATTGGTTAATATTTCTTTTCACTTTTTTTATTAAACAAAACTTAAAAGCACAACTTTTTCAGGTTTTTTTAACTCTTACTTTTTTTTTTAATTCTTATCTTAAAATGAACTCAGAAATAGATTAATAGAATAATAGAGTATATTGACCAACGATCAATTCGATGGTGGTGTGGGGTGACAATAACATGGTGATGCACTAATGTTAGGGGTATTGGGATGGCCGTGGTGGTAGTGATGGTATCAGGGTGAGGGTGGTAGTGGTGTGAAGGTTGCATGGTGTGTGGTGGTTAGAATTGGTCGTGTTGGTGGCGGCGAGTTAGATAAATGAATGTGTATGTTGCATGTTGTAAGTGTATATATTAGGGGTATGGAACCAAGGGCTTCTAGCCTAATGGTTACCCCCTTGACTTTCCTATGGGAGGTCTTGGGTTCGAATCCGGGCTGAGGCATATTTGCTGAAGCAAGGTCAGGGGGTTTACCCAGTTGTGGGGTTCCTCCTGGGGTGGGCTCGGGCAAACGTCCCAGAGCGTCAAATCCGAGGGGACGGTTGAAATCTCGTCTTGGGTGTCGTTGTACCAAGCCGTTCAAAAAAAATATATTAGGGGTATGGTAGTCTTTTTAGAACTAAACAAATGGTTTTAGTAATTAATGATTGTCCAGTTTTAAATAAATATGTATCATAACAAAAATAACAAAAGCATTTAAAGTCCCCTACAGTTTAAATAAGAAGAAACATGTATATGTATTATTCTAGCTGTGTAAGTCAAAGTATATACATGAATCTTTTATGAATTCAAAGGGAAGCACAACATTGACATTATCAGCTTTTAAAAACTAATAAATTTAGAAAACACAAATTATCTTAATTTCTAAAAAATACATTTGGTCATTTTGTTTTACGTTCATGTCGTTGTGTAGTATACTCATAATTGTGTTTCACATTTAGGTCATTATGTAATATACTCATCATTTTGTTTTATGTTTAGGTAATATTATAGTATAATCATCATTGTGTTTTATGTTCAGATGATAGCGTTCTATGTATTTATAATTGTGTCATACGTTTAATTTGAACTCATTTCATGTTTCTTTTTTTATTTTTTTATATTAAATAAATTTGTTATTTATTTTTTATATTTGAAATAAACAATTTTATTATTTCAACATTTTATTTTTCAAAACTTCTTATTTTAGTAACATATATTTCAAGTTATTGTATCATATGTATTAATCATTATATTTTATATTTTTGACTATATAATTTTATAGTGTCATTATTTTTATGTATTAGATAAATTTATTGTTTTATTATTATGATTTACATATAAAAAGTACGTGATTATGTTGTTTCTCTATTATTGTTTTCAAAGCTCATTATTTTAGATAAATAGTAAGAAATAATGATGAACAAAAAGATGCAATGACGAACAAAAAAACATTATACAAAACGAAAAAAAATGTCGCATTAGAAATATTGGTGCTGAAAAGAACAATTTTTTTAAATTTTTTATCGTATATAAAAGTTATAATCGTTTAAAAAATTAGAGAAACTTGATAAATAGTTAAAAAATGTTCTGACTAAAATACCTTTTCAATAAATTTTTTTATATATGACTTTGATCTTAATCATTAAATTATATATTTAATGGCCTTAAAATTTTTCTTATGATTTTTACATTAAAACCACTTTTTATTATAACATCACCCTATAGATGTAATCTATAATAAATAATAAATTATAATAAAATAGGAAAGAAAGACAGATACCCAAAAATTTATGCTCTAGGATGATACATGTGTCTCAAGTTTAGGAAGATAATATTTTTTAGCTTCTGTTTTACACGTGATACATGCAATTCGTGAAAAAAAGGAATTTTCAAATACATAAGCATTTTTTTCTGTAAAAACCTATTATTTTAAAGTAGTATAATTTATGCTAATTTTTTGTTTCTTCTCCAATTTTTTGAGAACTTTCATTCTCTTAAAACAATAGTATAAATATCCAAAATTTAAAGACGTTGGTCTCTAGCGGTCGGTCATCTTAAGTGGTGAATCTAACACGTGTTACTTTTATCAGTTATTTATGTTTCTAACCTTTTTATTTTAACATATATTGATACTATATGTCTCGTATAGTATCTATATAAAGCATATACATATATATGGAGTGTATATGAAATCAATTATTAATAATAAGTAATTCTGACAAATAATTATTGTCCTCTTATATGTCTCGTATATAAAAAATATAGAGAGCGTGAATAACATGAGATAAATGTGAGAATGGCATGACCTATTTTTATTAGTGATGGCTGAGATAAGCCTGCTTAATTTGCATGTAGGATGGTAATGAAGTGATGTGTATTTTAGTGAGTTTTCTAATCAATTTTTCTCTTTAGATGATTTTCCTCCTATTTTTAGATATAGTTAGGTAATTAATACACCAGTTTATCAATAATCCTATTTTTTTTCAGTTTTTATATTTTTATACTTTTTATTGTTATAAAATATTTATAAGTAAAAGTAATATATGTATGATTTGATTAATTTGACATAAATATACTATATATATGATATGACAATATATGAATATTAACACCCTTTTACATATCTAAAAATTTCTTAAAACAGAAAGAATTTTTTTTTTTTTTAAATAGAAAGAAATAAAAATATACCCGACCAATATTGGTTTCGATAAGTGTCAAAACATGATTTGTTGTACCCGATCAAATTAAACCATTATAGTAAGGGCCAAAACATGATTTGTTGTACCCCACAAAAACCGTTTGTGCCAAAACATAATTCACTTTGATACGTATCGTGTTATCCAATCCTAGCTATATATCATTATGCCACCCCTAATTTGAACAAACATATAAAATCTAAGTCTCAGAATGATAGCAACCAAATTAACGAGACAATGCGTTCATCGTTATAGGTTTCGTCTCAATAAACTAATTTTATTGTAGTGATAGTAGACGTATCAACCATGTTCATTTTTCTATTTCTTGATTAAATTTTATTTTCTTTCATAGTAAATTGTCAATTTGCTTACAACTTCAACGCTTTTATTCACAATTTAAGATAGTTTTCAAAATTTCTTTACCCATATAAGATAAACTATAAACTTTAAAAAACCTTAAAAATTCAAAATAGCATTTTATAAATTTTTTTAAAAACTTTAAAAATTGGAGATTGATTAGATTGATTGCATTTACAACCTTTTACTTGTAAATTAGCGATATATAATGACTAAATACACAAATAGATAGAACGTGTAAGATACGAGTCTCATATTAATCAATTATAGACCAATGGGTTCAAATTCCGATGAAAACATATTTGTTGAGAAAAGCTAATTAAGTTTACCCAGTTGTGTTTCTATTGAGGTGAGCTAAGGCGTACTTTGTGTTTCTTGTGGGGTGAGCTAGGAAGTACAACCTAGAACATCAAATCCAAAGGGAAATTTGAAATATTGCCTTACGTGTCGTCGTACCAAGCTCTTAGAAAAAATCTATCAATTATGGGACTATACCGTTTTCTATTTATTATTTATTTATATTCATGTGCAGGGGTGGATCTAGGTAGTTGGATACGGGTTCACCGGAACCCACCGCGATTCGAAACGTAAGCAAGACAATTTTTTTTCTAAAGAGTTAAATAATAGGGTGAACCTATTAGTATTCTCAAGGTGAATCTCAATTATATAATTTACAAGTAGTCTAGTGGTAAGAAATTTGGGTTTTATCCTATAGATCACAAGTTCAAACCCATATGTTTTTTCTTTCCCACTTTTTTTTAAAGTTAGTAAAAAATAGAAAATGATGATAATTAGAGAGGGTTTTTTTAAACCACTCTCAATCCCCCATAATCCCACCCCCTATTCGACTGCTGCTTCACGAATCAAAATCCCAATATCCCAACAAAAAAAAACATTTCCGATCGATCATGCCGGCTGCCTTCGCCCCTCTCTGCCCTCCGGCGCCTCCCTGCTTCTTCTGCAGCGACGGACGAGTGCGACCGGACAAAAAAAACAGGTATCTAATTTTGTGAAATTGGTATTGAACTGTTTATTTGTTTTGGTATTTTGTAAAATTAGTGTTGTTTTGTTTGGGTATTTTGTGATATTAGTGCTAATTTGTTTAGGTATTTTGTGAATTTTGTGTAGGTATTTTGTGAAATTAGTGTTGATTTGTTTAGGTTTTTTGTGAAATTAATTAGTGTTGATTTGTTTAGCTATTTTTGTGAAACTTGACGAGGGTTCTTACAACAAGTTTCAGTTGAAGATGTGATGCAACGTTTTCAAAAGATGAAACCACAAAGGAAACAATTATAGGTATGTTTTTTTTTTCTGAATTTGTAACTACTATCGTATTTATATTATCCGACCCAGAATTTTTTTACAGCATTTTATATAATTGAAATGACTTAACATAGTGAACCCACTGAAATAAATTTTTGGATCCGTCACTGTTCATGTGGTATGATGTTTGAAAGCAAATCATTATGAGAACCGATTCCAATTTATTTACTGATAGTAGGAAATCCGTAAATGAAGAAAATGTTTCTGGATCTACTGATGAATCAGTGAATATATTTTGTCAAACGGAATACCGAAAGGAAGCTCAAAATATTAAAACAAATGCAAATATACGTCTTCTTTCTCACTATTCCATTCAAAAATAGTATTAGCTAAACGAAATGTTTATTTATCCTCAACGATATGCGATACATGTGGAGAGGCACTAGAATCCACTGACCACATGTTAATCAATTGTAGATATGCGAAGCAAATTTGGAGTTTGGTGAAATCATGGTGAAGAATGAAAATAAAAAAGGGAGAGACAGGTGAAGAACGGAACGATTGAAGTTAAATGATTGGATTCAAGGCAATAAAGATTACAAGAAAATGTATCTTTGTATCATATTGACTACCATGTTATTTATTTGGAAAACAAGAAATGATAGAGTTTTCAACAAATGGAAAAAGTGTCCGGAGAACTTATGGAGGAGATCAAGGCACATGCTTTTAGTTGGGGGGAAATAGAGCGAAAAATTATAAACTAAAATGGTTAGATTGGTGTAATTTAAATTTTCAGTTTGTCGAATAATTTGGTGTAAAATGGTGTAATATTTCCAAGCTTCTTGCTGGAATAAGCTTAATATTAATAAACTATTTTACCGTTCAAAAAAGAAAATGAAATGACAACTAAAAAAAATTCACAATAAGACTAAAAAAGTTCTTAAACCTTAGCCATTCCTTTTAAAACTAAAAAAAGGAAGAAGAAGAAAAAAAGTAAATATATGATTAATTCATATAATCAAAAAGGTTGTAGTTTTAAACTTCACAATTAAAATTTCATCTAGAAAAATAATAGGTTATACACACATATTGTATTATGTACAAACCTAATTTTAAAGAGAAAGTACATAAACCTTATATGTGCCATTCCTTTGGGCTTTGATATATTGAAAATAAATATGTGAATCACATTAATCCACATTAAAATTGATTTATTTGTTCAAAACTATTTTTTTATTAGTTTTAATGTAGAACATATATTTATTTTCAAGATTTAAAATGAATAATGCAATGGGGTTGGGTTTGAGTGTGGTTTACGTAAAACCATATTTTTATACAAAAAAATGAAATACGAACTATTAAAAACTGAAAATCAATACCAACTATGAAAATTTAAACAAAATACAACAAGCGAATACCAACTATTAGAATCAAAACACAGTCGAAAGTAGTTGAACATGATCAGGACATGAAGTCTTTACACATTGAGCATGGTGGTAATGTTTTTTTTTTTTTAAATTTATTCAGTTAAAGACATTTTACCATGGATAAGGAAAAGTATAAACTCAAAACTATAAATTACAAAGAGAACAATATCCGATACATGGCATATATTTGGTTCATTAAGTAGGGAGTCCGAGTAAGGTTTGAATCATTTACTCTATTTAAAAATTAATGGTTAATAGATTGCTTAATTGATAAACTTGTTAAGATTAATAAGTTGGATCTGGTTGAGTAACGGGTTTAGGTCAAGATAAGTGCGGTCAGGATGAGTTTTATACAAAATCAGTTTTAATATAAATATGTCATTTTTAAAATTCATGTATTTAGTTTAAGTTAAAAAGAATTGTAAATATAGATAATTTGTTTATATAATCTTTAATAACTTTATTCTCAAATATAATATTCATAATCTTCTCGGTTTTAATATATTCTATTCACGTATTGTGTTAAAGAGTTAGGGGGTGTTTGTTTGCCTCTGAATGATTCCATTCAGAAGCTGCCTCTGAATCGGTAAGAGGCAAGTGTGTTTAGTTGGGTAAAATAATGCCTCTGAATGGTTCTGCATGGGGAAGAGTCTGAATGAAACTTGAAGCCATTCCCAATCCACCTGTGTGTTTCGTTAGCCATCACCAACGACTCCATCCAGCCACCTTCGACGACTCCATCCAGCCACCACCATCGCGTCCCCACCATCGCTCGATGGTTCACACCACAGGGGATGACGATGGATGCGGCGAAACCCTAATCGACGATGGGATGCTCGCGGGTAGACGACTTCACTATGGTGCTCGCGGTGATGCCCGCCGGCGGCTCATGAAGGCGACGGCGACGGGAAGTAGGGTTTTGAGAGAAAATGGGGAATTTTTTTTGTTTTATTCAGATGTGTTAACCAAACACCTTAAGCATTCAGACAATTAATCATTCAGACCCTCTTAAGCATTCAAACATCTTAACCATTCAGCACCTTATAATTCAGATCCAACCAAAAAGCCCTTACCCATCTTAACCTGTTGTATGCTATAATCTCACTCATTTCAATCCAAAATACAATAATAACTCAACGAAACCAACTCATTTATTTTAATTTGAGTCAAGATTGTCAAATATATTAATTGACTAAGATGTGTTATTTAATCAAACAAACAGTTTCAAACTTTAACTGATTCAGGGCTAGTGAGTTATTGAAATTATTAAAAGGTTATTAAACATGTCTCAACTTATATTAATCTGAAAATGTAAGTTTTAATTATATTTACACGTTAGTTGTGACATGTAATTTCTAAATTGCATATATAAGTTCTTGATTGGTAACTCAGTGTAAATGTAAAATTGGGAACAAAGACAACAAAAACATGTTAGAAGCCTTGCTCCTCTGTTCTTTTATTCTTCCTTTACTGTTCATCTTCTTCAGACCCAAATCCGATGCAAAATTACCACCCAGATCATACCCACTAATCGGAAACTACCACTCAATTTACGCCAATCGCCACCGTCTTATCGAATGGACGTCCGACGCCGTCCACAATTCCCCAACGTTGACCGCCTTCCTCCGCCGTCCGTTCGGCCAAAACCGTGTGATCACCGGCAACCCTGCCGTCGTCGAACACATCCTTAAATCAAACTTTTCTACCTACCAAAAGGGCCTTAATTCTCATAACATACTATTCGATTTGCTCGGTGACGGAATCTTTAACGTCGATGGGGATCAATGGAAGTTGCAGAGACAGCTATCGAGCCATGTATTCAGTACAAAGTCACTTCGGCATTTTGTCGAACATGTGGTGGACACCGAACTCAACGAACGTCTTCTTCCCATGCTAACCACCGCTGCTGCTAATGATACTGTTGTTGATCTTCAAGACGTTCTTCAAAGATTTGCTTTTGATAACATATGCAAAATGGCGTTTGATTATGACCCGGCCTGCTTAACACCATCGTTGCCACATGCAACATTTGCAGTTGCTTTTGAAGATGCCATTCGTATCAGTACCGAGCGGTTTCATACGATTACGCCTTTGATATGGAAAATTAAAAGGGTTTTAAACATCGGATCGGAAAAACGACTCAAAGAAGCCGTATCAGAAATCCGACAATTCGCGTTGAAAATCATGAACGAAAAGAAACAAGAAGTTGATGATAAATCGTCGATCAAGACGGTTGATTTGTTATCGCGATTTGTGAGCTCCGGTCATACGGATGAAAATTTTATCACGGATATTGTGATCAGCTACATATTCGCCGGAAGAGACACGACCTCCGCCGCGTTGACATGGTTTTTCTGGTTACTTTGGAAGAATCCGGCGGTGGAAAGTGAGATTGTGAAAGAAATTAATGGGAAATTAGCAGCAGATGGGTCAGTTTATGATGAAGTTAAGGAGATGGTTTACACTCATGCTTCTCTGTGTGAAAGCATGAGGCTCTACCCACCGGTTCCCGTGGATGGAAAGACGGCGACTGTCGATGACGTATTGCCGGACGGGAATGTCGTGAAGAAAGGTATTATAGTTTAACACAAGCATGTGTGACCGGGACTCTGTAGGGGTCATCGTAAGATTTATTTATTTATTTATTTATTTATTTTAACTAGAGAATTGATAGTTTGAAAAAAAATAAAATAAAAGCATCCAAGGTGAGGTTTAACGTAAAACCGGATTAAACCGCCGGCACGATCGATCGAAGGAACCTGCATAATTCCGAAGGGTTTCGTACCAGATTGGTAAGCGGCATGCGGTTGAACAAGTCGAACCGGCCGGTTCGAACCGGTTTTTCAAAAATATTGAGACGTTGATTTCTGGCTAGCCGGCCAGAACTACGGAAATTGATCGAAACAAATCAATTAGAACATGGTATACCAGACTCCTTAGTTAAGCTAACTGATACGTTTCATATAAGTTTATACGAAACGTATAGGAGAGCGATCATTAACAATAATAAATTCTACAAATAAAGATTGCCTTCTTATATGTCTCATCTAGACATATATACATTGCATATAGAAAATATGGATGATATGAAATAAGTGTGAGAATAATAGAACCCTTAAAATAACACGTGGGTCTAAGTTTTAATAAACCTAAGGTGCCACATGTTATGCCAGCTAGGGAGCTGACCCATTTAGCTGATCATGCTAGCTTGCGAAAATGGCCGAGTAACCGATTTGTGTGCATCTTAGCCTGTATGCTGGCTTAGCTTACGAGTTTTGTCTAACGGCTCCATCCTTGATCGGCAGCTCAATTGTTGAGCCAAACTTTACCGGTTTATTGATTTAGCCAACTTTTAAATTAAAAACCAATTTTTTTTATTGAAGCCATATTTTATAATTTCTATAAATCAGGTTCACTTCAATGGACCCTATTAACCACCCCTTGATTCAACCACTCTCTAACATAACTTCTAATATTCCTTGTGCTCAAAAGGTATGACGATAAGTTACCATCCGTATGCAATGGGGAGGGCGGAGAAGCTGTGGGGCGGAGATTGGACCGAGTTCCGGCCGGAGCGGTGGTTAGAGAAGGACGAAAGCACAGAGAAAGTGATGTTCAAGGACAAGGATCCATACACATATCCGGTGTTTCAGGCAGGTCCAAGGATTTGTTTAGGTAAGGATATGTCATTTTTACAAATGAAGAGGGTGGTGGCGGGTGTTTTACGACAGTTTACGGTGGTTCCGGCGGTGGATGATGGCACCGAACCTGTTTTCATTGCGGCCTTGACGTCGAGGATGAAAGGTGGTTTCCCGGTGAAGATCAAGAACCGAAACTGATAGTAAAAAATTAATCAAGAAAAGTGATAATGTTGAAAATAGTAAATTACCATGAAATTATATTCTGTTTTAAGAAATATAAATCTTATAAATAAAATGTAAAATTTATGTAAGATCAATGCATTATGATTATGAATAACTTTTACAAAATTATAAACATACTATTAAGCTTGTGTAATAATATTTATATTAGCATTATCTTAATCTTATGTTTAGTGTACTAACATTTTTTTCCATCTCCTTCCAACAAACTAAACAAGCACAACTATTAAATCTAATAAATCTTACTCGTAATATGAATGTTTGTAAGATCTGAGAAATATAAGGTGCATAAAACCTTACATTTATTTTTAAAGAAAGAAACACGGCATGTCTTTGGCTCAAGTAAAATCAAAATGACATAAACATGCATAATCAAGCAAAAAGAAACATAAATATAACAATAAAAAAGTATTATATTAAACAAAATGTTGTCATCAACAAATGAAACCAATAGTAAAATTTTAGGCGTGTGCCTTGTGCTTCTTGTTAAATACAAAGTTAACTCATAAAAGTTAAGAAGTTTATTTCTTTATGGGTTTTTCCCCTTCTATTACTACCAACTTTAGATATATAGTGTTGTGATTCCAATAAAGTTAGAGATGGTTACTCATTGGGACGGTGTTTGGTGGTTTTTTATATGTAAGAAAAAAATTAGTCCTACTGTTTTGACCCATATGTTTCTATTAAGCATGACAAAATAGACTGATTGGGTTAGATTAAAGGTCAGGATGGCCGCAAGTTATGAAAAATTTTAAGCAAAATTAGTTTGAGTTTAAATTTGTCATTTTTATAATAATGGTGTTATTTATTTCAATTCAAAATATAATAATTATTACACAAACTAACTCGCTTCTCTGAACTCATTTCTCTTGCTTTAAACCTAGATTTGCAGCCTGGTTTGAATAAATCATTTAAAAATGTGAGGATTGCTGTTGGATCGGGTTGTTTACTCTAAACAACACTTCACAAGTATTTCTCTCTTTCAATCTAACAGATGCGGAATATCTGTTAGAAGGATCTCTCAAACACTCAATGGTGAACAAATAATCTTTGAATAACAATAAGAACACAAGAACAAATTCAAGCTCAAAGATATATTTCTCTCAAAGTATTACAAGTGTTACAAGTAGAACACACACAAGCACATACAAGCACACCTAAACATGTTTACAATGAGAGGTTATATAGCTAAGGCTACAACCGTATACACGTAGGAATACAAGTTGGATATACTAGACAATACATAAAGTAAAGCTTATTCTAGTATATGGAGTGTCTTAACAGGCTAAGACACTTACTTACAATCATTACAAGTATATACATTGACTTTACAAAGACTAGCTAAATACAAAAGCCATTTAATGTTGTTGATCTTCAAGGCTTCAGATAATCTTTTGCATTTAATGCAGCTGCGAAGAAGTAAGGTGTTGTATCTGACTTTAGGTATGTTTATCCTTGTTGTTCTCAGACCAGCACGTCTGTTGTCAGTACCTTTTGTACTATAAAAGTGCTCAGCTACAGTTTTTGTTAGAGTATAAACCTCGGAAGTCTTTGTCTTTGTCTTTGGGTGCAGAAGAGAATCTTCGGAAGCTGTTAGTCTTCGGAAGCTTTGAAGCTTTAACTCTAAGTGTTGGCCTTCCGAAGTGTTTGTCTTGTACAGCCTTCAGTAAGAGTTAGTTACACTTCGGAAGCAATGTTGCTTCCGAAGAGGAACTCATTCCTTCCGAAGGCTGTTTGTCTGTGAAGTCTTTTATACTTGGACAAAATTTAAGTTTGGTGAGCATTAGCTTTTATTAATCTTTACAATCACATATTTCTCAGCCTTTTACCTCCAACATAGGCTTTTTCTTTAGCCTTACAAGACATCAGAAAATAGACGCGCTATCTTACAAACCGACAGGCTAATCCACTAGTGAAGAACTTACCCCAACAAAACACATAAAGAATTAATGAAGGACATAATAAAAATCGCATGAAACAAGTGAACTACATGAACTACGTGTTGCCCAAGACCTCATTCATAAACACACAATTACAAATATTGCATCAACCAGATCGATGATCGAATATTCTTTTGTCTCATACATATGTTTCTTCTGATAGATACATTCGATCACCAAAAATACAGACAACCATGGTTTATATAACATAACTATGGTTATAAAGTTTCACTTTTGACATTAGACACCTTTGTATAATTACAAAGTTATATATTTGACTCAAAACATAACTTTTAACTTATTTACAAATTTAACCCATTAACTTTCAAAATTGGTTAAACAATTAAGGCTAACGCTATGCACAATTGATCAATTCAAACGCTCCTTGTCCACAAGAAGGAATCAAGATATAAGGCATGGTGATCGACGCAGCGGGCGTCACTTGCTTCTTTAGACATCATTTGAAGATTCGAAGCGAGAAGCCACAATGCGTGCCACTCACTACGTTGTGTCTGCCCCTTTCGATCGGTGTCATCTCAATACTAGAAAAAATGATTTTTGCTCCCATAATTTGTGACGAAATAAAACGTGTAGCAAAATTGCTACGCATTAGTGACACTTTCCGTCATTTTCCTCTTCTTCATAGTTGGTTTTTCAAATTTTTTCACCACTTAATTTCCTAAACCTTGATCTTTAAATGGACTCATGGGGATTGTAGTGATTAAAAAAAAAATATATGCCTCAATTGTTTTTAGGTCACAATCGTTACAAATCAAAAAAATCATATATCATTTTTATCATGATAAAACTTAAAAGACCTAATATGATATTACCTTTATTAAAGATAAAAAGTGTAATGTTTCCTACTAATTATTAATCAACATAAGAATACAATAAGTATAATTTAAATATTGCATCAAATAAAGTAACTTTAATCTAAGTAATGAGGTAAAAGTTAATTGATAACAGTTACGTACTACATCTGATCGAAAACAAAACAATCAAATTAAAGTAGATGATATGAAGATTAACACATATAATTTTTGGCACCTCTTCA
The DNA here is from genome assembly GCA_009363875.1 of Mikania micrantha. Classification (NCBI taxonomy): domain Eukaryota; kingdom Viridiplantae; phylum Streptophyta; class Magnoliopsida; order Asterales; family Asteraceae; genus Mikania; species Mikania micrantha. The sequence goes on along the minus strand of CM018695.1, from coordinate 86,831,659 downwards.
TGTAACTCATCAGTTGAAAAATCACCTAAAAATTTAGGCAATTGCTTCAAGGCTTCAATTTTACTAGCCTCGTATTAAAATTTAAATTGACTCTATTTTGAGTATGTTGTTTATTTTAATAAAAGCCCATATTGGCAATGGATGTGTGATATCCAGTGTTTTCAGAACCGGACCGGATGTTGAACCGGACGTCTTACTGGTTATTGGTCGGAACGGTGGTTCTGACCGGATTTAAAAACTGGATAACATAATAAGTATATAATATATCCCAAAACAATTATACAATTATAAACACATTTAAACAAACATAATTACTATTTAAACAAAAATATAGAATTTGGTTTTAATGATTTTATTCTTTGGATTTTAGTTAAAAAAAAAAACTGAAATTCGGTCCGACAAGTGAATTGGTTCCTGGTCCGACCGGTGAACCGGCTCAATCGGCCGGTTAGTTTGAATCCGGTTCCCATGCCTATTTTGGGCTGTCCGACTCTCCGGTTCCCGGTCTGGCCGGTTCTGACAACACTGGTGATGTCTCCTTTCACTTGTTTGCTTCTTATTATCAAGAGATCAAAGGCGCAATTTCAATTGAGATTTAGAGTTTCATTTGCAATGGTTGTTCGACTTCAGAGTTCTGCCTCTTCGTCATTTGGACATCTTCACCAAGGCTGAAGTGTCAAACAAAGAGGCAAGGGCATCAGCGGCGTGAAGTCGAACAAACTACAAAGGTTGATGACTTGTAGCATCAACTATAGTGTTGAACAATCTACTGATCAAGGCACACGCAAATTTTTGTTCTAATCTTACGAAGGCCATTGATAACTACAAAGACTAACAGAGTTTCTATGTTCCTCAATTCTTATAGTCACAAATCTAGTATTTTTGATGATCTAATCTTACATTGTTTCTTATTTCAGAGATTTTATTATTTGATTTTTTTAAATTCTGTCAATTAATTTGAATGATTCCAATTTAGTTTATTTTATTGGTTCTTTTGTGTTGATTAGTTATTTAGTTGATTAATTCATTAGGGTTCTACTTTGATTAGTAATTTAATTATTTGATTACAATTCAAAGGAGAGTAAGAGAGTTTTTATCATTAACCGTTTGGTATGTGTTAGAGAAAGGTCTCAGACTTTACTTTCGCTTAGAACCTCCAAAATACTTGAGACAACCTTGGCTGATTTCATCAAAATTCAGCTCTAAATAAATTAAAAGTAATTCAGCAACAATACTTAAGCTTAAGTTGCAATAACTCATCTAGTGAAAAGAGCACTTGCAATACATATAAGCACACATACAATCTATATAGTATTTAACAACAGTCGCAACTTTCTTCAGCAGACATGAAACTTATATTAAACATTTTATTTATTAACGTACAACATACAATTCTTACCACAAAATAATACGACATACATTAAACCATATATAGTAGCTAGATTGAGTAACAGTACTATAAGAGGTATATAATCTCCTTATTTATTTATTTATTTATTTATTTATTTATTTATTTATATATAACATTTTGATATGATGACCCTAGCAAGTCACCTTTCTTAGCCAATGACAGGAGTTCGAAGGACCACCCTATTCGAGTTCACCCACACCCAAACGCGGTCACATCGGAAGTCAGGAGTAACGAACGTTCCATCAAGCACCACAATAGCATCTACCCGTGGATTCTCACGCTCGATAGTAGCTTCTGCTACTTCTCCCCTTGCCCCAACAAGCTCTGGCCATGAACTTTTTCCTGTGTTAGTTTCCCAAAACATAAATTTGTGTATTCTTTAGCTTATATTTAAAAATAAAAAATGTCAAATTCATATGAAGTAACTTAAGTTTAAAAATTGGAGATTGGATTTAACTACCTTCACAAGTGATTGACATTGTTAAATATTGCGCATTGAAGAACATGGGGGTTTATGGGTATAAATAGAGCATGGGTTGTACATTTGCGTTACGAAATGTGTGGAGATTATTTTCAAAGGGTTGTGAATAGTAGAAATTTATGCGGAGAACAAATCAAATTTGTTTATTTTTGTTGACTTTGTTATATTTGTTTGAAAAATAAGACAAACCAAACCAACATGTGTGTCTTCCTAATCAAATCACATGTCCGTATAACGTATTTATTTGAAAAGTTTAAACTTTAAGACTTTAGATTATCAATCAAATGTAAAAAAGATTTATGTATGGACGCATGCATGACATCGTAACACAATTAGCTTGAAACAAATATATAAACTCGATCGATAAAAGTTTGATCCAAGAGAGTTGGAAGTTTGATGAAATTTACGTATATATATAGCCTAAAGGTAACCCATTGACTTTTCTTATATGTAAGTTTTGTTGCACACTCGTCTAGAGCAAATCTTGCTTTGCGTTGAGACATGAGGTTTTATTAGTTGTGTGTTTACTACTATGTATGCCGGGGCATAAACGAGCCGATCTTATTCCGAGCTCGTTAAGGCTCGAGCTCTTACAATCTTATTAACTTTAACTCAAAATTCGGTTCAACTCGACTCGAAAAAATCTCTGGTTCAAAATGAAGTTTCATGTTACAAATTCGATATGACTCGAAATCTTCTATCAAATTGGAATCAAATTTCGAATGTATGACTTTTGATTCGGTTTGATTTCAAATTCGAATTTATAAAAATATGTATCTAATATGTGTAGGAAAGGAATATTCTACAAATAATCAAATCCTTATAAAATCTACGAAGCAATAAAAGGAGTGAAAAATGTAAAAAGAGAAAAGAGCAAATGAGTAAAAACTGAAGTATAAGATTTCACATGCAAAGGTTTATAATCTTCAATTCTTCATATTCAAATTTTCCTTCCATTCGCTTTAGTTATTATCAATGTTTTCAGAACCGCACCGGACGTCGAACCGGATGCCTTACTGGTTACTGGTCGGACCGGTCGTACCGGTTGGACCGGATTCAAGAACCGGAATAATTTTGAAAAATATTTAATGTTTTTAAATCAAATAAGCTTTGTTTAATTATATGTTAGTTTAAATAATAATGCATTTTTTTCTTGAAATCTTGTCCCACATAGGTGAGATAACAAATAAAGAGATTTCTCACTTTTCTATATAAGAGAATGAAGAGAAGCCCAAGTTTGTATGAAAAAAGTTGTCCCACATTGGTGAGATAACAAATAAAGGGGTTCCCACCTTTCTATATAAAGAAGAAAGAGTTCAAATTTGCATGAAAATAGTTGTCCCACATTGGTGAGATAATAAAGGAAGATGTTCCTTACCTCTAGAGATGCACAAAAAAACCGGTTAACCGAACCGGTACCGGTTTGTAACCGGTTTTTAAACCGGTTATTGCAATCGGTTATAGGTTTTTGAAAAAACCGGCGGTTTGGGACCGGTTTGAGGTTTCAAGAGACCAAACCGGTTAATAACCGGTTAACCGGTCCCACTCACTAAAAAATCGGTTATTTATAGGTTAACCGGTTCGGTTATTATACGGTTTCAGTTTTTGATCTTGAAAAACCGGTTATTAACCGAACCGGTTATTGGAAAAAACCGGTTTCTAGCCTTTGACCGGTTAACCGGTTCGGTTATTCCAAAACCGGTTTTCGACCGGTTAACCGGTTTGTGCACCTCTACTTACCTCTCTATAAAAAAAAAAGAGGAGTAGTAGTTTTTTAAAAAAATTCCGGTCCGATCGTTTTCCCGTTCCGGTCTAACCGCCGAACCGTTTTGGCCGGGCGGTTCCCCTTTAGGCGGTTTTTCTACCTATTTTGGGCCGGTTTTGTGTGCGGTCTCCGGTCCGGTCCGGTCGTGAAAACACTGGTTATTATAATGGTTCTCGTTTGTTTTTATTTTAATCCAACGTTAACAAAAATCATTGCATAACTGCTTCATTATGTAAGTCTCCATAACTAATGTCAATATCGATCTCTGCAACCAAATCATCTTTAAATGAGATCTGAACCTTTTAAATAGGTGATTAGGGCGGTTAAATGGCAGTTTGTGACAATTACGATGGTCACGTGGTGGATTCTGATGTTTACGACTATAGGCAGTTTCCGACGGTTATGATCGTTTTTGTCGGTTTCCTTCATTGGCGGATCAAGGATTTTTAGGGATTGAGGGCCAAAATGAACTGTTAAAATTGAGTTAAAGATGTCAAAAATGGGCCGGTCAAATGAGAAAAAAATAAGGATCGGTTGGGTCAAATAATGATAACTTATGGTTTTAATTCAATGTAACCGGATGAAATTTGATTAAAAATTAGGCTTGAAGAAGGGACCTGGTAATAAAACATGAGAGGGCTTGACTTTTTCAAGGTACAATTTTCACTTACTTTTACATTTTGGACTAGGGTTAAGTTGAGTGGCGGTCTCCCCCCTCTCAGTAATAAAAATTCAACGGTTTTTTGAATGAATAATTTTTTTTAAAAAAAATGTCTGATTTGAATCAATAATTTTAATATCAGACAAAGATCAAAAAATTAATAATTAATAATTACTTATTCAAGTTAGTCATTTTAAAAAAAATATATTCACTCAAACTTATATCAATATGTATTACCTACAATTTATGTTAAAAACATATAATTCAAACACAAAAATAATTTCAATAAATTAATTGGAACAAAAAAAAGTTTGAGTGACTTGATTGGAAATAAACGAAAAGTTTGTTACATTTTTATGAAGTTTTCCCGTTTAACATTTGTTTAAAATAAGTAGCTTTCCAAACTCTAGAATTAATGGCTAAAATTAATTTTATAGCCATGTAAATGAGTTGTTCTTACTTCTTAAACCTACTATATATTAAAACAATTTAAAAACTGTAACAATCTGTTTGAGTGATAATATTATACCTAGCTAGATGTTGAAAGTGAATTTTCATTATTAATGTTCATCTTTGTTGCCAAGAGTTTTACCAAGTTTAAATTCGTCAATCTTAGTAATTAAATTTAATTTAATGATTAATCATCTTGTTTGTGTGATGACACTATGATCCCTTTATCCTGACATTATATATATATATATATATCAACATTAACGATCGACCTACGATGATAACGTACCATTTATAATATTGAAAGGAATGATAACCACTAAACAATTTTAATCTTAATATAATTAGTAATTATAAATTGTGAGCAAGTATCTACCGATCTTTAGGGCATGTGTAGTGGGACGTGAAAACCACTGTGAATAGCCTATTTGGTATGGTCGTGTCTTGGTCACGCCCCTTCTCCCATTATGCCCTCGACATGACCGGGGGCATGATGAGTCTTATGTGACCATGATTACAAGCTGAAGAATGACTTGACTTTTATTTTTTATTATATACCAATAAAAAACACTCATATCAATTATCATCAAGCTTCATATTACACATATATCAAATTCTCATCAAGCATTTTACGTGACACCTACATAACACTTACGTAACACAAGTCAAACTCCATCAATCCTAGCTCTCCACTCACTACAACGAAAATCACCTTTAGCGACGACAATTGTCGTCACAATAGCCCCAAAAAAACGCCGCCATATGCTATAGTTACGACACATCGTGCTCAGTCGTCGCTGCAATTAGCCTTATGAGCATCAATAACAAATAGATAAACGTTCATCAACATTTAAGAAAAAAAAAAGATAAATGTTGATAACCATCAGTCATGATGGAAGATCCAACGTCCAACGTATCTGATATGATGAATCAGATAAGGCATTTATGGCAACATCCACGTGATATTATGTCACAAATATCAACTAATTCGATTTTAATTATGACCAGAACTGTTTTGCACAAAACATCTAAACACAAACAACTTAACTATTGCACAATTTATAGACATGAAACATTACACATTTTATTTCTTAATACATTCGTAAATCATACATCTTTTATTCTCCAAACAACACAACATATAACATACATTTACTAAAATTAGTAAAAGGTATATCGTTTATTTATAATATGAGATTTTGGTATACTAGTCCGTAGCTCAAATCACTGAGCTTAGCCAATGCCAGGAGTTCGAACCACCACCCCCTTAGAGTTTACCCACACCCACACGCGGTCGCATTGAACATCGGTTATGACCATATCCCTTCCCTCCACTACCACAATAGCATTGACCCGTGGATTCTCACGCTCGATAGTAGCTTCTGCTACTTCTCCCCTTGCCCCTACAAGCTCTGGCCATGAACTCTTTCCTATATCACCTATACAAATAGACATTTTTATTTGTTCATGTTATATGGACTTGCTTTGTATGCAAAATAAATACAAAATTATTATTTGCAGAAATTGTTGATTATAAGGTGGCCAAGATCTAGTATAAAATGTTTGTCCTCATCATATGCCCCTTAAATGCTATCCATAACTTCTCAAGTGAGAGGCCATAGAAAGGAGCAAACACGGCCTATGTCCAGGGCCTATTTTTTTCATGGCACACAAATTAAAAAGTTTCTTTATAAAACTGAATGAGCACAAATTTATAATTCAGCATAGGCTTTTTTTTATCGGCTCGTCCGGGGCAATTAGATTTTTACGACCACCCCTGACTTCTCTTGTGAGTTGAGCCAGATTTTTTTTTCCTTTCTTTGTGTTTCTTCTAAGAGAGGAATTACCAAAATGTTTGTTCAAATATTGTGAAATAGCATAAAGAAATCAAAAGAGAAACTTGATTTACCTTCACAAACGCTTGACATTCCTGATTGTTTATTGAAGAACATGGATAATATGGGGTATAAATAGAGTCTCAGGTGTACTTTTGCGTTACGAATTGTACTTCAACTATTAGCCTTTTCAAATGTTTATCTTTTTTTTTTTTGAGTTGCAAAGGTTGGAACTTATTTATTGAAATAATATAAAATTCGATCGATTTCCGTGGACTTTCTTTTTTTTGAAAAGTAAAACAAATTAAATGACCAACATTTCTTGACTTTCTAAATTAGAACATGTCCATGATCAATAAAAGATAAATATTACTTTATTAATTATGAAACTCTAACTATATATAATAAACAGTATGGAGCGATGAAATTTAAGTTATCAAGATTGTGAAATGTATTAGTTTTTTATGTCATGAAGGTTAAGTTAATAAGATTTTAAAAAAATCCAAACTATGACGTATTGTATGATAATAATAGAAAATATGAATCATTAACCGATTATAATTTATATTAACAATTTTTCAATAACAATATCAAGTTTTAGTTTTTTTTACTAAAGACAATTTGATAGCATAATCATCAAATATGTACACTCAATATGCATTAAATTTTGCTCACAATAACCCATGATGATATTTTTATTGAGATTATTTTTAACAAAGAGGTGACAACTAAGAGTGTTATTGTTCAATACACTAATATGAATTAGTATTGTCAATTACAACTCCTCTTTTTACAAGAACTCGTAAGAACTTGATCACCAGAAGTTTGATTTAACTCATTCCAAAAGCATTGGAGTTGGCTCGCCAAACCTAATCCAAAAATCATAAAAATTAAAAACAGTAAAGCAAAACTGTAAAAGCCAAAATCTAAAATCTAAGGTTAAACTTAAAGTCAAACACTAAATATAGGCCCTAACCTTCAAACAAAACCCTAAACATGAGGTGGTTCTAACACTACTAGAATGAGTTGAATCGAAATTTGTTAGATTGAGCTTTCGCAAAAAATATAAGTTTTCATTTGATCTTTTCATATATATACATATACATATACATATAAGATAAGGATCTGTTGTTAATTCACCATAATTGTGGTAATCATGATAACTCTGCCAATATCAATTAAAATCTTTGTTTTTTATTATCATTATTATACATTTACAAGATTTTTTAACATGAAAGCGTAAATTTACAAGCATTTGTGATTTTGCACTAGTGTAAGTTTTTAAGATTGTTCATTTGTCACTGAAATTTACAAAAACTTGCATTGTTACAGTAACGCAACGGATAGTACTATTTCTACACTAATTTTCCTTTTACATAAAACTAACCATCTTTTAAAAAAAATTCACCTTATCTTGAATATAAATTACATTATTATTTTATATAAAAAAATAAACTATTAAATAAATTTACATTAATACAAGTTAGAAATGAGACCAATGAAACGAGTTGTAACATTAGTATAAATTACATCAATGTAACTAATTGTTTCATAAATACAAACTACAAATTACGTAACGAGCTGTAATTACATCAATGTAATTACGATATGTATTTAATGGCGTAATTTTTATAGCAAAATGCATTTTGTATTTTGTGAAGATTTTATAAAATGAGCGGGTTTTTAAATGGTAATCTTTTTGTAAATAAGAATAAAAACTTATAAAAGTAATGTAAACTAATAATTTTAATGTAACAGTTCATTTACATTAGTGTAATCACAAATCATTTGAAAAAATTAATTAGACAATACTTGAATTAAATATAAAAATATAATGAGTTTAACGGTGTAATTTTTATAAAAAAAACCAATGTATATATAAAAGTTATGAATGTTTTAAAAATAGTGGGTAAAGTACTTTTATTACGTAACGAACAGTAATTACAATAATATAATAATTTGTATTTACTGTAACAGTTCGCTTACAACAATGTAATTACAAACACTTTAAAAAAACTTGACAAAATTATATGGGAATTAACAATGCGTATAAAAGTTATAAAGGTTAAAAATAAAGGGGTAAACATATATATATTAAACTTGAGATATATTAATAATTAATAATTTTAAATAACTAAATTATACATTAAATATAAAATATATAGATTTTCTTATTATAAAAATAATTAAACTTGACATGTCGTCGCTATAGGGTTTATATACCCAAAAATTCGCGCAGACCCCAATTTCGCAGATTTCTTCAATTTTCTTCTTCTTCACCATACCAAACGGCGATTTCGGGTTTTTAAATGTATTTGGAGGCGATTTCACGGCTAAGGGGTGTTTGAAATCTTCTCATTTGTATAGGTATGTGGTTTTTTTGTTAAATCTATCATTTTTTGTTGTTTTTTCATTGATTACCCTAATGAATTAATTAACTAAATAACTAATCAACGCATAAGAACCAACAAACCGTTAAAGATTAGGGGTGTTCAAAAAAATCGAAAACCGTTTAAAACCGATAACTGAACCGTATCCGTAACCGTAAAAACCGAACCGAATTCTGAATTCGGTTTCAGGATTCAGTTCCTAACCGTTTCCGAATTCTGAATTCGGTTTCGGTTCGGTTAACGGTTTTAGATTTTTTTTGAATTCGGTTTGTTTGGTTTATTCGGTTAACCGATTAACCGAATTCATAATTAAATTTATTATTTTTATAAATAATATAAGGTTGAATTCGGTTTATTCGGTTGAATTCGGTTTATTCGGTTTTTAAACGGTTTATTTGGTTTTTAATCGGTTTGTTCGGTTGAATTTGGTTCGGATAACCATTTCCTGAATTTGGTTCGGATACTTATTTCCCGAATTTGGTTCGGTTCGGTTAACGGTTAGGATGAAAAAATTTTGAAAACCCATTAAACCGAACCGAACAAACCGTTAACCAAACCGATAAACATCCCTACTTAAAGAAAGGTTTCAGACTGGTTACTTTTACTTAGGATCTTCAAAATGCTTAAGACAATCATGACTAATTGCATCAAAATTCAGCTCTAAAAGAAATCAAAAGTAATTCAGCAACAATACTTAAGCTTAAGTTGCAACTCATCAAGTGAAAGGATCAGTTGCTACACTTATCAGCACAAACAATCTAAATAGTATTCAACACTTGCAATTTTCTTCAGCAGACATGAAACTTATATTAAACATTTTATTTATAAACGTACAACATACATTTCTTACCACAAAATAACATGACATACATTAAACAATAGTAGCTAGATTGAGTAACAGTACTATAAGAGGTATATAATCTCCTTATTTATTTATTTATAACATTTTGATATGGTAACCCTTGCAAGTCACCTTTCTTAGCCAATGACAGGAGTTCGAAGGACCACCCTATTTGAGTTCACCCACACCCAAACGCGGTCACATCGGAAGTCACCAGTAACGGCTGTTCCATCAAGCACCACAATAGCATCCACCCGTGGATTCTCACGCTCGATAGTAGCTTCTGCTACTCCTCCCCTTGCCCCTACAAGCTCTGGCCATGAACTCTTTCCTGTATAATTAGTTTTCCAAAACAAAAAATTGTGTATTCTTTAGCTTATATCCAAAAATAAAAAATGACAAATTCATATGAAGTAACTTAAGTTTAAAAATTGGGGATATTTAATAACCTTGACAATTGATTGACATTGTTAAATATTGCGCATTCAAGAACATGGGGTTTATGGGTATAAATAGAGTATGGGTTGTGCATTTGCGTTACGAAATGTGTTGGAGTATTTTCAAATGTTCCCATTAGGGTTGTGAATAGTAGAAATTTTTGTGGTGAACAAATCAAATTTGTTTATTTTTGTTGACTTTCTTATATTTGTTTGAAAAATAAGACAAACCAAACCAACATGTGTGACTTCTAATCAAATCACATGTCCGTATAACGTATTTATTTGAAAAGTTTAAACTTTAAGACTTTAGATTATCAATCAAATGTAAAAAAGATTTATGTATGGACGCATGCATGACATGGTAACACAATTAGCTTGAAACAGATATATAAACTCGATCGATAAAAGTTTGATCCAAGGGAGTTGGAAGTTTGATGAAATTTACGTATATAGCCTAAAGGTAACCCATTGACTTCTCTTATGTAAGTTTTGTTGAACACTCGTATAGAGCAAATCTTGCTTCGCGTTGAGACATGAGGTTTTATTAGTTGTGTGTTTACTACTAGGTAGGCCAGGGCGTAAACGAGCCGATCTTATTCCGAGCTCGTTAAGGCTCGAGCTCTTACAATCTTATTAACTTTAACTCAAAATTCGGTTCTTCTCGACTCGAAAAAATCTCTGGTTCAAAATGAAGTTTCATGTTACAAATTCGTTATGACTCGAAATCTTATATCAAATTGGAATCAAATTTCGAATGTATGACTTTTGATTCGGTTTGATTTCAAATTCGAATTTATAAAAATATGTATCTAATATGTGTAGGAAAAGAATATTCTACAAATAATCAAATCCTTATAAAATCTACGAAGCAATAAAAGGAGTGAAAAATGTAAAAAGAGAAAAGAGCAAATGAGTAAAAACTGAAGTATAAGATTTCACATGCAAAGGTTTATAATCTTCAATTCTTCATATTCAAATTTTCCTTACATTCGCTTTAGTTATTATAAAGGTCCTCGTTTATTTTTATTTTAATCCAACGTTAACAAAAATCATTGCATAACTGCTTCATTATGTAAGTCTCCATAACTAACGTCAATATCGATCTCTGCAACCAAATCATCTTTAAATGAGATTTGAACCTTTTAAATAAGTGATTAGGGCGGTAAAATGGCCGTTTGTGACAATTACGATGGTCACGTGGTGGATTCTGATGTTTACAATGACTATAGGCAGTTTTCGACGGTTATGATCGTTTTTGTCGGTTTCCATCATTGGCGGATCAAGGATTTTTAGTGATTGAGGGCCAAAATGAACTGTTAAAATTGAGTTTAAGATGCCAAAAATGGGCCGGTCAAATGAGAAAAAAATAAGGATCGGTTGGGTCAAATAGTGATAACTTATGGTTTTAATTCAACTAGGTTTAATCCAACCCGCGCGTTGCGGCGGGTTATCACAGTACACTTCCGATAACGGGCATTATATATCATTTGCAAAATCATAAGTTACATAGCAAAATCAAATATCTCATCACAAACCTTATACAATTATATATATATATAAACATAAAATTATACAAAATCGAAAAAACAAAATTTAAAAGTTTTAGTGACCAAAATTAAATAAACAAAACTTTATATTATATAAAAGTTTTAGTGACCAAAATCGAAAAATCAAAACTTTACTATTAAGTTTTAGTGGCCATAATCGAAAAAACAAAATTTTATATTATATAAAAATTCTAGTGGCCAAAATAAAAAAAAAAAACTTTAAAAAGTTTTAGTTGCCAAAATCGAAAAAACAAAACTTTATATTATATAAAAGTTTTAGTGACCAAAATCAAAAAAAAAATTTTTACTATTAAGTTTTAGTGGCCAAAATCGAAAAAACAAAACTTTAAAAAGTTTTAGTGGCCAAAATAAAACAAACAAAACTTTATATTATATAAAAGTTTTAGTGGCCAAAATCGAAAAAACAAAACTTTAAAAGTTTTTGTGGCCAAAATCGAAAAAACAAAACTTTATATTATATAAAAGTTTTAGTGGCAAAAATCGAAAAAACAAAACTTTACTTTTAGTGGCCAAAATCTAAAAAAAAAAACTTTATATTATATAAAAGTTTTAGTGGCCAAAATCGAAAAAACAAAACCTAATAATATATAAAAGTTTTAGTGACCAAAATAAAAAAAACAAACTTTAAAAGATTTAGTGGCCAAAATCGAAAAAACAAAACCTTATAATATATAAAAGTTATAGTGACAAAATCGAAAAAACAAAACTTTATATTATATAAAAGTTTTAGTAACAAAACTCAAAAAAACAAAACTTTACTATTTCTTTTAGTTGGTTTTTAATATATATAATAATGTCACCGGATGAAATCTGATAAAAAATTAGGCTTGAAGAAGGGACCTAGTAATAAAACATGAGAGGGCTTGACTTTTTCTTGGTATAATTTTCACTTACTTTTACATTTTGGACTAGGGTTAAGTTGAGTGGCGGTCTCCCCCCTCTCAGTAATAAAAACTCAACGGTTTTTTGAATGAATAAGTTTTTTTTTTTTAAAATGTCTGATTTGAATCAATAATTTTTAATTTTAACTAACATCTGACAAAGATCAAAAAATTAATAATTAATAATTACTTATTCAAGTTAGTCTTTTTTTTTTAAAAAAAATTATTGACTCAAACTTATATCAATATATATTATCTACAATTTAGGTTAAAAACATATAATTCAAACTCAAAAATAACTTCAATGACTTAATCAGAACAAAAAAAAGTTTGAGAGACTTGATTGGAACAAAACGAAAAGTTGGTTACATTTTTATGAAGTTTTCCCGTTCAACATTTGTTTAAAATAAGTGGCTTTCCAAACTCTAGAATTAATGGCTAAAATTAATTTTATAGCCATGTAAATGAGTTGTTCTTAAACCTACTATTAAAAAATTTTAAAAACTGTAACAATCTCTTTGAGTGATAATATTATACCTAGCTAGATGTTGAAAGTGAATTTTCATTATTAATGTTCATCTTTGTTGCCAAGAGTTTTACCAAGTTTAAATTCGTCAATCTTAGTAATTAAATTTAATTTGATGATTAATCATCTTGTTTGTGTGATGACTCTGATCCCTTTATCCTGACATTATATATATCGACATTAACCATCCACCGTTGCCTCTGCCCCTTTCAATTGATAGTCATCTTTTGTCAGTTTCCTCTTCATCATAGCTGATTTCACAATTTTTTTCACCACTTTCCTAACCTCAATCTTTTAATGGACTCATGGGGATCCTAGTAATTAAAAAAAATTAACGGTCTCGATTGTTTTTAGGTCACAATCGTTACAAATTAAAAAAATCATATATATTTTATCATGAATAAATTTAAAAGACCTAATATGATATTAATTACCTTTATAAAATATTAAAAGTGTAATTTTTTCTATTAATTATTAATCAACATAAGGATCCAATAAGTATAATTTGAATATTCTTTCAAATAAAGTGACTTTAATCTAAGTAATGAGCTATAAGGTAATTGATAACAGTTATGTACTACATCTGAAAACAAAACAACCAAATTAAAGTAGATGATATGAACATTAACACATAATTTTGAGTATGCTGTTTATTTTAATAAAAGCTCATATTGACAATGGATGTGTGATGTCTCCTTTCACTTGTTTGCTTCTTATTATCAAGAGATCAGAGGTGCGGTTTTAATTGAGATTTAGGGTTTCATTTGCAATGGTTTTGTTCGACTTCAGAGTTTTGCCTCTTCGTCATTAGGGATTTCTGGAAACAGAAGCACCATGGACAGTGGCGGACCTAGAATTCTTTTTCATGGGGGTCGGGATTTTTTTTGTGATAATTATCTGTCTCTAATTTTTTTCTGATCAATTCAAATAGGGTCTGATCAGTTCAACTAAAAAAGGATAATTAAATTAAATCACAAATACAAAATAAAATTACATCAAATATCATCTCATTGATTAAGATAATAAGATAAAATTGGTTTTTTTCGGCATGATTTGAAGGGATCCTGTTTAAATTAACAAAAGCAAGACCCAAAAAAGTGAAGGTCAAAGTTTTCTTTTTGAAAAATTATTTCATATTATCTATATATACGAATTATACACAAATCAACTAAGTTTCTTATCATGGTAATAAGTTTCAATTTTTAAAATTATACAATAATCACTCAATCTGTAAATTACGATATTAAGTTATTGCTTTAATATATTTTTAGAAAAGAATCCAACACGAATTATAATCGTCAAATTTAATTACTCAATATACAAATTGGGTCTTATTACTATTTTTAAGTGGGCTATGAGTGATTAGATATTGAGTTAAATTATTAATTACTAATTGAGTTTTATCACAAGTAATGCAAGTTTCGTAATTTGGGTATTATTTTATTATCACAAGTAGTGCATGATTCGTTATTTGGGTATTATTTTATTATTTTTGGCTTTAAAATGGTTTTAAATTGGCTTTAGCAGGTTCGTCAAATTTTCATGGGGGTCGGGAATAAAATTTCTTGGGGGTCGGTCAAAATCGGATCGTATATATAACATTAAAAATAAAAAGTTTATGGGGGTCGGTCGACCCCCATAACCATATGCTAGGTTCGCCCCTGACCATGGACGTCTTCACCAAGGTCGAAGTGTCAAACAAAGAGGCAAGGGCATCAGCGGTATGCAACGACTTTACAGTCTGAGTCTCTGTGACTTTAAGTTGGGCAAAGTTGAAGTCGAACAAACTACAAAGGTTGATGGCTTGTAGTGTCAACTATATTGTTGAATGATCGAGGCACAAGCAAATTTCTGTTCTAATCTTTCAAAGGCCATTGATAACTATAAGTTCTAATCTTTCAAATTGAAGGCCATTGATAACTTTAAGGACTAACAGAGTTTCTGTATTCCTCAATTCTAATAGTCACAAATCTAGTATTTTGATCATCTAATCTTACATTGTTTCTTATTTTAGAGATTTTATATGATTATTTGATTTTTTAAATCCTGTCAGTTAATTTGAATGATTTAATTTCTATTTAGTTTATTTTGTTGGTTCTTATGCGTTGATTAGTTATTTAGTTAATTAATTCATTAGGGTTTTACTTTGATTAGTAATTTAGTTGATTACATATTTAAGGAGGAGAATCTCTAACATGTTAAAGATAGGGGTGTTAAAAAAAAACCGAAAACCATTTAAAACCGATAACTGAACTGTATCTGTAACCGAAAAAACCGAACTGAATTCTGAATTCGGTTTCCGGTTCGGTTTCTAACCGTTTTCGAATTCGGTTTCGGTTCGGTTAGAATTCGGTTTGTTTGGTTTATTCGGTTAACCGATTAAACCGAATTCATAGTTAAATTTATTATTTTTATTGATAATATAAGGATGAATTTGGTTTATTCGGTTTTTAAACGGTTTATTCGGTTTTTAAACGGTTTATTTGGTTTTTTAATCGGTTTGTTCGGTTGAATTTGGTTCGGATAACCATTTCCTGAATTTGGTTTGGTTCGGTAATTAACGGTTAGGAGGAAAAAATTTTGAAAACCGATTAAACCGAACCAAACAAACCGTTAACCAAACCGATAAACATCCCTACTTAAAGAAAGGTTTCAGACTTGTTACTTTTACTTAGGATCTCCAAAATGCTTAAGCTTAAGTTGCAACTCATCAAGTGAAAGGATCAGTTGCTACACTTATCAGCACAAACAATCTAAATAGTATTCAACACTTACAATTTTCTTCAATAGACATGAAACTTGTATTAAACATTTTATTTATAAACGTACAACATACATTTCTTACCACAAAATAACATGACATACATTAAAAAATAGTAGCTATAGATTGAGTAACAGTACTATAAGAGGTATATAATCTCCTTATTTATTTATTTATTTATTTATTTATTTATTTATTTATAACATTTTGACATGATGACCCTAGCAAGTCACCTTTCTTAGCCGATGACAGGAGTTCGAATGACCTCCCCATTCGAGTTCACCCACACCCAAACGCGGTCACATCGGAAGTCAAGAGGAACGACCGTTCCATCAACTACCACAATAGCATCAACCCGTGGATTCTCACGCTCGATAGTAGCTTCTGCTACTTCTCCCCTTACCCCTACAAGCTCCGGCCATGAACTCTTTCCTGTACAATTTGTTTTCCAAAACAAAAAAATTGTGTATTCTTTAGCTTATATCCGAAAATAAAAAAATGACAAATTCATATTAAGTAACTTAAGTTTAAAAATTGGAGATATTTAATAACCTTGACAATTGATTGACATTGTTAATTGCGCATTCAAGAACATGGTGTTTATGGGTATAAATAGAGTATGGGTTGTGCATTTGCGTTACGAAATGTGTTGGAGTATTTTCAAATGTTCCCATTAGGGTTGTGAATAGTAGAAATTTTTGGGGTGAACAAATCAAATTTGTTTATTTTTGTTGACTTTCTTATATTTGTTTGAAAAATAAGACAAACCAAACCAACATGTGTGACTTCCTAATCAAATCATATGTCCGTATAACGTATTTATTTGAAAAGTTTAAACTTTAAGACTTTAGATTATTAATCAAATGTAAAAAAGGTTCATGTATAGGAGCATGCATGACATGTTTACACAATTAGCTTGAAACAAATATATAAACTCGATCGATAATACTATAAAAGTATGATCCAAGAGAGTTGGAAGTTTGATGAAATTTACATACATACGTACGTACATACATACATATACATATATATATATATATATATATATATATCCTATTGGTAGCCCGTTGAATTCTCTTATGTAAGTTTTATTGAAGACTCGCCTATATCAAATATTGCTCTAGGTTGAGACATGAGGTTTTACTAGTTGTGGGTTTACTCATCCTAGGTAGGGGTGTAAACGATCAGATCTTATCCAGAGCTCGTTAAGGCTTGAGCTCTGACAATCTTATTAACTTTAACTCAAAATTTGGTTCAACTCGACTCGAAAAAATCACTGGTTCAAAATGAAGTTTCATATTACAATCTTTATTTGTCATAATTTTTTAGTGTTAATGATTAGACTCATATACGTGTTGTATAGCCTTATACGTGTCGTATAGCCTTATACGTCTCGTATAGGTCATATACGAGTCATATACGAGACAAATCATTGTCGAATCAGTTGGTGTCAGAGGGGGTTATACGTCTCGTATAGTATTATATGTCAATACGAAGAGTATAGTGTCGGTGATATGTTAAAATAAAAATGTTATATGTATAGATAACCAAGCCCGTTACAAAATCACGTCTAATCGATCTTTATATATATCTACTTGTCCCCGCGATGGTGGCCTGGTAGTAAGAGGTGAGAATCTATAATGGAGGTCTATGGTTCAAAGCTCGACACCACCCAATTTTCCTTTGGTCGCCCGATTTACCTGCCTGACGCTGGCCGTGAGACCGGTCGGTAAGGGACGCTAATAGTGACGTTCAACTTTTTTTTATATATAAAATTAATTATTACTATCGTGCTTAATTTTTAATATTGATTTAATAATCAATATAAATCTACTGAATTAATACTAAAGCAACAATAATAAGTTATTACTTTAAAATGAAGTTACTCTGAAGTTTTGATTGGTGCATAATGAGTATGTACATCATAATTCTCCGATGATAAATTGTCTATCAGAAAATCATCCAGTCTATTATAAATATTGTAGATTGTACTGTGTATCAAATTAGTGAGTTTATCGCGCTGCCGCGGGTATTCTGTTACAATTCTGCATATCAAAACTCAAATTGTTACTCTGACGTAAATTCCTTATAAAGGGTAGCTTTTGTAAACGTGTTTGCTTGCCTAAGTATTCGATTGTGATAAAATACTCATAGTGAGTACAAACCAAACATAAACAAACATTGGTAAATCATAAAGTCAAACCACAAAAAGAATTACGTTTTCTGGTTATTATTATTTTTATTTGAAGCCTTATTTAACTATTTAGGAATATTTAATTATTAATATTATTTAATTATTAGTATTATTTTAGTATCATTATTAGGTGAATATTATTATTAAATTTAAATAGTTTGTAAAGTAATTACGATCAAATGATATAAACGGTACTAATACTCGATAATATATGGACACGTAATTAACATTTGAATAACACGCAAAATTTCTACGACAGTTTGGGTTTAAAATTTATATAAACATTCGTGAAGTAATTGCGATCAAGTTAATATAATATAATGATGAGTTTCATCCGATAATATAAGAACGTACTAGAAATAATGTAAACAAACATGTGAGTAAAAGCAGGAAGAAGATTTAAAATAAGATTTTAAAGTTGAGAGTCTGAAGCGAAAATTTGAACTTAATTAAAGCTTTGTATTTTAGAGAAAGATTCCAAACTTTTTTGAGGCGGTTCTTGGATTTGCCCATCTTCAGCGTTCATGCAAATGAAGTTGTACACGATGCAACAATGTTTGTAAATTATGAAATGCATTTTGTAATATAGAAAATAGTAGCATGCTTTCATGGTTTAACATTTGTTTAAAATAAATGGCTTTCCAAAGCTAAAATTAATTTTATAGCTATGTAAATAAGTTGTTCTTAAACCTACTATCAAAACAATTTGAAAACTGTAACAATCTCTTTGAGTGATAATATTATACCTAACTAGATGTTGAAAGTGAATTTTCATTATTAATGTTCATCTTTGTTGCCAAGAGTTTTACCAAGTTTAAATTCCTCAATCTTAGTAATTAAATTTAATTTAATGATTAATCATCTTGTTTGTGTGATGACTCTGATCACTTTATCCTGACATTATTTATATATATATATATAGATATATCAACATTAACAATCGACCTATGATGATAACGTACCATTTATAAGATTGAAAGGAATGATAACCACTAAACGATTTTAAGCTTAATATAACTGGTAATTATAAATTGTGAGCAAATATCTACCGATGTTTAGGGCATGTGTAGTGGGACGTGAAACCATTGTGAATAGCCTATTTAGTATGGTCGTGTCTTTGTCACGCCCCTTCTCCCATTATGCACTCGACATGACCGGGGCATGATGAATCTTATGTGACCATGATTACAAGCTGAAGAATGACTTGACTTATTTTTTTTATTATAAACCAATAAAAAACACTTGTATCATTTCTCATCAAGCTTCATATTACACATATATCAAATTCTCATCAAGCATTTTGTGTGACACCTACATAACAGTAACGTAACACAAGTTAAACTCCATCAATCCTAGCTCTCCACTCACTACAACGAAAATCGCCTTTAGCGATGACAATTGTCATCGCAATAGCCCCAAAAAATCGTCGTTATAGGCTATAGCGACGACACATCGTCCCTGTTGGAATTTTGTGTGAAAAGAAAAAGGAAAAAGAAAATATAAATCTTTAACCTTTCATCTACCAATTCATTTGTAATGAATTAGTTAATTAACTAAGCCATGAATTGGCTTGTTAGTGGGCATAATAGCAACCTTTGACATACCATGGCTACAAGTATAAATAGAGGCATTTGGCCTCTTGTTGAAGTTGCTACTTTTTGAGATTTCTACAACACTTGAGATATACACATACAAGCTTCAAAGTTCCAAACACAATCATATACTTTGTTGAGTTCTTAACAACCTACAACGATCGGTTCCTCGTGTGAAACACTCTTGTTTCAGGTGAAATTTCGGGTTTTCGGTTAACTCCGGCAGTACATACTGCTTCGGCTGTTGTACCCTGGGAAACAGTCGGGTTCACCTGGGTGGCCCGAAATCTGTTTTAAGGGACCTCTGTTGAACAGAAATCCTCAGCCACCGAACTCATTTCAATTCTTTTCATCTTGTTTTATACTTCTTCTTGTAATTTCAATTTTAGCATTTTTATATTTCTTGTATTACTTTATTTTAGATTTTGTATTTCTCTGAATTGTAATTCGAGTAATTGAATAATAAAAGTATTTGTTTATTTTGTGAACAGTGTTCCTACAAACTTAAAACAGATTTTAAAAACCAACGTTCATAAGTTTGTGTTTTTAAAAATTTTCGGATTACAAAACAGAAATATAAACTATTTAGTTTCGTACAAATATTTGTTTATTAAGAAATTTTAAATGTGTTTTTAAATTTTGTTTTTGGTAAACGATTATTGTTTTCTTATTAATAGGAATATTTAATATTTTGTTTTGGTTTTTCGTAAACCATAACTAGTTATTTTCTGTTTTGATAATTGTTAACAAAGTTTGGTTTTATTAAATTTGTTTTGTGTAAACCAAAAGTTTTATAAACCATTTGTTAACGTTTATTTCTTGAACATAATCGAATCAATTTTTTTTACTACGAGTTTTATAAACGATAGTTATAATCGTTTATTTCTAACGACCGTGTTAGAAAAAGGTTTTTATGATATAAAAACTTAAAATTATAAAACGTTTGATGTTCTAAAAAAAATTAATTTGATTTTGGGGTCGGTTTTGTGTAAACCATAATTCCTCAAATAAGTGTCAAATTTTACTAAAATTTGATTTTGGTTTTGTCTAAACCATACGTTTTTTTTTGTAAACGACAATATTTTGATAAATTAAGCTCATCAAAGTTTAAGTTTTAAGTGACGGACTTGTAGTAACTGGAAGGGTGGACATCGTTATCTGAGTTTCCTGTCTAGGAAAGCAATTCGTATATATCTCAATCAGCCGAGGGACCTGTCTTGCTTTTCTGGGGATTCTTGGAGAGAGTGTCTTAACCTATTAGGCCAAAACAAGTCATGCAAACGTCACATGAACTCAAATAACTTTGTTTGAGTTAAAAAGTTAAATTTTAAATTTGGTTTTGTGTAAACCTTATTTCTGAAAATCTGACTTGCATCGTTTGCTTTTCCACTCTTGTTTCAGTAATGACAACTGTACCTGCTCAAACTTCAACACCTATGGGACCATTAGTTGGTACCCAAGCTGCCCAGACTGTGGCAAACCATGCTGAAAAACCTGAAAAGTTTTCGGGTTTGGACTTTAAGAGGTGGCAACAAAAGATGTTATTTTACTTGACCACTTTGAACCTTGCGAGGTTCCTGACTGAGTCCCCTCGTGCAATTATTGATGGGGATGTCCAATCCGTAACCGCTTTGGAAGCTTGGAAACACTCGGAATATCTGTGTCGCAACTATGTGTTGAACGGTTTAGTGGATGCATTGTATAATGTTCACTGCAAGATAACAACTGCTGAAGAATTATGGGAGTCGTTAGACAAAAAGTATAGAACGAAGGATGCTGGCACAAAGAAGTTTGTGGTAGCCCGTTTCTTGGACTATAAAATGGTTGATACTAAAACAGTTTTGAACCAAGTTCAAGAGTTGCAAATTATACTAAGCGACATACATTCTGAGGGAATGACTCTTAGTGAGACATTTCAAGTTGCAGCCATGATTGAAAAATTACCTCCAAGTTGGGTGGATTTCAAGAACTACCTTGTCACACCCTGGTCGTTGCGGAAGCGTACGGTGTGACTTCAAGGTTTCACAGTCATGATTTACAACAAAAGACATACATATTTCTATGTTACAGTACAATAACACAACGACATTAGCCACAAGCCTAATGTCATAACACTTTTATCAGAGTTTCACACATATATATGTATTGCTATTACACATATATACTATGCGTTATATCACACAGTTGAGTCTATCACTAATAGACTCTGCTATACGACTCCCAAGCTTGAGCTCACAGCTCCACCCCCTGTATCACTACATTCCCTGTATCATTTGGCATCTGAGAAAACATGATTTAAAAAAAAACAATCAGCATATCGCTGGTGAGTTCACAAGTTTATCTGTTTAAGAAAACTATCAAAATGTATACAATGTATCTAAATCAGTCAAATGTTCGCATAAAATAGTTCAATAATTTTAGTGTTCCAAACTGGGTGTAAAACATTGGTATCCAGTGCTAACATTGTCCTTTCCAACAATGTCGTGTCCTGTCTCAGACCAACGTCCAATTATAACTCCAGGGCTCCCATAACCGAGCTGACGTGTTCATGCCCCTTGTTCCAATGTCCTTGTCGCAAGACATTGTGTGTTTTCCCATTATCGAGCGCCCGCTCGACATCCAGTCGTGGTTTTAGCTACGAACCACGGGCGAGGATTGTCAATCACAAATAGATCTATTCTCGATAATCACGCCCCCCCCACGGTTAACGGTTACAGAATAGGGGACTTAGCGACAAATGTTCAACCCGAGAAATAATGACATATTTGGTCGTGTTCCCCCACTGTCACGTGTTTCAACCAAATGCTTTACAACGCTTTCGTTTTCATGTCTCGTAAAATGTTTCAAAAGTATTACAGTATTTCACTTTATACAAACAGGTTTTTCGTGTTTCACAAAAATATAGCGAAAGCGTTTCGGAGTGGTATCATGTATCACACAATGCATCAAACGTGTTCAATGTTCCACCTGAACAAATCAGGTATCATGTTCCACAAAATGTATCAACACGTTTCAAAGTTTCACCTGATCAAATTATGTTTCATGTTTCACAAAATGTTTCAAAACTGTTCTCACAACTTCAGAATAAACAAGATGTTTCAAATGCATTTTTATGTTTTCTCATTCCCCGAGTTCAAAGCCAAAATACATAAAAGGGGATTCGTGAACTCACCTGTGTTATTTCAAATCACTAACAAAGCACAACGTGAGCCACTAGTTCTTGCGCTCAAAACCTGTATATCATTAAAGTTCTATAAGTTACTTGAGCCTAATCTGACTCTCAGAACTATCCTTAATTCAACATCTCATCACATGTGTTAACTGAGAACCTGTAATGATCTAGGTACTCATTAAGAGTTTTATGACTTGTTGGTGTAATCAGGACATTCCCAGATTAACCATATTAGTGTTGTTGTTGATTATATCACTAAAACAGTTTCTCAATGAATTCCAGGTTTAGGAACAGTTAATCCTTATCAGTGATCATTCCAGAGAATGATCAGAACCATCACAACCATTGTTATGATCAAATGGTTAAAACCATTGTGATCTGTGATATGGTTTCATGATAATCGGACATTATAACGGCTCAAAACAAAGATTTCACCGTTAACCTGTCGAGTTCTTGATTTCTAACTATTCCTAGCCATCATCTAGGCAATAATCAACAACAATAACCATGATATCACTGTTAAAATCTAGATCTAATTCATATATTATCAAACTAATAGAAGAGATCGAATCGTTACCCTTTAGAACGGATTTCTCGGATGAAAACGATGATCAGGACTTGTAGAAACGTTCCCTAACTTGATCCGGATGTTTGGATGGCTTCAAAACTGAGATTTGGGGGTTAAAATTCGATCTGGAGCGTTGGAAAGTCGAAAATATCGACTAAAATGAGTTCTGATCAAGAAAAGCAGATTTTTATGCGTACTGCTTCCGTCGCGTACCGTGAAGGATTTAAAAAGGTTCCTTCGCGTACCTCCACCGCCTTAGTTAGTTTTCAATTTTGTTTTCGCGATTCCGGGAGCATACGAACTCCGTTTTACGCGCCGTTTTCGCCCACGTTCACGATTTTTCGAGCTCTTTCCAATTATTATAATTTCAAGACCTGAAAAGTTCAAAATATATGATCTCTTATTTAACGCTATATTCGAATCAGTGTATCTTAAAATCGGAGCCTCGTTTCGAAATTTCGCTTACACTCATTTTCTTTATTTTTGAGTTATGATTCTAACCTGGAATTTGTGAATTGTCACAGTCTCCCCCCGTTAATAGAATTTCGTCCCGAAATTCAGTTTGTTCATCTCAATACTGAAGTGTCACCAAACAAATGGGGGTATTTAAGTTTCATCTGATCTTCGCGTTCCCAGGTAAATTCTGGTCCTCGCCTTGAGTTCCAACGGACCTTTACTATTGGAATGCGACTTTGTTTCAACTGTTTTACTTCCCGATCCATGATTTCCACCGGTTCCTCTATGAAATGTAATTGATCATCGATTTGAATTTCTTCCAACGGTATCACAAGCGTTTCATCTGACAGACACTTCTTGAGATTCGATACATGAAATGTGTCGTGCACCCCACTAAGTTCTGATGGTAGTTTGAGTTTGTATGCAACAGGTCCAACCTTTGCGATAATTTCAAATGGCCCTATGTATCGAGGGTTCAATTTGCCACGTTTTCCGAATCTTACAACTCCTTTCCAAGGTGAGATCTTTAACATGATGCGGTCTCCAACTTGGAAAGACAATGGTTTACGTCTCACATCAGCATAGCTTTTCTGACGATCTTGTGCGGCTCGCAGTCTGTCTCGAATTTTGAAGATTTTATCTGTCGTTTCCTGAATGATTTCTGGACCTGTGAGTTGACTTTCACCAACCTCGATCCAACATAAAGGTGATCGGCATTTACGACCGTATAACGCTTCAAATGGGGCTGCCTTGATGCTCGTGTGATAACTATTATTGTATGAGAATTCAATCAAAGGCAAGTGTGTATCCCAACTGCCTCCAAAATCAATTACACATGCTCGAAGCATGTCTTCCAAAGTTTGGATAGTCCTTTCGCTTTGACCATCCGTTTGAGGATGATATGCTGTACTCATATCCAAACGAGTACCCAATGCATCATGTAGGGTCTTCCATATTCGTGAGGTGAATTTACTGTCTCGATCTGAGATGATAGAAGTCGGAATTCCATGACGAGAAACTACTTCCTTGATGTAAAGTCTCGTGAGTTTATCCATCTTATCAGTTTCTTTCATAGGCAAGAAATGTGCAGATTTTGTAAGACGATCAACTATTACCCAGATGGTGTCATTGCCGCTAGAAGTTCTGGGTAGTTTCGTGACAAAGTCCATTGTAATTTGATCCCACTTCCATTGTGGAATCTCTGGTTGTTGCAACAATCCTGACGGTTTTTGATACTCGGCTTTAACCCTAGAACATGTTAAACATTTGCTAACATAAAGTGCGATGTCAGCCTTCATGTTAGGCCACCAATATAGCTCCTTGAGGTCATGATACATTTTGTCGGAACCCGGATGTACAGAGTATCGAGATTTGTGAGCTTCATCCATCACTAAGCTCCTTATATTTCCAAAGTTTGGTACCCAAACTCTGTTTGCAAAGTAACAAGTTCCGTCAGTTTTGACCTCAAATTTCTTATTCAAGCACCGCAAGGATTCATTCTGCAAGTTTTCTTCCTTAAGAGCTTCAATTTGGGCATTTCGAATTTGAGTAGTAAGGCTTGTTTGAATAATCATTCCCAAAGCTCGCACTCGTAATGTCTTGGTCCGCTCTTTTCTACTCAAAGCATCTGCGACAACATTTGCCTTGCCGGGATGATAACGAATATTGCAATCATAATCATTGAGTAATTCAACCCAGCGACGTTGTCTCATATTCAAGTCTTTTTGATCGAAGATATGCTGAAGACTTTTATGGTCAGTGTAAATAGTACACTTTGTACCATAAAGGTAGTGTCTCCAGATTTTGAGTGCGAACACTACCGCTCCTAGTTCCAAATCATGCGTAGTGTAGTTCTTCTCATGTGTTTTGAGTTGCCGGGATGCGTATGCAATGACTTTGTCTTTCTGCATTAGTACACAACCCAATCCTTGATGGGATGCATCACAGTACACTATGAAATCATCTGTTCCTTCAGGTAGTGACAAAATAGGTGCACTGCACAGTTTTTGCTTTAATAATTGAAATGCTATTTCTTGTTGGTTGCTCCATTCAAATTTCTTATTCTTTTGCGTCAATGCAGTCAATGGTAAAGCTATCTTAGAGAAACCTTCAATGAATCTTCTATAATATCCTGCTAAACCGAGAAATTGACGTACTTCCGTCGGGGTCTTGGGTGCATCCCAATTCTTGATAGCTTCAATCTTGGCAGGATCAACATGTATTCCCTTTTGATTTATTATATGCCCAAGGAATTGTACTTCTCTCATCCAAAATTCACATTTGGAAAATTTGGCATACAACTTTTCATTCCTTAGTAATTCCAAAATAAGCCTGAGGTGTTGCTCATGATCTTCTTTGGTCTTGGAATAGATAAGTATATCGTCAATGAACACAATGACAAATTTATCCAAATACGGTCTACAAACCCTATTCATAAGGTCCATAAAAACTGCCGGGGCATTTGTCAATCCAAACGGCATAACCAAAAATTCATAATGGCCATACCGAGTTCTGAAAGCAGTGATTGGAACATCTTCTTCTTTGACCCTTAACTGGTGGTATCCTGAACGTAGATCAATCTTTGAATAAAAACTGGAACCTTGCAACTGATCGAATAAATCATCTATCCTTGGTAACGGATATCGATTTTTGATCGTAAGCTTGTTCAATTCTCGGTAATCGATGCACATTCTAAAGGTTCCATCCTTCTTCTTAACGAACAAAACAGGTGCTCCCCACGGTGAGAAACTTGGTCTGATGAAACCTTTGTCCAACAACTCTTGTAGTTGGTTAGATAACTCTTGCATCTCCGATGGGGCTAGTCTGTATGGCGATCGAGCTACTGGTGCTGCACCAGGCACCAAATCAATTCGAAATTCTACTTGTCTGTTAGGTGGTAATCCAGGCAGATCTTCTGGGAATACCTCTGGATACTCTCGTACGATCGGTATATCTTCTAGTCGTCTATCTTTTGACTTCCTTTCCATGACGTGCGCTAATATAGCTTGACATCCCTTGCGTAGGTACTTATGGGCTTTCATACAGGTGATAATTTGTACCGCCTTTCCGCTCTTTTCACCCTGAATTAAGAGAGTCTCCCCACTTGGTAGTGGAATGCGGACTACCTTCTGATAACATATAATTTCTGCGTGGTTTTTGGACAACCAATCCATGCCAACAACCACATCGAAACTTCCCAGTTTCACCGATAAAAGGTCTATAGCAAAAACATAGTCCCCTAATTGTAACGTGCACCCTTGAATTTTCTCACTAGTTTCTATCAGTTTTCCGTTGGCTAATTCTATTGTGTATCTATCGTGTAATGCAGTTGGATTAGCTCCAATTAATGTGCTAAATTCAGTTGACATAAAGCTCTTATCTGCCCCAGTATCAAATAGAACCGAAGCATAATGATTATTGACAAAGAACGTACCCGTCACCAGGTTTGGATCTCGTTTGGCGTCTCCAGCTGCAATTACAAAGGCCCTACCCCGAGCATTGTTACCACCTTGATTCGCTAGCTTTGGGCAATTCCTCCTGATATGACCTACTACTCCGCATTCAAAACAACTCCAATTATTCCTGCTACTATCTGTCACCGATGTAGATACAAAGGCTCGACAATTCCTCGCTGTATGTCCACGTCCTCCACATCTGTGACACCTGAAAGGCCTACATTCACCTTCATGATGGTACTCACACTTTTCACACTTGGGAAGTTTTCCCCCATAAGATTTCTTATCAGTTGTCATAGTGGTGTTGAATTTAACGTGAGTCGGTTTCTTTTGTGGTTGATTTGGTAGGTTGCCATTCCATTTTCGTTTAGTAACAATGTTTTGCTTTTCTTCAGGTATCTTCATCCCCAGAGTTTCACGACGAACTGCCTGATCAATCAGGCGATGAGCCAACCGAATTGCACTCTGAATGGTATCTGGCTTAGAAGAAGTCACCATATCTTCAATGTTTGGAGGAAGCCCTTTCAGATACTGCTCTATTCGCTTGTATTCAGGAGTGACCATCGTTGGACAAAGTTGTGCCAGCTCATGAAATCTAGTAGTATAACTGGCAATGTCATTCCCTTGCACTTTCAGGTTATAGAATTCTTCTTCCATTTTCTGGATCTCACTTCGTGGACAATATTCATCCATCATCATTTGCTTCAGCATTAACCAGGGAATCTGATAGGCCTCATCAATGCCTAAACCTTGAACATGATTGTTCCACCATGTAAGAGCTGCTCCATTCAGAGTACAAGTGGAATACTTGACTCGGCATTCCTCAGAACAATTACTGACACGAAATACCGTTTCCATCTTTTCGCACCATCGAATCAGTGCGATAGCTCCATCGGTTCCATTAAAGCTAAGAGGCTGGCAATTCAGGAAATCCTTGTAAGAACATGCCTTTGGTGCAGATCCCATGGTTCCAGCAGACGCACTACCTCCTGCAGCACCATTTCCACCCACAGCTCCACTGCCACCTCCGGCATTGTTGCCAGTAGCACCAGATCCTCCCTCTCCTATGTGTTGTTGATTTCTGTAGGTGGCCATAGCATCAGCCACTCGTCTGTTTATAAGCTGATCCATCTCTGTTGAGATAGCAGGTTGCTCAGTTTCAGGATTGCCATGTGGATTTTCTTGCGGATTTCCCTGCGGATTCCCTTGTGGATTTCGCCTCGGTCTTCCTCTTGGCATGTTTCCGAACATGCAACAAATATGTTTCGTGTTAGAGTCATATGGCTATAGATTAGGTCTTAGTCATGCAACCTAATTCGCTATAAACCAATGGCTCTGATACCAATCTGTCACACCCTGGTCGTTGCGGAAGCGTACGGTGTGACTTCAAGGTTTCACAGTCATGATTTACAACAAAAGACATACATATTTCTATGTTACAGTACAATAACACAACGACATTAGCCACAAGCCTAATGTCATAACACTTTTATCAGAGTTTCACACATATATATGTATTGCTATTACACATATATACTATGCGTTATATCACACAGTTGAGTCTATCACTAATAGACTCTGCTATACGACTCCCAAGCTTGAGCTCACAGCTCCACCCCCTGTATCACTACATTCCCTGTATCATTTGGCATCTGAGAAAACATGATTTAAAAAAAAAACAATCAGCATATCGCTGGTGAGTTCACAAGTTTATCTGTTTAAGAAAACTATCAAAATGTATACAATGTATCTAAATCAGTCAAATGTTCGCATAAAATAGTTCAATAATTTTAGTGTTCCAAACTGGGTGTAAAACATTGGTATCCAGTGCTAACATTGTCCTTTCCAACAATGTCGTGTCCTGTCTCAGACCAACGTCCAATTATAACTCCAGGGCTCCCATAACCGAGCTGACGTGTTCATGCCCCTTGTTCCAATGTCCTTGTCGCAAGACATTGTGTGTTTTCCCATTATCGAGCGCCCGCTCGACATCCAGTCGTGGTTTTAGCTACGAACCACGGGCGAGGATTGTCAATCACAAATAGATCTATTCTCGATAATCACGCCCCCCCACGGTTAACGGTTACAGAATAGGGGACTTAGCGACAAATGTTCAACCCGAGAAATAATGACATATTTGGTCGTGTTCCCCCACTGTCACGTGTTTCAACCAAATGCTTTACAACGCTTTCGTTTTCATGTCTCGTAAAATGTTTCAAAAGTATTACAGTATTTCACTTTATACAAACAGGTTTTTCGTGTTTCACAAAAATATAGCGAAAGCGTTTCGGAGTGGTATCATGTATCACACAATGCATCAAACGTGTTCAATGTTCCACCTGAACAAATCAGGTATCATGTTCCACAAAATGTATCAACACGTTTCAAAGTTTCACCTGATCAAATTATGTTTCATGTTTCACAAAATGTTTCAAAACTGTTCTCACAACTTCAGAATAAACAAGATGTTTCAAATACATTTTTATGTTTTCTCATTCCCCGAGTTCAAAGCCAAAATACATAAAAGGGGATTCGTGAACTCACCTGTGTTATTTCAAATCACTAACAAAGCACAACGTGAGCCACTAGTTCTTGCGCTCAAAACCTGTATATCATTAAAGTTCTATAAGTTACTTGAGCCTAATCTGACTCTCAGAACTATCCTTAATTCAACATCTCATCACATGTGTTAACTGAGAACCTGTAATGATCTAGGTACTCATTAAGAGTTTTATGACTTGTTGGTGTAATCAGGACATTCCCAGATTAACCATATTAGTGTTGTTGTTGATTATATCACTAAAACAGTTTCTCAATGAATTCCAGGTTTAGGAACAGTTAATCCTTATCAGTGATCATTCCAGAGAATGATCAGAACCATCACAACCATTGTTATGATCAAATGGTTAAAACCATTGTGATCTGTGATATGGTTTCATGATAATCGGACATTATAACGGCTCAAAACAAAGATTTCACCGTTAACCTGTCGAGTTCTTGATTTCTAACTATTCCTAGCCATCATCTAGGCAATAATCAACAACAATAACCATGATATCACTGTTAAAATCTAGATCTAATTCATATATTATCAAACTAATAGAAGAGATCGAATCGTTACCCTTTAGAACGGATTTCTCGGATGAAAACGATGATCAGGACTTGTAGAAACGTTCCCTAACTTGATCCGGATGTTTGGATGGCTTCAAAACTGAGATTTGGGGGTTAAAATTCGATCTGGAGCGTTGGAAAGTCGAAAATATCGACTAAAATGAGTTCTGATCAAGAAAAGCAGATTTTTATGCGTACTGCTTCCGTCGCGTACCGTGAAGGATTTAAAAAGGTTCCTTCGCGTACCTCCACCGCCTTAGTTAGTTTTCAATTTTGTTTTCGCGATTCCGGGAGCATACGAACTCCGTTTTACGCGCCGTTTTCGCCCACGTTCACGATTTTTCGAGCTCTTTCCAATTATTATAATTTCAAGACCTGAAAAGTTCAAAATATATGATCTCTTATTTAACGCTATATTCGAATCAGTGTATCTTAAAATCGGAGCCTCGTTTCGAAATTTCGCTTACACTCATTTTCTTTATTTTTGAGTTATGATTCTAACCTGGAATTTGTGAATTGTCACATACCTAAAGCATAAGCGAAAGGAAAAATGACGGTGGAGGACCTTGTGGTGCGTCTTCGAATTGAGGAAGACAACAGGTTGGCTTTGAAAATAACACAACAACAATTTGATCCAAAAGCAAATATGGTGGAGCATGGTTAATCTTCCCGTGGGTACAAAAAGAAAATTGACAACTACAAGGGCAAGGGCAAAGGCAAAGGCAAGGTTGTGGACCTTGGACCGAAAAAAGGTGGTGTGAAGAAGCAGGTATTCCCATTTAAGGGAAAATGCTACAATTGTGGTGAACATGGTCACCGTGCTGATAAGTGTAAGGCTCCTAAACAGGACCGAACACATATGATGGAGGATGTTTTGCCTCTTGTTGCTATGGTCTCTGACATCACTACTATGATGGAGGAGATCAACTTGGTGTCAAATGACCCTAAGGGGTGGTGGGTTGACACTGGTGCTACCCACCATGTTTGTCCTGATCGGGCCCTCTTTAATACGGTTAAAGAGGTGGTGGGTGACTCTAAGCTGTACATGGGGAATGCAGCAACTGTCGATGTCAAGGGTGAAGGTAGTGTGATCTTAAAGTGGACTTCGGGGAAGGAGCTCACTTTGAGCAACGTGCTCTATGTTCCTGACATACGCAAGAGCCTCGTGTCAGGATGGTTGCTTAACAAACATGGTTTTCGTTTAGTGTTTGAATCTGATAAATTTGTTTTAACTAAGCGTGGAATGTTTGTTGGTAAGGGTTATGCCCAAAATGGAATGTTTAAACTCAATGTAATAGCTAAGGTTGAGAACATGAATGAAAATGCTTCTACTTCTGCTTATTTGATTGAGTCATCTAATGTTTGGCATGGTCGTTTAGGTCATGTTAATTTCAATTCGATGCGTCGTTTGATTAAATTAGATTGCATTCCAAAGTTTGCCATTGATTCAAAATACAAATGTACAACATGTGTTGAAGCAAAACAAACAAGATCATCTTTTAAGTCGGTTGAAAGAATAACCGAACCCCTTAACATAATTCATACTGATGTGTGTGATTTAAAATCGATTCCCACAAGAGGTGGAAATAAGTATTTCATCACATTTATTGATGATAGTACACGATATTGCTATGTCTACTTACTTAAGAGTAAGGATGAAGCAATTGAAAAGTTTGTCTTGTATAAAACTGAGGTTGAGAATAAACTCAACAAAAAGATAAAAGTTCTAAGGAGTGATAGAGGCGGAGAATATGTTTCACCATTTGCCGATATTTGTGCACAAAATGGAATTATCCATGAGTGTACCGCTCCTTATTCCCCACAACAAAATGGTATTGCGGAACGAAAGAATCGTACATTGAAAGAGATGATGAATGCTATGTTAATTAGTTCTGGAATAAGCCAGGACATGTGAGGGGAAGCTATTTTGTCGGCTACTTATCTTTTAAACAAAATACATTTCAAGAAAAAGGATGTAACTCCTTATGAGTTATGGATGGGAAGAAAGCCATCTTACAAATACTTGAAAGTGTGGGGGTGCCTAGCAAAAGTGGTGGTTCCACCACCAAAGGTTCAAAGAATAGGTTCCAAAACCGTAGATTGTGTATTCATTGGTTATGCCCATCATAGTAGTGCATATCGGTTTCTTGTTTATGATTCAAAGAATCCTGAAATACACAAGAATACTATAATGGAGTCAAGGAATGCATCATTCTTTGAAGAAGTGTTTCCTTGTTTGAAAAAGGAACTCCAAAGTTCATCAACACCAGTTGATGAGATTGTTCATGATGAAGATCAAGAACAATTAGAGGCTGAAGAGGTTGAGCCAAGAAGAAGTAAGAGGCAAAGGATTGAAAAATCTTTTAGACCTGATTTTCTTACTTATATGGTTGAGGGAGAGCCCCAGACCTATCGTGATGCAGTCACCTCTTCGGAAGGACCTCAATGGAAAGAGGCAATCAAGAATGAAATTGATTCGATTTTACAAAACCATACTTGGGAGCTAGTAGATCTTCCACAGGGTGTAAACCACTTGGATATCGATGGATATTTAAAAGGAAGATGAAAGCTGATGGTTCCATTGATAAGTACAAGGCAAGGTTAGTGATCAAAGGATTTAGACAAAAAGAAGGAGTAGATTACTTTGATACTTACTCGCCTGTGACTAGAATAACCTCGATAAGATTGGTGCTTGCTATAGCGGCTTTAAGAAATTTGGAAGTCCACAAAATGGATGTTAAAACCGCTTTTCTAAATGGGGATTTAGAAGAGGAAATTTACATGGAGCAACCTGAGGGTTTCTCAGCTCCAGGACAAGAAGGAAAAGTGTGTAAATTAGTCAAGTCATTGTATGGCTTGAAGCAAGATCCAAAACAATGGCATCAAAAGTTTGACCAAGTTATGCTTAACAATGGTTTCAAAATTAATGAATGCGACAAGTGTGTTTATGTGAAAAACACAATGAGAGGTTACGTGATATTATGTCTTTATGTAGATGATATGCTTATCGTGGGGAGTGATGATAAGATGATCAAATCTGCAAAAGACATGTTGAAAGCGAGATTTGACATGAAAGACATGGGTTTAGCTGACGTGATTCTTGGTATAAAGATCAATAGAACCCAACATGGTCTTGTGTTGAGTCAATCTCACTATGTGGACAAAATCCTTGAAAAGTTCAATGAGGGGGATACGAGTGTGGCTCAAACTCCAGTAGATACCACCCAACATCTATCAAAAAATAGAGGTGAGGGTGTTGCTCAGTTAGAGTATTCAAGGATTATTGGCAGTCTGATGTATCTGATGACATGTACACGGCCAGACTTAGCATATGCTGTGAGTAGGCTAAGTAGATATACTAGTAATCCGAGCTCTGAACATTGGAAGAGCATGACAAGATTACTAAGGTACTTAAGATACACAAGAAACTATGGGCTGCATTATGGCCGAGATCTAGCTGTTATAGAAGGATACAGTGATGCAAACTGGATATCCGATATGAAAGATTCCAAATCCACAAGTGGTTATGTGTTCACCCTTGGTGGAGCAGCTATAGCCTGGAAATCGTCCAAGCAAACTCTTATAGCTAGATCTACGATGGAATCTGAGTTTATCGCGTTAGATAAAGCTGGAGAAGAAGCAGAATGGCTATGTCAATTTGTGAAAGACGTTCCAGGATGGCCAAAGCCTATGTCGGCTATTTGCATACATTGTGATTGCCAATCGGCTATTGGTAGAGCTCAAAGTGCAATGTATAATGGAAAATCACGACATATTAGACGTAGACACAATACGATACAACAACTACTCTCAATGGGAGTTATCTCAATTGACTATGTGAGGTCAAAAGATAACATAGCGGATCCGTTTACAAAAGGCTTAAGCAGAGAGTTAGTGCACAAGTCGTCAAGAGGAATGAGACTAAAGCCCTTTGAACAAGTTTGTACAAAGGAAAACCTATCCTAGAAGATTGGAGATCCCATGACCTAGGCTCAATAGGACAACCTAATTGTATGAATTAAGGTCACTGTGAGGGAGTACCTCAAATATAAAAAAGGGGATTTGAATACTTCCTAGTTCATTCCTTTATCAAATCAGTGATATCAATGGACGATAAGCATACGGCTTTTAATGATTTGTGTGAAATCACCTATATGAGAGAGAAGTGGGGTCGCTTTGAATGGATTTGTGGGGTGCGCAATTCCTAGAGCTCTTGCAGAACCAGGCTAGTATTCCATGACCATAACGGACACGACAATGAGGGGTTAACCGTACCAGGAAGAGTATTGTGTGACATGTAATAACGTCTACGTAAACAGGGATTGGTTCAAGGACATCGCGTCTACTAATCGCTAGGAGACAAAGTGCATATCACAAAGGAGGGTTCAAAGGGAACACCTACTTCTCCTGCAATACTCAACCGCTGAAATTTTATCGTGACACTTGAGTGTAAGGATCGATTTCTTTTCATGTGGGGGATTGTTGGAATTTTGTGTGAAAAGAAAAAGGAAAAAGAAAATATAAATCTTTAACCTTTCATCTACCAATTCATTTGTAATGAATTAGTTAATTAACTAAGCCATGAATTGGCTTGTTAGTGGGCATAATGGCAACCTTTGACATACCATGGCTACAAGTATAAATAGAGGCATTTGGCCTCTTGTTGAAGTTGCTACTTTTTGAGATCTCTACAACACTTGAGATATACACATACAAGCTTCAAGGTTCCAAACACAATCATATACTTTGTTGAGTTCTTAACAACCTACAACGATCGGTTCCTCGTGTGAAACACTCTTGTTTCAGGTGAAGTTTCGGGTTTTCGGTTAACTCCGGCAGTACATACTGCTTCGGCTGTTGTACCCTGGGAAACAGTCGGGTTCACCTGAGTGGCCCGAAATCTGTTTTAAGGGACCTCTGTTGAACAAGAATCCTCAGCCACCGAACTCATTTCAATTCTTTTCATCTTGTTTTATACTTCTTCTTGTAATTTCAATTTTAGCATTTTTATATTTCTTGTATTACTTTATTTTAGATTTTGTATTTCTCTGAATTGTAATTCGAGTAATTGAATAATAAAAGTATTTGTTTATTTTGTGAACGGTGTTCCTACAGTCCCTACTCAGCCATCGCTGCAATTAGCCTTATGAGCATCAATAACAAACTTTCATTAAGATTTAAGAACAAAAAGATAAATGTTGATAACCATTGGTCATAATGGAAGATCCAACGTTCAACGTATCTGATATGATGAATCAGATAAGGCATTTATGTCAACATCCACGTGATATTATATCACAAATATCAAATAATTCCGTTTTATGACCAGAACTGTTTTACACAAAACATCTAAACACAAACAACTTTAACTATTGCACAATTTATAGACATGAAACATTACACATTTTATTTCTTAATACATTCGTAAATCATACATCTTTTATTCTCCAAACAACACAACATATAACATACATTTACTAAAATTAGTAAAAGGTATATCATTTATTTAAAATATGAGATTTTGGTATAGTAGTCCGTAGCTCAAATCACTGAGCTTAGCCAATGCCAGGAGTTCGAACCACCACCCCCTTAGAGTTTACCCACACCCACACGCGGTCGCATTGAACATCGGTTGTGACCATATCCCTTCCCTCCACTACCACAATAGCATTGACCCGTGGATTCTCACGCTCGATAGTAGCTTCTGCTACTTCTCCCCTTGCCCCTACAAGCTCCGGCCATGAACGCTTTCCTATATCACCTATACAAATACAAATTTTTTATTTGTTTATGTTATATGGACTGATCTACTTTGTATGCAAAATAAATACAAAATTATTATTTGCAAAAACTGCTGATTATAAGGTGGCCAAGATCGAGTATAAAATGTTTGTCCTCATCATACGCCTCTTAAATGCCATCCATAAATTATCAAATGAGAGGTCATAACAAGGAGTAAACACGACCTATGTCCAAGGCCTATTTATTTGAAGGCACAAAAATTAAAAAAAGGTTATTTATAAAACCGAATAAGCACAAATTTAGAATTCGTCAAAGGCTTTTTTTATCAGCTCGTTCAGGACATTTAAATTCTTAGGACCACCCCTGACTTCTCTTATGAGCTGAGCCAGAGTTTTTTTTTTTTTCTTTCTTTCTTTGTGTTTCTTCTAAGAGAGAGAAATACCAAAATGTTTGTTCAAATATTGTGAAATAGCATAAAGAAATCAAAAGAGAAACTTGATTTACCTTCACAAACGCTTGACATTCTTAATTGTTTGTTGAAGAACATGGAGAATATGGGGGGTATAAATAGAGTCTCAGGGGTACTTTTGCGTTACGAATTGTACTTCGACTAATGTTTATCTTTTTTTTTTGAGTTGCAAAAGTTTGAAACTTATTTATTGAAATAATATAAATTTCGATCGATTTCCGTGGACTTTCTTCTTTTGAAAAGTAAAACAAATTAAATGACCAACATTTCTTGACTTTCTAAATTAGAACATGTCCATGATCAATAAAAGATAAATATTACTTTATTAATTAATTATGAAACTCTAACTATATATAATAAACGGTATGGAGCGATAGAAATTTAAGTTATCGAGATTGTGAAATGTATTAGTTTTTAGGTGCTGAAGGTTAAGTTAATAAGATTTAAAAAATCCAAACTAGGACGTATTGTTTGATAATAAGAGAAAATATGAATCATTAACCGATTATAATTCTTCTTAAGAGTCTTTTTAATAACAATATCAAGTTTAAGTTTTATTACTAAAGATAATTCGATAGCATAATCATCAAATATGTATACTCAATATGCAATAAATTTTGCTCACAATAATCCATGATGATATTTTTATTAAGATTATTCATAACAAAGAAGTCACAACTAAGAGTGTTATTGTTCAATACACTAATATGAATTAGTATTGTCAATTAGAACTCCGCTTTGTAAGAACTCGTAAGAACTTGATCACCAGAAGTTTGATTTAACTCATTCTAACAGTATTGGAGCTGGCTCGCCAAACCTAATCCAAAAACCATAAAAATTAAACATTAAAACTAAACCATAAACAGTAAAGCTAAAATGTAAAAGCCAAAATCTAAAGTCTAAGGTGAAGCTTAAAGTTAAACACTAAATATAGGCCCTAACGTTCAAACTAAACCCTAAACATGAGGTGGTTCCAACACTACTGGAATGAGTTGAATCGAAATTTGTTGGATTGAGCTTTCGCAAAATATATAAGTTTTCATTTGATCTTTTCATCTATATACATATACATAAACATATACATATAAGATAAGGATCTGTTGTTAACCCACCATAATTGTGGTAATCATGATAACTCTGCCAATATCAATTAAAATCTTTGTTTTTTATTATCATTATTATACATTTACAAGATTTTTTAACATGAAAGCGTAAATTTACAAGCATTTGTAATTTTGCACTAGTGTAAGTTTTTAGGATTGTTCGCTTGTCATTGAAAATTGCCAAAAACTTGCATTGTTACCGTAATGCAACGATAGTAATATTTCTACACTAATTTTCCTTTTTCATAAAACTAGCCATCTTTTTAAAAAAAATTTCCCCTTATCTTGAATATAAATTACATTATTATTTTATATAAAAAATAAACTATTAAATAAATTTACATTAATACAAGTTAGAAATGAGACCAATGAAACGAGCTAGTTGTAACATTAATATAAATTACACCAATGTAACTACTTGTTTCATAAATACAAACTACAAATTACGTAACGAGCTGTAATTACATCAATGTAATTACGATCTGTATTTAATGGAGTAATTTTTATAGCAAAATGCAATTTGTATAAAAGACTTGTGAAGATTTTAAAAAATGAGCGGTTTTTTAAATGGTGATCTTTTCGTAAATAAGAATAAAAAGTTATAAAAGTAATGAAAACGAATAATATTAATGTAACAGCTCATTTACATTAGTGTAATCACAAATCATTTGAAAAAAATAATTAGTCAATACTTGAATTAAATATAAAAATATAATGAGTTTAACGGTGTAATTTTTATAAAAAAAACAATGTATATATAAAAGTTATGAATGTTTTAAAAATAGTGGGTAAAGTACTTTTATTACGTAACAAACAATAATTACGATAATATAATGATTTCTATTTATTGTTACAGTTCGCTTACAACAATGTAATTACAAACACTTTAATAAAACTTGACAAAATTATATGGGAATTAACAATGCGTATAAAAGTTATAAAGGTTTAAAAATAAAGGGGTAAACATCTTTGTTTACATGAAAATATGTTTAGTTTGCAATTATTCAAAATACCATTCAAAAAATCGCAACTCATTCAATTGTGTGACTATAAATGATTATATCATGTGACGACAAATGATGTTTTTAGTTATATACTTATTGGTTCTCATTTAAATAAATCTTTATATATATACATATATATATATATGTATGTCTGTGTGTGTGTATGTAATGTTCGTAATAATCCAACTAACTCTGTCAAAATCAACCCAAACATTAATATTTTTTTCATAACATATATTATACATGTACGAGATTAATATATATTCTATTTGTGTGTAATTTATATTCATTTAGAACATTACAATATTAATTTTTCATTACATTAAATATATATTAAATATATATTTATAGTGTAACAAAATTTATACTTATATTAAATCCTTTAACACACGTTACCGGTTTTCAAGACTGGAGGATTGCCTATTTGTTAGCTACCGCGTATTCTTGGCTTCAATATTGTAAAAAAAAAATGTTTAATAATGATTACTAAGGGGTACATTTGCGTTACGGATTGTACAACTATTTGCCTTGTCTAATGTTCCCATTTGTTTGAGTTGCAATAGTTGAAACTTTTTTGGTTTAGTGAAATAAATCAAGCTTGCAATTTTTGTTGACTTTCTTTATTTGAAAAGTAAAACAAAATGACCGAGTTTCGTGATATTCTAAATTTGGACATGTCTATTATCAATATAAGATAAAATTAACTTTATTAATTATAAGTTTCTAACTCTAAAAAACAATATATATGAAGGGATGAAGGTTAAATTATCAAAGATGTGAAATGCATGTGTTTTAAGTGATTGAAGTTTAAGTTATCAACATTTTAAAATTTCAAACTGTGACGTATTGTCTGATAATAATCTAAATAATGACCCATTGACTATTAATAATATAATAATAGACTGATTAATAAGGGCAATTCAATAATCTAATTATCATAGATGTACACTTGACGTACATTCGATTTTACTCACAATACTAATTGTTTACGGAATAGAGAAGCATATAAGCGAAATGAAGTGTAAATCTAGTTTAAATCCATGATTGTTATTTTGTTAAGATTATTATTAGCAACATAAGAGAAAGGTGAGAACGTTAATATTCAGATTATTAATATCATTTATTATCTATGTTAACAATTCATAATTTAGATTAATAATTGGTTCCCTTATACGTCTCGTATATGTCTATACCAGACGTTTATGAGATGTGAAATTTGATGGTTTTGAGCCTTTCTAACACGCTCAAATCTCACGTCTAGAATGTAAATTTGAATGTTTCTAGTGAAGAAAAATATGCACTGCACTTCTAAAAAAACACTGCCCCCTACTTTTTCATAATGACTCAAAACTTACATATATATGAAATTCAACCATCCCATGTTTTTTTTACCCATTAAATAAAACTAATAAACTGCAAATAAACTTCTAAAAGACCCATGACCCATACTTGTTGATCCATCAAGATTAATCCAACAAAATTTGAGTGTTGGCTGCATATTTAAATCCGAGTTAGGTACATTATTTTTCCCATTTTGAATCTGTTGTTAACCAACCCTTAGTAACGTGTTGTTAATATCGCCATATATGGCTTGCGTGATTGTGTATTATAGCAACCAGCACGGTGAACACGCACGTGCACGTGTGTGTGCCTTTTTAAGGGCTGGAAAAAAAAGGTTTTATTTACTTACTTATTTATTTATTTATTATTTTAAAGAAGAAATTTAAAAGGCACATGACTATGTAGTACTGCTAATCACATGTTAATGTGATGATAATATCAATTCATTCAGTTGTATAATTATCAAAGTTCACACTTGGTTTACACTTAGTTTCTACTTGATTTTGTTTATATGTTTTGTTATTTTTTTTTAAATATTTTGTGAATGAAATTAAATGTAATTTGATGATTATGTTAATAGGATTACCGTTAGCAACGGAAATTGGTTTATTATCATTTAAACTGCTAGTATGCATTATAATCAGTCACTAAGTCATAGTCTAAATTATTAAAATCCAGTTTATTTTTGTAAAAATTAATTAAATATTGGTTTATAAGATAAACCATAGATGTTTTATAAAAATTGGTTAATGATTTTGTGTATTTATTACATATTCACTTGGCTTTTTGCTAACTATATGATGTGTAAAATCTCATGTGGCATCATATAGGATTTTGATAATCAGCCTGTAAAAGTCTATCTTATCTTATTATCTGTTTTTAGTTTTTGCTTTGAATTCTAATAATCATTATTTTACTATGAAAGAAATCTTAAACTAATAAAGTAACAACTGTTAGTGTCACTAAAATAAAGCAACAACTGTTAGTGTCAATGAAAAAGGATATCAACAGATTTAGTTTAGCCCAAATTTTTGACCATTATATTTTCGTCTATAATAAAAGCATATTTCACAATATCTTTAAAACAAGTTTTGTCAAAGATTTATTTATAGGTGTTTGTTATTCTTACACCTAACTTTTTGAATTTACACCTCGTATATGACCCGTATTGGCATATACAGGCCGTATTAGTCCTTGTGCCTAACATTCTCTGACATTCACTAAATTGTGAAATTCAATCGGCTAGTACAAGCCAGTACGGGCCGTATTACTTTTGTCTGACAAAAACTGGTAATCTGGGACAATGATTGGTTACTATAATGGCCGTACAGGCCAGTACAGCCCGTAATAAAATTTTAAACGTTTAAATTATGCGTATGCTCGGATTATTTGACACTATTCCTTTAAATATCGTTCAAACGAATGCATCGTTTCTCAAATTTACAAATTTGATATTCAATTTGTTAACGATGTGTTAGCCTAAAAATAGGTTAAAATATTCAAAAAATATGAATAACCGAACAAGAATCCTTTCTAGAAAACATTCCTAGCCCAACGGTAAACTACTGCCGAGCCAGGTATATGAATAACCTATATGTTATACAATCAATTGTAAATTTTAGAAATACAAGAGGTATGTATTAAAACCGATTTTTTCTTTTATTATAATCGTACTCATAACTGGAATTTTAACAATGTGTTTTGTGTCTTTGCAGGTTAAAGGAAACAACATAGAGATTTTAGAAGGAACCCATCAACGAGAACAAAGATTCAAAGCCCCAAATCATCAATCAATTGTAATGTTAAATTGGCTAAACAATTGTCACCTTTGGGTGGATAGTTATGTTTGATAATTAAGGTTGTTTTTATTTGTTAAACTTTTGGAAATGATTATCTTTAATTTGGAACTTACTCTCAATTGTGTTTGATTGCAATGCATAAACGATTTTCAGTTTGTTTGCAATTTTGAAGTTAATTTCATTGTTTTGGTTTCCATTCACTATTTTAGTTAAATTATTTGCGTTTTTCGAAGTGGTAATTGGTGTATTGGGTTTTTAAAATATTTTAGAAATCATATTTTGATGTATAAATGCAAATTTTATCAGAAAAAGTAAAAAATGATTAATGTTTAAAGGTTGTTAGCCAATTTAGTTGACAATTTTTTGCAAAACATAATAAACTTAAAGAAAAATTAAGTACGGGCCATACAGGCCGTACTGTTCTTAAAAAAAGGGTGTATAAGTAGGAACTTATGAACCAGTATGGACCGTATTGTTCTTTTCTTGAGGAAGATGAGTGGTCTATATAAGGATGAACAACGTATGTTATGAGTCGTATACGGCTGGACGATTGTAAAATATCGGCAGTATATATGGATGACCGTATGCATATACAGGTCGTACAAATCTATACGGCACGAATAACTCCCAAAGTTTGCCCGGAACCTTCATATTTGGAATGAAAAAAAATTCGATCTATGTACGGCCCGTACTAGCCTGTACGGGCCGTACAATAATTGTTACACAGGTTTTTTGTCAGTACGATATAATGTTTATTGGTACCTTATATGGCTCAACTAGCATGTTCGGCCCGTAGAGAGAAAGTAGGGTGTTACAATAAAATAAGTAGTTTCTATATCATAATAGGATATGGGTAAGATTTGTTTTTTACCTACCCTCAAACACTACTAATTAGAGAGATTTTACCAGTATGTTTGTTTTTGTTTACATCTTACCTTTAAATTATTCCCAACGGTAAACACATGTAGCTTGATGAAATCATCCACAAACCTAGATTTATAAACACAAGAACACAAAATCGTATAAACATACAAATACACATTATACAAACATACATAATCATCATCTTTATGCTCAGTATATCTTACGATTAACAAAGCTAAGGTATAGTCTAATTAGGATAAGATGCAAACAATTTTATCTCTACTCGTTAAGAACAGTTGAACAGAGATGTTGTTTCCAATTTGACACGCGGTTCATGTTTTCTGATTACCGACTAACCCAACCCTTTTAATGTTATTTATACAAAAATTAAGTAAAAATAACATTAAAATCATTGCAATTTAGTTTTGTCTCTCGTCGACCGACACATATATACATCATATACAAACATACATACGAAAGCATATAAATCTAATTATTAGATATCTTAACTGGCTTTAGCTGAACTAAATTAAACTCTCACATGACTATATTACTTTAGCATATATTAATCAACACATAAAAACAAATTATAGAACAACATAATTATTCATTATTAGAACATTCATACATTTTACCCTCAAAACAACATAATAAAGTTTAAACAACATTTGTCACACATTATAACAAGTACACATCATTTATTTATTTATAAAACATTGATACGGCGGTTACACCTACTGGCCTTTAGCTCGGTCATCGAATGATAGGGGTTCGAATCACCACTCCATCAGAGTTCACCCACACCCACACACGGTCGCACTGAAAGTCCCTAGGGGTACCAGTTCCATCCAATATCACGATAGCATCGACCCGTGGATTCTCTCGCTCGATTGTAGCAGCCGCAGCTTCTCCGTCTGCTCCTACAAGCTCTGGCCATGAACTCTTTCCTGTGTTAATCATCCAAACAAAAAACATCTTAGGTCCTTTATCTCTGGGTAAAATCACTAATTTTAGAAAGTTTTAGGAAATGACAAAAAAAAAGAAAAAAAAAAGAAAAGAAAACAATGAGGATAGTTGGGTCGGCTAGAATGGCCTGTTAAGTTTGGACGGTTTAAAACCGAATGTTGAACAACTTAACTTTTTTGGTTCTCAAGACTCAAACTAGCAGACCAGTTTCAGTTTATTGGGTTAGGTGAGATTGAACGGTACAAGAACATCTATAATGTGTATTTTAGAAAGTGTGTTCATGTGTTATAACTTGAAGAAATTAAAATAGAATTGAAGCACTGGATTT
This sequence comes from Mikania micrantha, assembly GCA_009363875.1. Taxonomy (NCBI): domain Eukaryota; kingdom Viridiplantae; phylum Streptophyta; class Magnoliopsida; order Asterales; family Asteraceae; genus Mikania; species Mikania micrantha. Next base: position 86,787,485 of record CM018695.1, on the reverse strand, counting down.
ACCTCTACAACCAGTTGCCATTCTTGATTATGATCTGAAGAAGACGGATAACATGGGGTATAAATAGAGCTAGCATTGGGTGTACGTTTGAGTAACGCAATGTAATATCAGCTTTTGGGTTTTCAAATGCACCCATTTGGTCAACAAATCTAAAAAAATAAAAAAAAAAGGTCAAATTTGATACATTTGTTAACGTTTTATGTTTAGAAAGTCTGACAAAGTGACCAACATTATCACATTCTAAATTAAAGCCGCATGTCCACAACCATTCTTCTATGGTAAAATTAAGTTTTATTTTCAAAAATAATTCTTTTATTTGTAGGTACAAATTTAGGTTTAAGTCTCGAGATTTCAATTTGTAACTGCAACAAACAATTAAATACATAAACTTGATTAAAATTTCTCTTTATTCACAATGATTTGTTTACGGCATTAATAAAGCTGGCCTCGAGAATTAATAAAAATTCTAGAGCATTGTACGATAAAAAATTGGGTTCTTTCAAAACAACTAGCTTATAATTAATATATAAAAACATTAATAATATATATATATATATAATATAAATTTTAATTTCGGGCATCTTAAAAGGTCTGGTCATGAGTCGTCACCCACTTCACCCCTCCCTTAGGCGCCTGGGCATGGGCAAACCTATACTATATAGATAAGCAGTCAACTGATTCCTATGTTTTTTTTAATATTATATATACAATTAGACCGATCTCAAAAAATTTTGTCGGTGACCCTTAAAAAATTAATTAAATATGATTTACTATAAGTTATCAATAAATTTAAGCACACTCACATATTATTTTTAAACACAAGTATAAATGAAATAAAAATAGCTTTACTCTCATATATTTGTTGTGTCATGCGCCGTGGAAGATGGGATGTGGTGACGGGCGTGGAGATGGAGGGCAACAGTGACAACCGGTAAAGTTGACGAGCTTGGGAGTGTTTGTGACTGGCGTGAGGAGCTAGGGAGTGGGGAGGCGACGAGAAAGAAGGTTCGGATCCTCATTCAGACTCGGTTCAAGATCTGAATGATTTAGAGGTTGATTCAGATGTTTTCCTTCGTTCAAACGTTCAAAACAAATGGTATGAATCTTAATAATTCAAATTCAGACACGTTCAAATATTACCAAACAACCACTAACTCTCCCAAAATCAACCCAAACATTAAGATTTCATAACATTTATTATAAATATACAAGATTATCTTATTCTTTTTGTGTGCAATTTATATTTGTTTAGAACATTGCAGTATTAATTTTTCATTACATTAAATATATATTTACAGTGTAATAAAATTTATCCATATTTTAAATCCTAAACATACGTTACTACTTTTCAAGACTGAAGGATTACCAATTTGTTAGCTATCATGTATTCTTGGCTTCGCTATTGTAAAAAAAATGTTTAATAATGATTACTAAGGGGTACATTTGCGTTACAGATTGTACAACTATTTGCCTTGTCAAATGCTCCATTTGTTTGAGTTGCAAAAGTTTGAAACTTTTTTTAGTTTAGTGAAATAAATCAAGCTTGCAATTTTTGTTGACTTTCTTCATTTGAAAAGTAAAACAAAATGACCGACGTTTCGTGACTTCCTAAATTTGGACATGTCTATAATCAATATAAGATAAAATTCTAACTCTAAAAAGCAATATATATATATATATATTAAGTGATGAAGGTTAAATTATCAAAATTGTGAAATGCATGTGTTTTAAGTGATGAAGTTCAAGTTATCAACATATTGTCTGATAATAATCTAAATTATGACCAATTGACTATTAATAATATAATAACAGGCTGATTAATAAGGGCAATTCAATAATCGAAATATCATAGATGTGCACTTGATGTGCATTCGATTTTAGTCACAATAATAATTGTTTACGGAATAGAGAAGCATATAAGCGAAATGAAGTGTAAATCAAGTTTAAATCCATGATTGTTATTTTAATATTATTCTTACCAACATAAGTGAAAGTTGAGAATGTTAACATTCAAACTATTAATATCAATTATTATCTATAACAATTCATAATTTAGATTAATACAATTTGCTTAGGTTGCCTTTCTTTTAGGACATCATACTTAAAAAGGAGAAAAAAAAAAGTTTGGTGTTAATTTGGTAATTGTACAATAATAAATAATAAAACAGAGGAAATTGAAAAAGAGTAAAAACTACAAGGATAAAGTTTGTCAGAGATGAATTACTCGATTTATCTCTATTGTAATCCAATGTTCTTCAGATTTCTAAAGAGTCTGGTTATTTACACGTACTTCTATCTTTTCTAATATAACGCGTTACTGATATTATACGTCTCATATAAGAATATACGAGGCTAATCATTAATGTTAAGAAATCTGACAATTAAAGATTGGTTTTCTTACATGTCTCGTATATGTTTATACATGACGTTTATAAGATGTGAAATTTGAGCGTTGGGTGTGCGTATAACAAGACATTTTCTAAATCCGAGTTGGATACATTATTTTTCCCATTAAGGAGTTTTGAATTTGTTGTTAACCAACCATTAGTGACCTGTTGATAATATCGCCATATATGGCTTGCGTGATTGTGTATTACAGCAACCAGGACGATGAACACGCATGTGTGCCTTTTTAAGGGCTGGCAAAAAGGGTTTTCATTTATTATTTATTTTAAAGAATAAATTTAAAATGCATGACTATGTAGTGCTACTCACATGGCAATGTGATGATATTTTTTTATTTATAATTAAAACTTCTACTTTTGTTCTAATCACATGGTAATGTGATGATATTTTTTATTAATAATTAAAATTTTTACTTTAGTTTCTACTTGATTTTGCTTAGACCATCCGTAATACCTACCTCACTGAAATTTCGCCCCACTGAAATTTTTTGCCACGTCATCATCCTACTAAAAATTTAAGGCCCCTTAATGGTTACACCACTGAAAAACCTTCCCCACTGTACCACATCATCACCTCACTAAACCTTAAAACACCACAACCATCACAATCAAAATCAAGAGAGAAAAGCGGAGAGTGGGGGCCGCCCAATTCACAAAATCAATTCCGCCGGATGCCGCAGCTCCACTGCACTCCACTCGTCCCGCGGTGTTCCCACTACGGGTGGTCTTATACGTTTTCTTATTTTGTTTGTTGTTATCATTGTGAATGAAATCAAATGCAAAATTTATGATTATGTTAATAGGAATCACGTTAGCAACGAAGATCAGTTTATTATTATTCACACTCCTTGTATGCATTAATATTGGTAAATAAGTCATAGTCAAAATTATTAAAATCCAATTTATCTTTAAAAAATTAATTAAATAAATTGACTTATAAGATAAACCATAGATGTTTTTATAAAAATTGGTACGGTCAATGATTTTGTGTATTTATTACATATTCACTTGGCTTTTTGCTAAATATATATACATGTTCTTTTTGAAAAGCAATACTATCATATTTTTACTTCCAAATTACTTTCAAATATTACTCTTTTGTTTGAATTTGAACATACGACTTTTTTTTTAAGAAACAATACCTCTACCAAGTAAGCTAGTGTTCTTAATATATGATAGTGTAAAATACTAAAATCTCATGTGGCATCGTATCGGATTTTGGTAAGCCGCCTATATAAGTCTATCTTATCTTATTATCTGTTTTAGTTTTTGCTTTGAATTCTTGCATCTTTGGACTATGAAAGAAATCTTAGACTAATAAACTAACACCTATTAGTTTAAAAAAAAAAAAAGATATCAATAGATTTAGTTTAGCCCAAGTTGTTGATCTTTAAATTCTCGTTTATAATAAAAGCATATTTCACTATATCTTTAAGCCGAGCCGAGAGGCTAGCTCGGACTCGACTCGGATTTAAACCAAGCCTGGATCGGCTCAACTCGAATTGTAAACCGAGCCTGAAATCTTGACTCGGACTCGGCTTGTTTTTAACAAAGTCCGCTGACAGTGGCGGAGTTTGGTCGATTTGACAGGGGGGCGAAAATTTTTGAAACCCAAAATACATGTTAATTTTTTAAAGCGAGGGGGCGAAACCCCTATTTTTAACTAAAAATAACATTTCGGCTGAAAAATTAACACTACGGACAAAAAAAGAGGGGGCGACCCCCATAGAAGCTCCGCCCATGTCTGGCTTGGTTCGGTTCGGTTCTGTTCTGTTCGTTTTTGTATTGGTTTTTACATAATTTAGATTTTAGAATGTGAGTATGTGACTTGTGAGCTTCAGATCACCTTTTCTTTTATTTTTTTAATTATTTTTTCTTTGACATAATTACAAATATGACATCAAAGTATAGTTCTTATTAAAAGTAACCCTATATTTCTATATTTTTGTATAACATGTTGTACAAACGAGCCGAGCCATGAACTGAGCCTACGAGCCGATCAAGCCTTGGCTTGAACTCAGCTCGGTTACAAAACAAGCCGAATTGGTTCGGCTAAAACGAGCTTTATCCAGCCAAACTTTATCCTAGCTTTTTTCAAACGAGCTGCGAGCCGAATTCTAGCTCCGAGCTTTTTGGACAACTCTAATCTTACCTTTAGTGGCATATTTGAGTCGAAGGTTTCTTCATAAGCAGTCTCTTTATCATATCAAGATATGAATAAGATTTGTTTTTGTCTTACCTCAAACCCTACTGATCAGTAAGATTTTACTATATATGTTTGTTTTGTTTACATCTTACCTTTAAATTCTTCCCAACAGTGAACACACGTAGTTTAATGAAATCATCCACAAACCTAGATTTATAAACACGTACATGAACACAAAATGATATAAACATACAAATACACATTATACAAGCATATATCATCATCATAATCCGATTTAATATATCTCACCACTAACAAAGCTAAGGTAGTGTCTAAAAAGGGTAAATGTCGACAATCTTACCTCTATCTCGTAGGAATAGAGAGATTGTTTCCATTTAGACTGCGGTTCATGATGTCTGATTAACCGACCAACACAAACGTTTTTAACGTTATTTATACAAAAATTTAGTAAAATAACGTTAAAGTTAATGTAATTTTACTTTTATCTCTCGTCAACCGACACATATATACATCATATACAAACATACATACGAAAACATATAAATTTAATTATTAGATATCTTAACAGGCTTTAGCTGAACTAAATTAAACTCACTTGGCATATTTTTAACATCTATTGAGCACATAAAAAACAAATTATAAAACAACATGATTATTTATTAAAACATTCATACATTTTACCATCAAATCAAAACAACATAATAAAGTTCAAACAACATTTGTCACATATTATAACAAGTACACGTCATTTATTTATTTATAAAACATTGATACGACGGTTACACCTACTGGCCTTTAGCTCGGTCATTGAATGATAGGGGTTCGAATCACCACTCCGTCAGAGTTCACCCACACCCACACACGGTCGCATCGTAAGTCCTTAGTGGTACTAGTACCATCCAATATCACAATAGCATTGACACGTGGGTTCTGTCGCTCGATTGTAGCAGCCGCGGCTTCTCCGTCTGCTCCTACAAGCTCCGGCCATGAATTCTTTCCTGTGTTAATCATCCAAACAAAACATCTTAGTTCCTTTATCTCTGGGTCAAATCACTAGTTATAGATAGTTTTAGGAAATGACAAAGCAAATGGTGTTCATTTGTTTGGTTATAGGTTGCTCGGTTTTTTTGGTTCGGTTTGATTTTTTTAGGTTAAAACCGGAAACCAAACCGAATTCATAAGGTTATCAATCAAACTAAACACCAGTTTCAACATAAATCTGTTTGGTTTCAATTTCAACCCAATAAAACAAACTTAGCAAAAAAGGTAAAAGATAAATACAACATTGGCCTACTAAGACATGGACTTGGGCTACTAAAACATGAAATTTGGGTTTACTAGCATTATGGTTTCGGGTTGAGCCAAATCCCCAATTTGGTTTTCATGGATTCAACTGAATTCAAATTCTTAGAACTTAAAACCAAATAACTTTCGGTTACAAACCAATTAATAACTGTGTAACCAAAAAAGTTACGGTTCAGACGGTTTAAAACCGAAACAGAACTTGTTTCAATCTCAAACCGGCAAACCTGTTTCTGTTTAATCGGTTTGGTGAGATTGAACGGTAAAAGAACATCACTAACGTGTATTTCGGAAAGGGTGTTCAAGTCATGTGTAATAGCTTGAAAAATTAAAATAGAGCCATTGGATTTACCTCTACAACCAGATGCCATTCTTGATTCTTGATTGTGCACTGAAGAAGACGAATAGCATGGGGTATAAATAGAGCTAGTATTGGGATTGGGTGTACTTTTGAGTAACGCAATGTACTTTCAGCTTTTAGTTTTTCAAATGTTCCCATTTGGTCAGCAAATCTATCTATAAACTTATTTAGGGACAAAAAAAAGTCAAATTTGATAGGTTTGTTAGCTTTCTATGTTTAGAAAGTCAGACAGTGACCAATATTATGACATTATAAATTAAAGTGTATGCCCGTGATCATTTTATGATAAATTAAGTTCTAATTACACGAATATTTCTTTATTTGTGGGTACGAAACTAGGCTTAAGACTCGTGGTTTTAATATGTAACTTCAAACAAACAAACAAATAAATAGACTTGCTTGAAATTTCCTTTTCAACAGACCCTGTGTGTGTGATCTTGATTAAGCTTGAAAAATTTTATCATCTACCCTAATGAAATTTTAACGACTCTAATGAAACCTAATTTAAAATCATTTTAGTTAACACGGAACAATTTAAAAAAAAAAAAATTTTACCATCATCTTTTTTAAATCTCAAATTCGTTAATTAATTTGAATAATATTACTCAGAATCTTGTTGAAAGAAAAACCAATTTTATCATATCTTATAAATCAACTGGATAGCAATTTGATATACTTTTATCATGTATTTGCGATTTAATTTATTTTTATCATGTTTTAAGTGACCCAACCCGGTTTGAATCAATTTATAAACGAAATATTTAACGACAAACAATCGTCTCATAAGAAAATTTTCTAGGTCCAACACTCGTTTACCTTAATAATATTTTGGTGTGGAAGATTGATGAATAAAAAGTTTTATTCGTTTAGTCCAAACCTGAATCACACCTAGCCAATGAAGCCCTCCTTCAATATCACCAGAAAACTTGACAGACAGGGCAAGTGCTTTGTAGGGACGCGGGGCCCTGTTTTTTCATGTATTAGTGTACATTTTTTGATACGTAGTTTAAAATTTTTTAAAAATTTTTATTTCGCCCCTTTAGACTTTTGGTCAAGCTCCGCCACTGTTGACAGAGTTCATGGTGAAGGGCCGGCGGATCATCGGATCTTAGGCTCGAAAGCCGGCCATGAAAAATTGCTCCACCGCCCACCTTAACCATCGTTTTAAAACAATGGATCTCTGTGGGTTTAAGATCAAGGAGTGTCATGGTGATATTGATTTTCTGGAGCCATGCAATTTCTTTAACCTCCCTGTTTTTGTTCTTCTTGGGTGCAGGATAGAGATGGCACTGCTGGTGGCGGTTGATGATGCAGCATCAGCTGCGACATACGGTTAGATAGAGGAGATCAAGAAAGATGATTAAGGTATTGCAAGTTAGTAAACCAAATGGACTATTATTAACGTATAAAAACAAGGTTCTAACCACTAAAGAAATACAAAGTAATTAAAATTGAATTCAAGAAAGCGTATAGATTCTCGATCAAAATGAAGTATTTGTGTTTATACATCATAAGCATTCGCGGATATCATTCTATATTGACAGAAGCCCGACACGAAGATATGGAGAACACGCGATGAAACAAAATTATACGCTATCTTTCGAAGAATATACAAGCTATAACAACGGTTTTTTGTAGTATAAACATCTGCAATGGATCAAGAACAAGGCAACGGCTTTCCCAACTTCTTCTTGATGACAAAAAAGGCAATTATCTTTTTATGAACAGGATCTTTGCATCAAGAATCATAAGCAATTAAGATGAAAAATTTCATCCATGTCCACCCCTTTAGTGTTGAATATCATGATAGAGTGCGTCCAGCATGAATCTGAAACATTAGTTAATGTGGTTTGTATTCAGAAAAAGGTTTAAAATCCAGTTTTAATTCCATCTTGTAACTAAAAATCTCAGCTTAACACTTTTAAAACAAGTATGTGTGGACTTGGAGGGGTCATCGTAAGATTTATTTATTTATTTATTTACCAATGATCCTCAGCTTAAGTGGTTGACAGGAGATACCTTGACATGGACAAAATAGGGGTTTCATGCCAGGATAGAGGGTTTTCTCTCACCAATGGTGGGTTTCCTCTTATTGGGTGTAGATATGATCAGGTGGGTCTATGACTCGTTAGTGATCCAAATTGTCGTTTTTAAGGAAAAAAATCATTCAAGGAGACGTTGATTCCTAGCCAGCCAGAACCACGGAAATTGATAAAAACAAATCAATGAGAATATGATATGCCAGACTACTTGGCCAAGATACGTTTCATATAAGCTTATACGAAACATATAGAAGAAATATCATTAACACCGATAAATTTTGGCAAACAAAGATTGCATTATTATATGCCTCATATATACATATATGCAATGCATATAGAAGATGTGAATGATATATGATGAATGTGAAAATAACATCAAACTAGAGGTGACAATTTTTACCCATGTCAAAGAAAATGGATTTGTTTGGGTAAACAATTGTAGTATAATAGGTTTAAATGGGTAACATCATAATATTGAATGGGTTGAGATAGGTAGCACTTAAACACAATACGGGTCAAGATGGGTAATCAAAAAAGCATGCAAATCCAATGGATTCAAACATTTAAGAATGATTAATAGGACATATTTGATAAGAAAATTACTAAAAATTATCCAAATGGACTATTTGCTTACTTTAAGTTAAACTAAATTGATGATTTTTAAGAACAATCCATTTAGACCCAAACTGATTTTGGTTAAAACCCGTTCTAACCCGCACTCATCCTGACCCGAACCCGTTCTGATCCGTTACCCAACCCGACCATTTTGTCAGGCATACATCAAACATAACAAAACATGTACGTCTAACTTTCAATAAGCCTCAAGTGCCACGTATTATGTCAGCTAGGGAGCTGACCCATTTAGCTGGTCATCGAGTTTGCAAATATGCATAAAAAAACGTATTAACCGAATAGGTATCAGTTTCAAACTAGTTAAAAACAACTTTTTTGTGTTGGCTTTAGGTTTTGTAAAAAAAAAAAAGGGCGGTTTAGACTTGGTGTAGGGCTCAAGTGACAAAACCGGTTTTTCCAACTAATTAATTGATCAACTTAAGTAAAAAATCAATTATTTTGTGGGTAAATGGTTTCAATGTTTAAATCAGTTTCGATGTTTTTGAGATCGAAACCAGTTTCAATGGTCAAATTGTTTTGGAAACGTTGACCAGTCAACAAAAACGGTTATTCCGTGACAAGTTTTCGACCAAGTTATGCGCCTCTTAGCCTGTATGCTGGCTTAGCTCACAAGTTTGGTCTAACGGCTCCATCCTTGATCGGCAGCTCAATTGTTGAACCAAACTTTACCGGCTTATTGATTTAGCCAACTTTTAAATTAAAAACCAAACTTTTTTTTTATTGAATTCGCCATATTTTATTATTTATATAATTCAGGTTCACTTCAATGGACCCTATTAACCACCCCTTGATTCAACCACTCTCTACACTACTACAAAACACGGGATTTCCTTCCAAAATTATGGTTGCAAAATAGTGTCAATTGCCATTTTAATGACCAATTTGCTACCATAAAGGTGGTGAGAAAATCTCTGGTGGCAAATGGCCTATTACCACGATTTTGCCACCATTTTATTTTTTGCTACCATAATGTAGCCACCAAGAAAATGGTCAAAAATGTTGCTACCATTTTTTTGCTATCATTTTTTTGCTACCATTTTGCTACCAATATGCTATAATTTTGCTACCATTTTGTTGGAATCTGTAGCCACTTTCTCACAAATCCTATATATGAATATCATTATAGCTACCATTTTCTCACCAATCCTCAATCCCATATATACCTGATCATTTCATTTCACATGCCAAATCTCAGAACTTAAAATTGTATAAATTTCAAAATAACCAAACATAATAAAATTATAAACAAAATATCTCAAGTAATAAAAAAAGATTAAACATCAAACATAATACAAACTATCCAAACATAATAAATGTCTAAACAGAATTAAAAGTATTTTATAGTCTATTTCCGGATCAATGTTTTTCAACTTATCTTCAATTTTTGACATCCGATTGCTCATAGTTTCCTTGTCTATCTTATGTTTTTCCTTTTCAGCCTCCAACTCAGCAATAATTCCATTTAATCTTTCTTTTTCTTCTTTTTCCTTCAAAATCTCCTTAATAATCTCATTCAACTTTTCATTCTACAAAACAACCAATAAAAAATTATAAGGGTCAAATTCAGTTTAAGTTACAAATAAAATTCATAATAGGTCAAGTTTGTTTGGTGAAGATGATGTTCGTAATGGCATCGGTTCATATCTCACTAGAATACTTAAGTTATAAAACTAAGCAAGTAATAACACCAATCATAGTCTCATGTGGAATCAAACTCAAACTTATTATTCATAAACATAATAAAATTAACATACCTCAGGGTCTACTTGCCAAGTGTGTTAAAGTCATTAACGCTACTTGATCCATACACTTTTCTTTTATTCTTGCCACTGACAGCTCGTGACCACAAGTCTTCGTAAAATTTGGGATGTTTGCTATGTTCATCCCCATACTTCTCCACAAGATATCCATCATATTTATCCTATTCAAATAAATACATAATTACATTATTTGAAGCATAGAAACCAAAGTTGATAAATTTGAGGCACTAAGTTGAGTCGGAAATTTCTTGGGATACTCTCAATCAACAAAGGGTTACAAAAATGGCAAAAAAGAAAACACATTTGGTTGTTAGATTATTAATTGTTAAAATTTTAAATTAAATTGTTATTCGGTAATTGTATAAACTGTTAACAGTTTCTTATTGGATTAATATTTTATGTCAGCTGTCTTGTACTCTGTTAAATTGAGTTACTTGTCATTAGTTTACTTCCAAATTAATTTATATAAAGTTACTTGTCATTAATTTCTTTCTAAAATAATCTATATATATTTTTTTATATCAGCGCTTTGCATATGTGAGACTAACCTTTCAACTCAGGCGTTGGTTTCCTGGGCTCTAAGCTCTTTACACCTTTTATAACCCAAAAGCAGTGAGCTGCTATCGTTTGAAATCATGTTTTTAAGAGACCATAAAAATATTAAGGCTTTTAATGTTTATAATCTATCATCTTTTAAATTATTATTTTACTTTAAATTAAAAAGGCAATTGAATCAATTAAAAGTCTCCTTTAAATTAGGGGTATTTACATAATTTCCCTTTCTAACTTGTAAAATTTTTTTTTTGATAAGGGGCTTTTTCATTGACCAGGTACCCCAAGGTTTTTGGGCTTTTTTACAATGTATATTCCTTTTTTTTCTTTTGTTTTTCTTTATTTTTTATTTTTTTGGTGTGTGGTGGTCGTGGGGGTATTCATGGCATGATGGGATGATGTAGCACCGCTCATGCTCAGTGCACACCACACATGGCCTAATAGTTCAATGCTCAGGCATTATGCTCTAGAATCTAGATGGTTGAATCTAAAATTTTTATGAGATTGTGTGATAACATTTTAAATGTGATTTTATTTCCATAAACCGCCTAAATACGAATAACGAGCATGAAGCTTCTTAATATGAATAGAAAATTATATGAACTTGCTCACCACTTTATCTAACACGGCGGGTGGCCGTGGTAAGAATAATGACAGAGGAGGTAGGAATGGTTCAAGAGGGAGAGGAATGAGTCGAGGTAGAGGGGATCGCTGGGGTGGCAGATCTACTCAGGAGCATGGAGCTTGGGGTCGTAAAACCCGTGATAAAAGCCAGGTCAAGTGTTTTGAATGTAATCAACTTGGGCATTATGCCTCTGAATGCAAGCAGAAGAAAACACAAGATCCAAAAATAAACCTCACTCAACAACAAGAAGATGAACACTCGTTATTAAGTGTTTGTGGGGAAGAGAGTGAATCCATGGTACTGATAAATAAAGAAAAAGTGCACTTGCAACAATACATGGGAGACAAAAGTAACAAGGACATATGGTACTTGGATAATGGGGCAAGTAATCATATGACAGGCTGTAAAGATTTATTTGCAGAGCTAGAAGAAAAAGTTACTGGTCAAGTCAGATTTGGAGATGGGTCAAAAGTCCAAATCAGAGGCAAATGTACACTCTTATTTGATTCTAAAAATGGTGATCAGTTTGTATTACCCAATGTGTATTATATACATGCACTGCACAACAATATTATGAGTCTAGGTCAAATGACAGAAGATGCATATGATGTGAGAATGACAAAAGATTATTTAAAGGTACATGATGTGAAAGGCAGGTTGATAATGAAAGTGTACAGGTCTCCAAACAGACTGTACAAACAAATGTTGATTCTTGGGAAGCCAGCTTGTTTGACCATGAAGCTAGAAGAAGATAGTTGGCTGTGGCATGCCCGAATGGGTCATGCAAATTTTACTGTACTTGAAAACATGGCCAGGAAAGGTTATGTCACAGGTTTGCCATGTATCACAAATCCAAAACAAACTTGTGAAGATTGTTTGGTAGCTAAACAAACAAGACGTAGCTTTCCAAAAGAAAGTGAATGGAGAGCAAATGAGCCACTAAAACTCATTCATGCCGATCTATGTGGACCGATCACACCACAAACGAAAGGAGGTAATCGATATTTTCTGTTATTAGTTGACGACTACTCTAGATATATGTGGGTTTATTTGCTTAAATCAAAAGACGAGGCTTTCACAAAATTTAAGCAGTTCAAGATACAAGTTGAAAAGGAGACTTCTTATGCAATAAAGATGCTAAGAACCGATCGAGGTGGTGAATTTAATTCACAGAAATTCAATGAATTCTGTCAAGAAGAAGGAATTAGGCGGCAGTTGTCGGCTCCTCATACACTACAACAAAATGGTGTTGTGGAACGTCGCAACAGAACCATACTTGGGATGACACGATCACTATTGAGAACGATGAAGGTACCAGATTCCTTTTGGGGTGAAGCTATTCGAAATTCAGTATACTTACTCAACCGAGTAGGAACAAAGGCACTCAAGAACTCAACCCCATTTGAAGCTTGGAGAGGGCATAAGCCAACACTTCATCACTTGAAGGTGTTTGGATGCACAACCTTTGTGAAAGTTGAGACACATCAGAAAAAACTCAGTAATCGGTGTGAAGCAATGGTTTACCTTGGAATGGAGGAAGGAAGCAAGGCATACAGGTTATTTAGCCCTAATCAGAAGAGGATTGTGATTTCCAGAGATGTTGAATTTGACGAAAGAAAGCCATGGGCCTGTGTCACACCCCGGGCTCTCGGCGGCCCGGGCGCTGCGACCCGATTGGTTTCATTGATAATTACTGTCTCGGTCAGAGTTTATTATTCGTTTTAATACGTTTCAGCGGAAGCTTCGTTTCATAAATTCGTAATTTTATAAATAATTCACATGCATGGAAGTGAAAACCGTTTTTCATGATTTATAAATAGTTCATACGCGTGGGTATGAAAAACCATATTTTCATTGCCTGTAAATAACTTTTCAGGATTTTATAAAATTTCATATGCATAGATATGAACACCACATTTTATTTTATTTTAAACCGAGTTTTTACAAACATATATTTTACATATCTCGGTTTACACGGGACTTGGAGATATAACTCCAATCGCTCCTCGTTTCGCCACAAGATTTTTATTTAAGGCGTCATAGGCCCTAAACCTCTAATCTTGCTTCTGATTTGTCATTCATTATTACCTGAAAAGTTTTTGAAAATAAAACGTCAACATAAAGTTGGTGAATACAAGTAACAGACTCGATATGTAAGCATAGCATGTTCGGTCCTTTAACCATAAGTAATATTGGCAATACTACACATTTAGCAGGTTATTTCACTGATCGATACAACTACTGCATACACTGGTTTATAACTGTCACTGGTTAGGAACTACAGCGCAGCGCGTCTTACGTTTTGTTCCCTCCAGCCCACAGCTGGTCACTGGTTAGATTGCCTGCGCAATACGTCTTACGTTTAACCTTCCAGCCCACCTGTACCAGCCACGTATGGGAATTTCACCCATATGCGGATACGATTTGCAAATCATACGTATACTAATAGCCTAAATGTTGGTCACGTAGTATCCCTTTATGCGTCAAAGTTTAAACAAACCATGCTAAAAAATAATTTATAAATTTAAAAAGAAGTTAAATGTATTCACCTGAATTTTGGGTTGGTTGGGTGACAGCTTAGAACTTCTCAATATAAATTTGGGCAGCGTTTCGTATAATTATTCTGCAAAGAAGATTTATTTATTTATTAATATTAATATTATTATTATTACGATTTATTCTTATGATTATTATTATTATTAATATTATTATTATTATTTATTTTTCTTTTATGATTATTATTATTATTATTTTAAGTAAACTACAATTTATAATATATACATAGGGTCGGATCCTAATCCTAACCCTATAGGTTAATATTATATTAAATCCCTAAATTTATAAGTTTAACTAATAAATTAAATGATATACTTTTATAACTATCTCTAAGGGATGATTCCTGAGGCTGTTTATTTTCGGTTCCTAAAACATATCATAAGTTTAACACAATATTTGTACAACTATGGAATCGAATCTTAACCTTAACCGTATAATAACTTAATAGTATAAAATAAATTTAATTTATGAGTAAAATTAAAAATTTAGATTCCATACCCAAACATGTACCGTGACTTCTATGTAGAGAGGATCGTGAGCTACTTCTTCTGTTCTTTCATTTTACTTTCTTTTGAATGAACTTAGTTCTCAATTTAACATATGTTAACCGACGTTGTATATAAATATAAATATATATATATATATATTTAATGGGTTAGTCGTTCCAAGAAAAGGATGTATATCCTTTAGATTATACGTGGAAGTCCATATTCCATTTTCAATTTTTTTGAATGACACCTGCGCTTTATACATGCCATATTCTTGATTAATTTTTTTTTTATTATTATTATTATAATTAATTAAACACAACTTTTGTTTTACTCTTGTAAGTTTTCAAATAATGAGTTTTATAAAATTATAAATATATGGGTAGAATCTGCTCATTTTTCTCTACGTTTCGACTTAAGTTTC
The DNA here is from genome assembly GCA_009363875.1 of Mikania micrantha. Lineage (NCBI taxonomy): Eukaryota > Viridiplantae > Streptophyta > Magnoliopsida > Asterales > Asteraceae > Mikania > Mikania micrantha. The sequence continues at coordinate 86,772,170 of CM018695.1, read as the reverse complement.
GTTAAAAACTGACAAGGTTTAATTATAATATATTTTATTAATTTTTGGGCGGTCTCCTATAAGAGTAACTAATCGTTCAAGCAACGATTATTTCTAATAATTGTTTTATCTTACCTATTCGTTTAAACGAACGATAAAATCTTGAACATTTATTTTTATTTTTATTTTTTTTTATTATTATTAATTTTTTTTTTATATACTCATATAATAAACTATTTTATATTATTAGATGTGACAGATTTTTATTATTATATTTTTGACTAGTAATCTTTAAATAATAAACGATATTTTATTTATGTATAAAACGGGATGTTACATCCTCCCCACCTTTGTTTTAATCTCGTCCTCGAGATTATTGAAATAGGTGTGGGTATTTATTTCTCATCTCTGACTCCAGTTCCCATGTGTATTCAGGACCACGTCTGGAGTTCCATTTAACTTTAACTAACACTAACTTCTTACGCTTGAGTCTCTTTTCTCGGCGGTCTTCGATTTGAAGTGGTTGTTCGATAAATTTTAGTTTTTCATTTACTTCAACATCTTGAAGTGGCATTAATAATGATTCATCGGCCAAACATTTTCGAAGATTAGAAACGTGAAACACATCGTGTACTCCGGCCATTTCTTCCGGTAGTTCAAGCTGATAAGCCACCGGTCCGATTCGTTTAGTAATTTTGAAAGGTCCGACATAACGTGGACTTAACTTTCCCTTTTTACCGAATCGTACTATTCCTTTCCATGGTGAAACTTTGAGTAGTACTTTATCACCAACATTGAATTCTAATGGCTTTCTTCTTCGATCTGCATAGCTCCTTTGTCGATCTCTAGCCGTTTTTAATCTTTCTCTAATTTGAAAGACTTTGTCAGTTGTTTCTTGCACGATTTCTGGACCAGACAACTGATTTTCACCAATTTCAGACCAACAAACTGGTGTTCTACACTTTCTTCCGTAAAGAGCTTCAAACGGTGCAGTCTGAATACTTGAGTGATAACTATTATTATAGGAAAATTCCATTAAAGGTAAGTGATCATCCCAGCTTCCTCCAAAGTCTATCACACAAGCTCGGAGCATATCTTCCAACGTTTGGATGGTTCTTTCACTCTGTCCATCAGTTTGTGGATGATAAGCAGTGCTGAAATTTAAACGTGTCCCGAGAGCTTTTTGAAAACTTTGCCAGAATCGAGACGTAAAACGACTATCCCTATCTGACACAATGGATAATGGCACACCGTGTAAAGATACAATCTCATTTACATACAACTGTGCCAGTTTATCCATAGAATAAGTTTCTTTCATTGATAGGAAATGAGCAGACTTGGTTAGTCTATCAACGATAACCCAAATCGTATCATTCCCACGACTGGTTCGGGGAAGTTTAGTTATAAAGTCCATGGTTATCATTTCCCATTTCCAAACAGGTAGTTCCAGTTGTTGCAACATACCAGAAGGTTTCTGGTGTTCAGCTTTAACTTGTGAACAAGTTAAACATCTTGCAACATATGCGGCGATATCTTTCTTCATACCAATCCACCAATAGTTCTCTTTTAGATTCTTGTACATTTTATCGCTTCCTGGGTGCATCATGTATTTAGATTTATGTGCTTCTTCTAATATTCTTTCTCTTAAGCCGCCAGTGACCGGCACCCAGATTCTTGTGTTCATTCGAAGAATTTCATCGTCTCTTTTGACCAGTTGTTCAGTCATGCCCTTCATTCCTTCTTTTTCCTTGTTTTCATCTTCTTGGGCTTGTTTCTGTGCTTCTTTAATTTGATTAAACAAATCAACTTGTAGTTCTAGCCGTAAAGCACGTACTCTTCTCGGTTTCTCTATCTCCTTTCGGCTTAAGGCATCGGCAACCACATTTGCCTTTCCTTCATGATAGATAATTTCACAGTCATAATCATTCAAAGTTTCCATCCATCTTCGTTGTCGCATATTCAGTTCCTTCTGATCAAAGATATACTTTAAACTCTTGTGATCAGTATAAACTGTGAAATGAACTCCATACAAATAATGTCTCCATAACTTTAATGCAAAGATTATGGCGCCTAACTCCAAATCATGAGTCACATAGTTCTTCTCATGAGTCTTCAATTGGCGTGATGCATATGCAATAACTTTGTTTCGTTGCATCAATACGCATCCTAATCCTGTATGAGAAGCATCACAATAGACAACGAAGTCTTCAACACCTTCAGGTAATGCTAGGATTGGAGCGTGAGTTAACTTATCTTTAAGAATTTGGAATGCTTCAATTTGCTTAGTACCCCACTCAAATTTTACAGATTTTCGAGTCAATGAGGTAAGAGGAACGGCTATTCGGGAGAAATTCTGAATAAATCGTCGATAATAACCCGCCAAGCCTAAGAAACTACGCACCTCTGTTGGTGACTTGGGGTTCTCCCATTTGGTAATAGCTTCTATCTTAGACGGATCCACTTGAATACCTTGAGCATTAATAACATGCCCTAGAAATTGTACTTCAGTGAGCCAGAAGTCACATTTGGAGAATTTAGCATACAATTTCTCATGTTTTAGTAATTCAAGTAGAGTTCTAAGATGTATAGCATGATCCTCGGGTGTTTTTGAATAAATAAGAATATCATCAATGAACACAATGATGAATTTGTCCAGATAAGGTTTACATATCCGGTTCATCATGTCCATAAAAGCAGCTGGAGCATTAGTAAGTCCAAATGGCATAACAGTGAACTCATAATGCCCATACCTTGTACGGAAAGCAGTTTTAGGAATATCTTCTTCCTGGACCTTCAGTTGATGATATCCTGATCGAAGATCAATTTTAGAAAAATGACAAGCTCCTTGAAGTTGATCGAATAAATCGTCAATTCGTGGGAGTGGATACTTGTTCTTAATTGTCACCTTATTTAGCTCTCTGTAATCAATGCACATCCGCATCGACCCATCTTTCTTCTTGACGAATAAGATTGGAGCTCCCCAAGGTGATGAGCTAGGTCGAATAAAACCTTTTTCCAATAGCTCGTCTAATTGTTTCTTGAGTTCTTTCATTTCCGTCGGTGCCAACCTATAAGGAGATTTAGCAATTGGAGCAGTACCTGGTACCAGATTGATATTGAATTCTACTTCACGTTCTGGTGGTAAACCAGGCAATTCATCTGGAAACACATCGGGAAAATCAGCTACAACAGGTACGTCTTTCAGTTTCTTCTTTTCTTGATCTTCAGTTGTGACTGAGACTAGGTAAGCTAAACAACCTTTGTTTAGATATTTTGTAGCTTTGATCATTGAAATGATTCCAACATTATTCGTTGGCTTATCACCTTTGATGATCAATTTTCCTCCCGTTGGAACACGAACTTCAATGGATTTGGTGTCGCATAAGATACAGGCTTGGTTTATAGCTAACCAATCCATTCCAATTACCGCATCAAAACCGGCCAATTTCATTGGTAAGAATTTCACAGGTATGTTGTGCTTAAAGAGTGTGATCTTACCATTTCCTAATGCTTCATTTATTTTGACTACATCACCATTGGCAGTTTCTACCAGATAAGGTTTATCTACTTTCACTAATGGTTCATTTAGAAGCTTACAGAAATCATAATCAATAAAGCTTTGATTTGCTCCCGAATCAAACAAAACCTTAGCGTAAACATTATTGATAAGAAACGTACCGGTAATGACATCCGGCATGTCCGCAGCTTCTTTTGCATTAAGGACAAAAGCTCTAGTTGTCTTCTTTGCATTTGGTTCAGCTTTTATTCCTAAACCACCAGCCCCGCTAACTCCACTTGCCTTGATCAACTTAGGACATTCATTTCGATAGTGTCCTTGTTCATTGCAGTTGAAGCACGTCACCATTTTCTTTCTTCGGCATTCATCCACTGTATGACCCGTCAATTTGCAATGACTGCAAAATTTTGGTCGAAGACATTTTCCCAAATGATTTTTCCCACACATTTTACATCGTGGGATAACACCGCTACCTCCTTCCTTCCTTTCAAACTTTCCTGCAGGTTTCTTTGAACCTTGATTGACCTTTTGGATCGTTTCTAGACTTTTCTTTTCTTCCTGGGTTCTCACCATCCCATCAGTAAGCAATCCTGCAAGCTCAACGGCTGAATCAATGGTCTGAGGCATCGCCGCCTTGACCATATCTCGAATTTCACTAATCAGTCCCCAGATATAGCGACTGATCAGGTTTGATTCTGGTGTCACAAGGTGTGGCACCAATCGAGCATACTCAAAGTACTTTGAAGTGTACTCACGATGCCCAGCACCGACCATGCGGTGAGTCAGAAATTTTCGCTCGATTTGTTCCTTCTCATTCATTGGGCAAAACTTTCGAGTTACGAGATCTCGAAAACTTTCCCAAATCATAGCATACGCATTGGTTCTACCTTTGGTTTGAATAATGGAGTTCCACCATTCCAATGCTCCGTCTTTAAAGGAATTTGAAGCATACAGAACCATGTCTTCTTCGGCACATTTGCTGATAGCAATTACCGCTTCAATCTTTTCGAGCCATCTTAACGCTACCACAGCTCCTTCTGTTCCAGCGAACTCAGGAGGTTTACAAGATTGGAATGTTTTGTATGAACATCCTTCAGTTCTAAATCTTTTTGCACTAGAAGCTTTGGTATTCTCATTGTTCGAACCAGACACCTCTTTCGCTTTTGTCACAGTATTCTCTGGATTCGAATTTTCATTATTTTTCATAGCCGCAATAATCGTAGGTATTGCGTCTTTAATTTCTTTTGCTATTATTTCCTTAAGTTCAGCCTTTTGAATCACATGTTCATTAGCATCTGTGTGCGTTCTCTTTCGCCCACGAGTGTTTGCAGATGGTCCGCCAGAATTATGATTTCGAGACATTGTCTACAAAATATGACATTTGAAAAGGTCATAAAATACTTCATCGTAATTTAGCTTATAAGCTATCATCATAATTCATCATATTAATCATTCTTAGTATTTCAAGTATTCTACTCTACCTATTCCTTTGATAGGCACTTATCTCAGTTTGGTTAAAGCTTAGATACAATCATTAGTACCTATTTCGCTAAAACCAGGAGCTCTGATACCAACCTGTCACACCCCGGGCTCTCGGCGGCCCGGGCGCTGCGACCCGATTGGTTTCATTGATAATTACTGTCTCGGTCAGAGTTTATTATTCGTTTTAATACGTTTCAGCGGAAGCTTCGTTTCATAAATTCGTAATTTTATAAATAATTCACATGCATGGAAGTGAAAACCGTTTTTCATGATTTATAAATAGTTCATACGCGTGGGTATGAAAAACCATATTTTCATTGCCTGTAAATAACTTTTCAGGATTTTATAAAATTTCATATGCATAGATATGAACACCACATTTTATTTTATTTTAAACCGAGTTTTTACAAACATATATTTTACATATCTCGGTTTACACGGGACTTGGAGATATAACTCCAATCGCTCCTCGTTTCGCCACAAGATTTTTATTTAAGGCGTCATAGGCCCTAAACCTCTAATCTTGCTTCTGATTTGTCATTCATTATTACCTGAAAAGTTTTTGAAAATAAAACGTCAACATAAAGTTGGTGAATACAAGTAACAGACTCGATATGTAAGCATAGCATGTTCGGTCCTTTAACCATAAGTAATATTGGCAATACTACACATTTAGCAGGTTATTTCACTGATCGATACAACTACTGCATACACTGGTTTATAACTGTCACTGGTTAGGAACTACAGCGCAGCGCGTCTTACGTTTTGTTCCCTCCAGCCCACAGCTGGTCACTGGTTAGATTGCCTGCGCAATACGTCTTACGTTTAACCTTCCAGCCCACCTGTACCAGCCACGTATGGGAATTTCACCCATATGCGGATACGATTTGCAAATCATACGTATACTAATAGCCTAAATGTTGGTCACGTAGTATCCCTTTATGCGTCAAAGTTTAAACAAACCATGCTAAAAAATAATTTATAAATTTAAAAAGAAGTTAAATGTATTCACCTGAATTTTGGGTTGGTTGGGTGACAGCTTAGAACTTCTCAATATAAATTTGGGCAGCGTTTCGTATAATTATTCTGCAAAGAAGATTTATTTATTTATTAATATTAATATTATTATTATTACGATTTATTCTTATGATTATTATTATTATTAATATTATTATTATTATTATTTATTTTTCTTTTATGATTATTATTATTATTATTTTAAGTAAACTACAATTTATAATATATACATAGGGTCGGATCCTAATCCTAACCCTATAGGTTAATATTATATTAAATCCCTAAATTTATAAGTTTAACTAATAAATTAAATGATATACTTTTATAACTATCTCTAAGGGATGATTCCTGAGGCTGTTTATTTTCGGTTCCTAAAACATATCATAAGTTTAACACAATATTTGTACAACTATGGAATCGAATCTTAACCTTAACCGTATAATAACTTAATAGTATAAAATAAATTTAATTTATGAGTAAAATTAAAAATTTAGATTCCATACCCAAACATGTACCGTGACTTCTATGTAGAGAGGATCGTGAGCTACTTCTTCTGTTCTTTCATTTTACTTTCTTTTGAATGAACTTAGTTCTCAATTTAACATATGTTAACCGACGTTGTATATAAATATAAATATATATATATATATATTTAATGGGTTAGTCGTTCCAAGAAAAGGATGTATATCCTTTAGATTATACGTGGAAGTCCATATTCCATTTTCAATTTTTTTGAATGACACCTGCGCTTTATACATGCCATATTCTTGATTAATTTTTTTTTTTATTATTATTATTATTATAATTAATTAAACACAACTTTTGTTTTACTCTTGTAAGTTTTCAAATAATGAGTTTTATAAAATTATAAATATATGGGTAGAATCTGCTCATTTTTCTCTACGTTTCGACTTAAGTTTCGTTAAAAACTGACAAGGTTTAATTATAATATATTTTATTAATTTTTGGGCGGTCTCCTATAAGAGTAACTAATCGTTCAAGCAACGATTATTTCTAATAATTGTTTTATCTTACCTATTCGTTTAAACGAACGGTAAAATCTTGAACATTTATTTTTATTTTTATTTTTTTTTATTATTATTAATTTTTTTTTTTATATACTCATATAATAAACTATTTTATATTATTAGATGTGACAGATTTTTATTATTATATTTTTGACTAGTAATCTTTAAATAATAAACGATATTTTATTTATGTATAAAACGGGATGTTACAGCCTGGAAGGAGTCCAATACAGATGAAGCGTCCACTCCACCTATGTGGGTCTTTAATGAAGATGGGAGCCCAAGTGTTGAAGTTCCGGCCCATGAAGTAGAGGAGGTAAGTTCTGTAACTCCTTTAACCCTAACCCCAAATTCTGTGAATTTTGTTTCCACAGGTACACCATTCCAAGTCAGTTCTTCACAATCGAACTCAAATCATTCATCACGTGATGAAACAACAGCCTTTGATCATTCTCCTATACGTGGGTTTCGAAAAATTGAAGACATCTATCAAGGAACAAATTCGCTAACTGAAGCTGAAGTTTGCAATTTGTATGATCGAAATCAAGAGCTGCTGCTAATTGGGGATGAACCAGTCTCCTTTGAAGAAGCTGTGACTAAGGAAGCATGGAGAAAGGCTATGGAGAGCGAATTAGCAGCAATTGAAAAAAATAATATCTGGGTTTTAGCTAAATTGCCACCAAAACAAAAGGCAATTGGGTTAAAATGGGTATTCAAGCTAAAAAAAGATGCAGGGGGAAATGTAACGAAACACAAGGCACGTTTGGTCGCGAAAGGGTATGTTCAAGAACCAGGTGTTGATTTTGATGAAGCTTTCGCCCCGGTTGCACGTATGGAAACCATCAGGCTTCTCTTGGCGATAGCAGTGAACGAGAAGTGGCTTGTACATCACTTGGATGTTAAGTCGGCATTCTTGAATGGGGATCTCAAAGAAGAAGTGTATGTAACTCAACCGATTGGTTTTGTAATCAAAGGAAAAGAAGAAAAAGTTTATCGGTTGAATAAAGCACTTTACGGCTTGAGACAGGCTCCAAGAGCATGGAATATGCGACTGGATAAGACGCTCAAAGACTTAGGATTTGCCAGATGCCCACAGAAGCAGGTTGTTTATAAGGTACATAAACCCAATCTAATTCTGATTGTAGGTGTGTATGTAGATGATCTCATAGTCACCGGGTCAAGTGAAAAGAGCATTCAAGAATTTAAGAGGAAGATGATGAGTATATTTGAAATGAGTGATTTGGGTATACTGTCATACTACCTGGGAATTGCAGTAACTCAAAAGGAAGATGCAATTTTACTCACTCAACAGGGATATGCAAACAAAATTATAAAAGCTGCACATCTAGAAAATCGTAACAGTGCACAATTTCCAATGGATTCAAAGTTGCAGTTGACAAAAGATGAGCATGGGAAGCCAGTAAATGCTACAAATTACCAAAGAATTGTTGGAAGTCTTCGGTATCTAATTAATACCAGACCATATTTGAGCTACTCTGTTGGAGTTGTGAGCAAGTTTATGCAAAATCCTAAAGAATGTCACTTGGCAGCTATAAAGCAAATTTTAAGGTATGTAAGAGGTACAATTGGCTATGGTCTAAAATACAGCAGGGGTGGTGATGGCAGATTAGTTGGGTACAATGACAGTAGTCATGGTATTGATGTGGAAGACCGGAGGAGCACCACAGGTTTGGCATTTTATTACTCAGGAAATTTGATAACTTGGGCATCACAGAATCAAAGAACAGTGGCATTGAGCTCCTGTGAAGCTGAATTTATGGCTACAACTGCAGCGGCATGTAAAGGGTTGTGGTTGAGAAATTTAGTGAGTGATCTCTTGGATGTGAAGGCGCAAAAGGTACAGATTTTGGTTGACAATGAGTCTGCAATTGCCTTAATGAAAAATCCCATTTTTCATGGAAGAAGTAAACATATAGATACAAAGTATCATTTCATTCGTGAATGCGTGGAGCAAGATCAAGTATATGTTGAACATGTGAGTGGTGAAATGCAGAAAGCAGACATACTCACAAAAGCTTTATCTCGAGTCAAATTTGCTGGAATGAGGAAATCCATTGGAGTTGAAGAGTTGATGAAAGAAGTCAACATTAAGGGGGGAAGTGTTAGGTAAATGTTGATCGAAAGTCTAGAAGTCAGAACGTTGATCGAAGTTCAAGGAGAATAAACATTGCAGTGAACGTTGAGAAGACCTGGTTTAGAGGAAAACAGTTGTTTCTTTTGTTATAAATATCATTTAATGTTTCTTTGTTTGATGTACTCTCTCAATTAGTCGAAAATCTCTTGTAATCATTCAGCTATTTCATTTATTTAACGACTATACTTGTTTTTCTGTCATTCAATTTTATATCTGATAATCAACATCATGAACAAATCATACTTGGTTCTCTTGAAAGAATTTATGCTTTAAGAATTATAGTTTCTGTGTTTGCTTAATATGGGTTATGGGTATATGAAAGCAAGTGTGCTAATGTTTTTAAAATGAGCAAAAAGAATGCTAAATTTCATACCTCCAGCCAAACAGAGGTAGTTTCACTTCCTGTGAACAAGTATTGACTGGCAAAAATAGTGCCACCCTTCTTCACGGCCTGTAAAGAGTGAAAACCACACAAACAGTCTCGTTCGTAAGCATATATGGCCACTAAAAAGGGTCAGAATTAACTAAAGATCACATGCAGACATCTATCTTGATCCATGTTAAAGGAAGGAAATTAACACACCTTGTTTCATTCTGAATAGATTCAACAATTATGTCTTCCATAGAGAGAACAAGGTGCTTGCAAGGAAGATTGTACTTTACAAGAAATGCTAATTCTTCAACCTGCACATCCATTATGTAGTTCAAACAAACAAATACATCAGACAAGATCTTCTCTCTCTTCAAAATACCACATAGATCATGGCTTAAGTTCTAGATTAAATAAAATGTTATTTATACACACATCAGAAAAAAAAACCATGCAATAAAATAAAAGAAACAAAGTACAAAACAAGAATACTAACCTGAACTGGAAAAGAATGCTGAAACAATTCTAACAACATGAACAATCAATGCCACATAGAAAAGAGGTTGATTCTGCCAACCTAAGAAGAAAGAATCATTAACAACCTCAAGATTATAACCCTCAGAAGGATAATGGAGTCTTAACAGCAATTTATGTTATTTTGATTATGCCAAGCTACACTAATTGTTTACCCATATCTACCCATTTATCTTGCTATGGGTCAAGATTGACAAGTATAATTTTCTGTATCATTAATAAATAAATTATAAAAATTGATCAAAAACCTTATTTTTATGTACATTGTTTTGGATCTTAACAAATAACATACACCCTGCATTATTCCAATCTAAGCAATTGCTAGCTCAGGGATACTTGCTAGCTCAGAATTCTTATCACTATACCTGATAGTAGTAATTGCATAATATTTAATATTAGATTATAAGAATGTTAGACATAATTGTTAAACAAGTTAGAGAAAGTTAATGAGTCATTTGTGGTAAATAAGTGATAGTTGTGTTTTATGTGTAAATATGTAATATGTAAATATTAGAAGGGTTAAGATGTAAATATGTCAATAGTTTTAGGGTTATAAATACCCACATATGTGTCTGTAAAAAATCATATCGATCATTTGATCAATCATCAGAAATTCTTACGTATGTTCATTTCAAAATTCTCATTCTTCAAATCTTCAATTGTGTGTTCATATTGAGATCTTGGGCATCAATTGGCATCAGAGCATAGGGCTCCTGAAGATTCAAGTTTTAATTTTGTGTTTGGGAAACCGATCATCACTGTGGGTGCTTGGATTTCCGTCGTGCAGTATCGATCACGCTGAAGGCAATGATTGAGGCTGTGCGGTTTTGTTCTTAACATCAATCATCAAGAGGATGATTGAATTTCATTTTTGATTTCAATTCCAATCAAGGCAAGAGGCTGCAATTGGAGTTTTTTCTTAGAGACCAATCATCAAAAGGGTGATTTAAGTCGGTTGTGTAATCCCGATCAAAGCAAGAGGCTGCGATTGGAGTTTGTTTGGGGAAGCCAATCATCAAGAGGGTGATTGAACCTTTTTTTTTTCCAATTTCGACACCACTGAGGGTGTTCTAGTGTGCAGTACCGTTTACGCAAGAGGCGTTGATTGGGCTGTTCTATCCTTGAAAATCAATCACCAAGTGGGTGAATAATTTGTGTTTGATTTCAAATCCGATCAAAGTAAGGGAGGCGATTGGATTTTGTTTTAATCAGAGAGCAGAGACAAATCAAAAGGATTTGGTATTGCTCGTTGCATAAAAATTTTCATTTTTTTGTTGTTTGATTGCTCTTAGTTCGCACAAATCAAGAGGATTAAGTGTGATTGTTGGTTGCTCGAAAATCAAGAAGCAAATTTTTTGTGGTGTTGTTTTTTTTGATTGAAAGTCAGAACCAAGGAGCAAATTGGGTTATATAATTTCAGACACAAATTTTGAGTATTTGTTGTCTGTGTATCATACCCCAAGGAATCAAACATAGCAGGGGATTATTTGGTTCCTGTTCCAAACGTTAATCAAGAGGTTTTGGGTTGTTCTTTGATTATTAATTAAAGAAAAAAAAGGGTGTTTGATATTGTTGTTTAATTGGAAATCAAAAGGCATTTTGTGTTGCTTTTGTTTGAAAACTCAGAACCAAGTCGCTACTGGCTTCGTTTACTATTTCCTCGAAAGACCAGAAACAAAACAAAGGCTAAAGAGTTTTTGTGGGTGTTTGCCATTGCTGATCAAAGACTAAGGCCATGAGGGCTATTATTATTGTTTTTTTTTGAATGTGATTTTGGTTCATCACTAGAGGAAAGGAAGCCATGAGGGCTACAGTTGTTTGCATGTGATTTGTTCCATCAATAAAAAAAGGCCATGAGGGCTGTGTTTGAGATGAGTGATTGGAACCAAAAACATAACCAGTCAAGTGCAAATCCGAGAGAAGGCAATGCGTGTTTCAATGATGAGTGTGGTAGATTCAAGAGAGATCATGTACCCATCTTTTCAAAGCAATTGGGTCAAGAGGACTAAAAGAGGTAAAGTGCTCAGTTTAAAACACAGTTGTATTCATAAATTTGCATTGAATTCGAAAGGAAAAGGAAACCAAGACGTGTGATACGATCAAACCTTGAATGAATCAATCAAAGAAAAACATCATGTGATATGAGAATTGTGTGAGGCAATTAAGATCTGTGATAGATCAAATAGAAAAGCATAATACAAAGTTGTGTGAGACAACTAAATAAGAAAAATAAAGGCAAGAGAGGATTTGTGTGATACGGACCCAATTGCAACTGAAGAACGCAGAGATTGAATCATGTGATATGATCGAGTGGAGAAATCTGTGATAGATCAGAAGAAAAGGATTATCAAGTCTATGATGATTTGTGAGGAATTGATTTTGTGTGAAGCAAATAAAAGAAAACTGTGAAAGTTGGTTGTGTGAAACAAAATAAATAACTGTGAAAGTTAGTTGTGTGAAACAATCAAAATTGTGAAAGTCATTTGTGAGAAACAAATCAAGAGATCCAAAATGTTCGTGAGAAGCGAGTTGGTGTGAAGCAAAATGGTGTGAAGAAATCTACATAGAAGGAATCAAGTTGTGTGAAGCAAACAAAATTCAAGAAGAACCAAGAATGATTAATGTGAACATGTGATATGTTAAAGCAAAGAAGACAATGAAGCTATTGAAGTGAAGACTCAAACTTGGATTAACAATTAGGGGGTGAATGTTAGACATAATTGTTAAACAAGTTAGAGAAAGTTAATGAGTCATTTGTGGTAAATAAGTGATAGTTGTGTTTTATGTGTAAATATGTAATATGTAAATATTAGAAGGGTTAAGATGTAAATATGTCAATAGTTTTAGGGTTATAAATACCCACATATGTGTCTGTAAAAAATCATATCGATCATTTGATCGATCATCAGAAATTCTTACGTATGTTCGTTTCAAAATTCTCATTCTTCAAATCTTCAATTGTGTGTTCATATTGAGATCTTGGGCATCAAAGAACTCTACACAATTATAAGAACGTTACGATGATTATGAAATTTCCACCAATATTACTTTAAACTGAAACAAGAATTATTAAACTATATAAAAAGAAAAGACAAACTACTGGTTTAATGCAAAGCAGGTATTTCTCCTTCATTCAGCAATAATTTTTAAATATTAACTTCATAATAGGAGTAAAAATTTAATTTTCACTTTAAATAGCCTTTCCTCTTGTTGAGATCAAGAGTGCATAGAACTCTTGTTAATTGTTTTATTTTTTGTATGCAAGTGTTAGTTGTGTTTCGTTGGTGTTATACAATACATGATTAGAAAGCTGATTATTCCTGTTGGATTCAAAATTACAATTTGTTTACCCCTTAATGTGATATAAATTGTTTCAACAAGCAAATTATCTGCTAATATTTATAAGCATTAACTGTTAATCTGCACAACTGCACCTCAATAACAGAAATGATTTTTATTCACATTAAAAAGCCCAACTCTCATATTTAGGAATGCACAAAACTCCTAAAGTCCTAAAATTCTTATTCCTTTACTTCTAAGTCCCATCCTTGGTTTTTTATGCCCACCTTCAAAAAAAGAATACTTTGAGACTTGCAGGCCAACTTTGTTCTAATCAGGTTCAACATTCTTTAATTAATTTGGATCATGTTTATTACGTTTTTGATACTTTTGAAGATTCCAGCCCTGTTAGTTTGGTTTTACCCAGAAACACAAACACAGAAGCTTGTGGAAAACCACAACTTTTTTGTTGATTCCTGAATAATTTTGGGTACAAAGAAACAAAACTTCTAACCCTATTTATAATAAACTCAAAATCAATCACAAACTAAATAAAACTCTAAACCTATAAATTCTGCCAACACAAAGAAACCAAAACACAACTAACAAAAATATGGTTCACTATGCCTGGCCTTACACAGAATCAGGGTTGGTCCTTAGCCAGGCTCAAGTCCAAACCAACCTTTCTTAACAGTTTTAAGGCCAAAATGAAACCATTAGGCTCAAATGAACTTCAGCCTAGTCTGGGCCACTAAGGCCAAGGCCTGTTTGTGCATCATTCTCACCAAACAACTAGCATTCTTAAGTATAAAAAAGATGGAATTACTATGATATAACTATGCTTGAAGGTACTGTACTAACACCCATAGTTATCAAATACGTAAGGCACCCTCAAGGCGATTGGTCCCCGCCTAGGGCCTAGGCGTTAAGTGCCAAAAAAGCGGGGGCCTAAGAAAAAAAAAGCGCCATTTCCAAAAAAAAATCTAAAATAAATTATAAAATAAAAAATAAGACTAGAAATCCAAAAAGTTCTCACTAACCAAACACAATGTTTAAAATATCAAATAGCAAAATCATCCCAAATGAAAAAATCCCTCAAAACCAAAAAAGTTTAAACTTGAAAACAAAAGGTTCATAAAATAATAGATAATATTTCTTCATAACCAAAGTGGTGTCTGACCTTTCTAATTATGTTAACTTATAATTAATTTATATATTTTTCATAAATTAAAAAAAAAACAAGTTTCCAAGTGGCACCTGACTTTTTTAATTATCAAAAGCGGGATTTTACCGCCTGGCTTTAGATTGGAGCCTAGGCGCTCAAGGCGCTCGCTTTTAATAACTATGCTAACACCAGAAAATGTGAACTAACCGCTTCCACAAAACAACAAATAAAAGACTTAAGTTTACCTGGCCTGCACCTAAGTCTATTACTGTATGAGTTTCAACATCTCTTGCTACCGAGCTAATAACTGCTACAAGTGCTTCTATGATGTAAATTCATTTTATTCAAATTAAAAAATACTTCAATGAAAGCATTCTACCGAACCTAATTTCTACTGGCTATGCATTTATCATGTTAATTCATTTGAATCAAGTTACTGTCACACTTGAGACCAACTGTGCACTGTGCACATACAAAAAAATAAATAAATTATGCTCTAACCGATCATAGACTCAAAGTTTGAAGATTGTACAACTTAAGTACTGTATATGCATTCTTACCTCGCTTTTCTGTAAGATGTTATGTCCATGACGGAGACCATAGGGTTGATCCAAGGTTTAATAACAGTTAAGAAAATTTAAAAAATAAAATAAAATTATTGATGTAAATTAGAAACACAACAGTAACCACAACAAAATAATTCTGTTTTCAACAACATTAAAAGGAATATGATCATCTCTTCCAGTTTTGGACCTTCAACCACTCTCTAACAAAACTTCTAATATTCCTTGTGCTCAAAACGTATGACGATAAGTTACCATCCGTATGCAATGGGGAGGGCGGAGAAGCTGTGGGGCGGAGATTGGACCGAGTTCCGGCCGGCGCGGTGGTTAGAGAAGGACGAAAGCACAGAGAAAGTGGTGTTCAAGGACAAGGATCCATACACATATCCGGTGTTTCAGGCAGGTCCGAGGATTTGTTTAGGGAAGGATATGTCATTTTTACAAATGAAGAGGGTGGTAGCTGGTGTTTTACGACAGTTTACTGTGGTTCCGGCGGTGGATGATGGCACCGAACCTGTTTTCATTGCGGCTTTGACGTCGAGGATGAAAGGTGGTTTCCCGGTGAAGATCAAGAAACGAAACTGATAGTAAATAGTTAATGATGAAAAGTGATGATGTTGAAAATAGTAAATTACCATGAAATTATATTCTGTTTTAAGAAATATAAATCTTATAAATAAAATGTAAAATTTATGTAACATCAATGCATTATGATTATGAATAACTTTTACAAAATTGTAAACAGAGTATTAAGCTTGTGTAATCATAATATTTATATTAGCATTATCTTAATCTTATGTTTAGTGTACTAACATTTTTTTCCCATCTCCTTCCAACAAACTAAACAACCACAACTATTAAATCTAGTAAATCTTACTCGTAATACGAATGTTTGTAAGATCTGAGAAATATGAGATGGAGAAAACCTTACATTTATTTCTTAAGAAAGAAACACGGCATGTCTTTGGCTCAAATAAAAACAAAATGACATAAACATGCATAATTAGATGTGGCAATTTTTACCTATATCAAAAGAAATATGTTGGTTTAGGTAAACAATTGTAGTATAATAAGTTAAAATGGGTAACATCATAAAATTAAATGGGTTAAGATGGGTAGCACTTAAACACAATACGTGTCAAGATGGGTAACTAAAAAATTATGTAAATGCAATGGATTCAAACAATTAAAAAATGATTAATAATATATTTGATGAGAAAATTACTAAAAATTATCCAAATGGACTTTTTGTTTACTTATAACACATCTTAAGTTAAAGTAAATTAATATTTTTTAAGAACAATCAATTTAGACCCAAACTTATTTTGTTTAAAATCCATTCTAACTCGCACTCATCCTGACCCGAACCCGTTCTGACCGGTTACTCAACCCGCCCATTTTACCAGGCATATGCATAATCAAGCCAAAAAAAAGCTTAAGTATAATAATAAAAAATTATTATAATAAACAAAATGATGCCATCAACAAATGAAACCAATAGTAAAATTTTAGATGTGTGCCTTGTGCTTCTTGTTAAATACAAAGTTTACTCATAAAAGTTAAGAAGTTTATTTCTTTATGGGTTTTTCCCTTCTATTACTACCAACTTTAGATATCTAGTGTTGTGATTCCAATAAAGTTAGAGATGGTTACTCATTGGGATGGTGTTTGGTGGTTTTTTTATATGTAATTTGTATCTTTGTTTTCTATCTAGCTTCCCGCTCAATGTTTATAATTATTAAAATTTAATTCGCGGTGTAAGAAAAAAAGCAGTCCTAGCGCTTTGACCCATATGTTTCTGTTAAGCTTGACAAAATAGACTAATTGGGTTAGATACAGGTCAGGATGGGCGCAAGTTATGACAAATTTGAAACAAAATTAGTTTGAGTTTAAATTTGTCATTTTTATAATATATCAATTTAATTTAAGTCAAAATATGTTGTAAACAAAATATGTATCATATCTATATTATAATGTTATTTATTTCAATTCAAAATATAATAATCATTACACAAAGTAACTCCCTTCTCTGAACTCATTTCTCTTGCTTTAAACCTAGATTTGCAGCCTGGTTTGAATAAATCATTTAAACATGTGAGGATTGCTTTGTTCAAAACGCATCTTTCTCAGCCTTTTACCTCCAACATAGGCTTTTTCTATAGCCTTGCAAGACATCAGAAAATAGACACACTATCTTACAAACCGACAGGCTAATCCACTAGTGAACTACCCCCAACAAAACACATTTGGGATTTGTGGAAACAGAAGCACCATGGACATCTTCACCAAGGTTGAAGTGTCAAACAAAGAGGCAAGGGCATCAGCGGGCGTGCAACGCAGGGGTAAAGCTTATAAGCCACCCCCCCCCCCCCCCCCCCATTTTTTCGCTGATCAGAATGTTCGATATAATAGTGTTTCGTATGAAAATCCTTTGGTTCTGTTTGTTTTCTTTCTAAAAATCTTTCGCCCTCTCCGTTTTCATTCTAAAAATCATTTGGCCCACTCCGTTTTCTTTTTAAAAATCCTTCGGCCCCTTTCGAGTTTTTTTTCCAAGCTCCGTCGCTGGTGCAATGACTTTACAGTCTGACTCCATGTGACTTTGAGTTTGGCGCATGATTCACGAAAGTTGAAGTCGAACAAACTACAAAGGTTGAAGACTTGTAGCATCAACTATAGTGTTGAACAAACTACTAATCTGAGGCACACGCGCGCAAATTTTTGTTGTAATTTTACAAAGGCCATTGATAACTACAAAGACTAGCAGAGTTTCTATGTTCCTCAATTCTTATAGTCACAAATCTAGTATTTTTGATGATCTAATCTTACATTGTTTCTTATTTCAGAGATTTTATTTTATTGTTTGATTTTTTTAATTTCTGTCAATTAATTTGAATGATTTCTATTTAGTTTATTTTATTGGTTCTTTTGCGTTGATTAGTTATTTAGTTAATTAATTCATTAGGTTTTTACTTTGATTAGTTATTTAGTTGATTACATATATAAGGAGGAGAATCTCTAACATTCACGGTTAGGTGTTAAAAGACAGGGGTGTTCAAAAAAACCGAAAACCGTTTAGAACCGATAACAGAATCATATCCGTAACCGAAAAAACCGAACCGAATTATGAATTCGGTTTCCGGTTCGGTTCCTAACCGTTTCCAAATTCTGAATTCAGTTTCGGTTCGGTTAACGGTTTTAGATTTTTTTTGAATTCGGTTTGTTTGGTTTATTTGGTTAACCGATTAAACCGAATTCATAATTTAATTTATTATTTTTATTTATAATATAAGGTTGAATTCAGTTTATTCGGTTTTTAACCGGTTTATTTTGTTTTTAATCGGTATTTTTGGTTGAATTTAGTTTGTTCGGTTATAACCAAACCGAATTGAATTCGGTCGAATTCGGTTCAGATAACCATTTCTGAATTCGGTTCGGTTATAGGTTAGGAGGAAAAATTTTGAAAACCGATTAACCGAACCGAATAAAACGTTTACCGAACCGATGAACACCCCTACTTAAAGAAGGGTTTCAGACTAGTTACTTTTACTTAGGATCTTCAAAATGCTTGAACAATCTTGACGAGCTAATTGCATCAAAATTCAGCTCTAAAAGAAATCTAAAGTAATTCAGCAACAATACTTAAGCTTAAGTTGCAACTCATCAAGTGAAAGGATCAGTTGCTACACTTATCAGCACAAACAATCTAAATAGTATTCAACACTTACAATTTTCTTCAGCAGACGTGAAACTAATTATATTAAACATTTTATTTATAAACGTACAACATACATTTCTTACCACAAAATAACATGACATACATTAAACCATAGTAGCTAGATTGAGTAACAGTATTATATATAAGAGGTATATAATCTCCTTATTTATTTATTTATTTATTTATTTATTTATAACATTTTGATATGGTGACCCTAGCTAGCAAGTCACCTTTCTTAGCCAATGACAGGAGTTCGAAGGACCACCCTATTCGAGTTCACCCACACCCAAACGCGGTCACATCGGAAGTCAAGAGGAACGTCCGTTCCATCAACCACGACAATAGCATCGACCCGTGGATTCTCACGCTCGATAGTAGCTTCTGCTACTTCTCCCCTTACCCCTACAAGCTCCGGCCATGAACTCTTTCCTGTATAATTAGTTTTCCAAAACAAAAAAAAAATTGTGTATTCTTTAGCTTATATCCAAAAATAAAAAATGACAAATTCATATGAAGTAACTTAAGTTTAAAAATTGGAGATGTTTAATAACCTTGACAATTGATTGACATTGTTAATTGCGCATTCAAGAACATGGGGTTTATGGGTATAAATAGAGTATGGGTTGTGCATTTGCGTTACGAAATGTGTTGAAGTATTTTCAAATGTTCCCATTAGGGTTGCGAATAGTAGAAATTTTTGTGGTGAACAAATCAAATTTGTTTATTTTTTTGACTTTCTTATATTTGTTTGAAAAATAAGACAAACCAAACCAACATGTGTGACTTCCTAATCAAATCA
This sequence comes from Mikania micrantha, assembly GCA_009363875.1. Classification (NCBI taxonomy): domain Eukaryota; kingdom Viridiplantae; phylum Streptophyta; class Magnoliopsida; order Asterales; family Asteraceae; genus Mikania; species Mikania micrantha. The sequence continues at coordinate 86,752,567 of CM018695.1, read as the reverse complement.
CATGTCCGTGTAACGTATTTATTTGAAAAGTTTAAACTTTAAGTCTTTAGATTATCAATCAAATGTAAAAAGATTCATGTGTAGGCGCATGCATGACATGCTTACACAATTAGCTTGAAACAAATATATAAACTCTATCGATAAAACTATAAAAGTATGATAAAAGAGAGTTGGAAGTTTGATGAAATTTACATATATAACCTAGTGGTAGCCCGTTGACTTCTTTTATGTAAATTTTATTGAAGACTCACCTAGATCAAATATTGCTCTAGGTTGAGTCATGAGGTTTTATTAGTTGTGGGTTTACTCCTAGGTAGGGGTGTATTTGTGTAAACGAGCAGATCTTATCCCGAGCTCGTTAAGGCTCGAGCTTTGACAATCTTGTTAACTTTAACTCAAAATTCGGTCCAACTCAACTTGAAAAAATCACTGGTTCAAAATGAAGTTTCATATTACAAATTCGATATGACTCGAAATCTTATATCAAATTGGAATCAAATTTCTAGTTTATGACTTTTGATTCGGTTTGATTTCAAATTCGAATTTATAAAAATATGTATCTAATATGTGTAGGGAAAAATATTCTACAAATAATCAAATCCTTATTAATTCTACGAAGCAATAAAAGGAGTGAAAATTTTAAAAAGAGAAAAGAGCAAATGAGTAAAAACTGAAGTAGAAGATTTCACGTGCAAAGGTTTACAATCTTCAATTCTTCATATTCAAATTTTCCTTACATTCGCTTTAGTTATTATAAAGGTCCTCGTTTGATTTTATTTTAATCCAACTTTAACAAAAATCATTGTATAACTGCTTCATTATATAAGTCTCCATAACTAATATCAATATCGATCTCTGCCACCAAATCATCTTTAAACGAGATCAAAACCTTTTAAATAGGTGATTAGGGTGGTTAAACGGCAGTTTGTAACAATTACGATGGTCACGTGGTGGAGTCTGATGTTTACAACGACTATAGGCTGTTTCCGACGGTTATGCTCGTTTTTGTCGGTTTTTATCAATGACGGATCAAGGATTTTTAGTGATTAGGGCCAAAATGAACTGTTAAAATTGAGTTAAAGATGTAAAAAATGGGCCGGTCAAATGAGAAAAAAATAAGGATCGGTTGGGTCAAATAATGATAACTTATGGTTTTAATTCAATGTAGCCGGATGAAATCTGATTAAAAATTAGGCTTGAAGAAGGGACCTGGTAATAAAACATAAGAGGGCTTGACTTTTTCTTGGTATAATTTTCACTTACTTTTACATTTTGGACTAGGGTTGAGTGGGGGTTTATCCCCCTCTCAGCTTGTCTTCGGTCGTTTCCATTGATTACTTGATAGTTTCCAACATTATTTTATACTACTAATTTTATTTGCTATGTAATTTTGTTATGAAGATGATTTTTTTCCCTACTTTATGAATTTACTTTAATTAATTAAACTAATATTGTTTTGTTTAGAATGTGATTCAATAAAGTGATGAAATTATAACATTGAAATACATGATTATCAATGATATAAAATAAAACTAGATTTATTTTAGTTACTTACTTTTGGAACCCTTGGTTATGATTTTGTCTTCCCCCCTTAAAATGGTCTATAAACAGTTTTTTGTTTAGTTTTTAAACAGTTTATGATAGTTAGAACTTAGGTGGTTTCCTTCGTCAATTTTTAGAACTACGGTTTATGGTCACCGCTCCATCGTGCATGTTTACGCTATAGTTTCACATACATGAAAATTTGTCCTCACATTATTTTGACTAAATATTTTCATACGCATTTCTTACACAAATTTTTCTGACACATTTCTTTTGCATATATTATGTATTTCTTTAAGCAATATTTTCTATGAATTCCAAAATTTGGATTGTATTTTTCCTACACATCTATTATAAAAAGTGATTTAAAATGTAAGTAAACTAAAACACGAAAAGCTGTTCCACTTAAAATGTAAAAAAAAAAAAAACATCCAATGCAATTCTTGTTTGCAAGATCCAGTACAATTATCAAACTAAAGATACTATGCATAAGCATAAGCAGATTGGTCTCGTATACGTTTTGTATAAGACTTATGCCCTCTATATATATTTCGTATAGATGTTTACGAGGAGTATAAATGGACAATCTTTATTTGTCATAATTTTTAATGTTAATGATTAGACTCATATACGTGTCGTATAGCCTTTTACGTCTCGTATAGGTCATATACGAGTCGTATACAAGACAAATCATTGTCGAATCAGCTGGTGTCAGAGAGGGTTATACGTCTCGTATAGTATTATATGTCTATACGAGGCGTATAGTGTCGGTGATATGTTAAAATAAAAATGTTATATGTATAGATAACCAAGCCCGTTACAAAATCACGTCTAATCGATCTTTATATATATCTATTTGTCCCTGCAATGGTAACCTAGTGGTAAGGGGTGACAATCTATAATGAAGGTGTATGGTTCAAAGCTCAACACCACCTAATTTTCCTTGGGTCACCCGATTTACCTGTCTCATGCTGACCGTAAGACCGGTCGGTGAGGGCGTTGATGGTGGCGTTCACCATTTCTTTATATATATAAAATTACTTATTACTATCGTGCTTAATTTTTAATATTGATTTAATAATCATTATAAATCTACTGAGTTAATACTAAAGCAACAATAATAAGTTATTACTTAAAAATGAAGTTACTCAGAAGTTTTGATTGTACATCATAATTCTCTGATGATAAATTGTCCATCAGAAAATCATCAGTCACCAACGAAGCAGTGCCTCAGTGGTATCTTATGATTCTTTCAAAGGTCTCGAGTTCAAAACCCTCTCGCAATGAAAAAGGGTCTGTGGAGGGTCAGAGAGTTTTCCTGTGAGGTTTCCTTCTGGGGTGGCTGTGGCGATTCATGTGAGGTATATGTAACTAGACATTGGTGGCATGACATGGAAACAGTGGGCTCACACGATTGAGACATTTGCCGTTCAAAAAAAAAGAAAATCATCCAGTCTATTATAAATATTCTAGATTGTACTGTGTATCAAATTAGTGGGTTTTCTCGCGCTGCCGCGAGTATTCTGTTACAATTCTGTATATCAAAACGCAAATTGTTAATGTGACGTAAATCCCTAAAAGGTAGCTGTTGTAAACGTGTTTGTTTGCCTGAATAAGTATTTGATCATGATAACATATTTATAGTGAGTACAAACCCAAATATTAGCACACATTGATAAATCATAAAGTCAAACCATAAAAAAAATTATGTTTTCTGGTTTTTATTATTTTTATTTGAATAGTGTTATTTAACTATTTAGGAATATTTAATTATAAATATTATTTAATTTTTAGTATTATTTTAATATCATTATTAGGTGAATATTATTATTAAATTTAAATAGTTTGTGAAATAATTACGATCAAAATAATATAAACGATACTAATACTCGATAATGTACGGACACATAATAAACATTTAAATAACTCGCAAAATTTTACGACAGTTTGTGTTCGAGATTTATATAAACTTTCGTGAGGTAATTGCGATCAAGTTAATATAATATAATGATGAGTCTCATCCGATAATGTAAGAACGTACTAGAAAAATGTAAACAAATATGTTAGTAAAGTAGAAAGAAGATTTAAAATAAGATTTTAAAGTTGAGAATAAATTTGAACTTAATTAAAGTTTTGTATTTTTGTGAAAGATTCTAAACTTTTTTGAGGCGGTTCCTAGATTCGCCCATCTTCAGCGTTCATGCAAATGAAGTTGTACACGATGCAACAATGTTTGTAAATTAAGAAATGCATTTTGTAATATAGAAAATAGTAGCATACTTTCATGGTTTAACATTTGTTTAAAATAAGTGGCTTTCCAAACTCTAGAATTAATGGCTAAAATTAATTCTATAGCCATGTAAATAATTTATTCTTAAACCTACTATTAAAACAATTTAAAAATTGAGTGATAATATTATACCTAGCTAGATGTTGAAAGTGAATTTTCGTTATTAATGTTCATCTTTGTTGCCAAGAGTTTTACCAAGTTTAAATTCGTCAATCTTAGTAATTAAATTTAATTTAATGATTACTCATGTTGTTTGTGTGATGACTCTGACCACTTTACCCTAACATATTATATATATATATAGGGGATGGTTCAATTATTAACCATTTCTTATTGCGATAACTCATTAACTTTAACCAAATCAACCCAAATCTTTGGTTTTTTTCATGGTTTTTATTATACATAAATAAGGGGGTTTCTTTTTTGTGTTTTTATTAATTCATCACCGTTTAGAATTTAAAACAAGTGTAAGTTTGCGTTACACTGCTTACATCAGATATTTATATATATTAATCGGTGTCGAAGTACCAACCAAAAATACGAGTTTTCACTCAAGTGGAAATCACTTTCAACACAAACTAATTAACTACTTACAATCGAAAATTAAACTTGAAAAAGTTGATTTTAGATTTGAATTAGAAAGCAACTAACTTGAACTAAAAACAAACAAATTAAAACAAAGGATTTGTAACAATAGATGGAAACGGTAATCACTCCGGATTTCAAGTTAATCAAGTAGTTAAGGATGTGTTGAATTGTCAATTGAAAACTACATAGACATAGCTTATGCTTGAATTGATCTAAACCTAGAATTTGAAAACCAATTAATGACCTTATTGACAACCGGTAACTAGACCGATGTTGTTGATTCAGTTGATTATTAATTTTACAAAACCAATGATTATAAAAGCTTTGAAACTCAATTTGATCAACTACCAATCCACTCAAGCTATGAATGAATATAAAGTAACCAAATTGAACTTGAAATTGCAAAAGTAATAAAACAATCGTTAGGGTTTCACAATCAAGCAATACTAGAGAAGTAATCAACGAAAAACTAATCTAATACCAATGTTTAACAATCCAAAGTAAACTATAACTACTAAACCTAACCATCCATCCGGAGACGATCACAAGAAACTTAGCCGGACATAGCAACACTTGAATCTTCAATCTTCATGTGAAATAGCATGATAGAATCTTGATATTGCTGTTCGGATTGATGTTTCGGGGCTTTAGAATGCTCCATAATGCTCCAAAATCGCCCAAAAACTTGCCCCCAAGGTGTGATAGTCGACTAGGGTTGATTTGTGACTTAAATACCCCAAAAACGCAAAGTTTGGTGTTTTTCGTTGACCCCTGGCGTAAGTTACGCCCCCTACCTACATATTGGAACTGCACCTTACGCCCAAAAAGCTCTGTCTTACGGTTCCAGTTACTGGAAAATTACCCCGCCGTAAGTTACGCCGCTTAAGCGTAAGTTACGGCTGATCTGATATCATATTCAGCGTCTTGTCGAGAAACTCAGTTTTCATATATTATACGTCTCGTAACTCCTCTCCTAGCTTAAGATATGCCTCTTCAAAGTTCCCAACTTCTATTTCCCATCTTCGGATGTTCGGATGTTCTCGTCCTTGCTCCCCGTTGCTCGGTTTCCATCTAAAAACACTTTCTTACCTCCTTCAACCTACAAACACACAAGGTAGCTTCTATTTCGCATAAATAATCATATCGAACCACATAAAAACATCCAATTAAGCATTTTAGAATCATTACCAAACCCATCTCATCATATATATATATATAGGAAAAGGTATAAAAAATAACCCTCTTTTTTTGTTACAACTACATAACCCATTTCAACTAATAATAAAATTACACATAAGCTTTTCATTAAAATATTAAAAAGGGCATCATAGTCATTTTACTTTTATAAATTCCTCCCTCTTTTTTAAACATTAATAACTTTTTTATAATATATTATTTTTTTTTAAAATTGCACCATTATATTCTTCTTATTTTTCTCTTTAATTCCGTTATTTTCTCTTTAATTTCGTTATAGTTTCGACTAATTTTTTTTTACTTTTTTTAGATGCCCTAAATTTACATCAAATTTACATCATTGTAATGAGCTTAAATATAACAAATTTATTTGAAATTTTTTCTAACAATGACAAATTACAGTGATGCAATTTACATTGACATAAAATTCGGTTCCGGTTCGGTTTTTTTGGTTAATTTGGTTCCGGTTCGGTTTTTTCGGTTAATTCGGTTTCGGTTTGGTTTTTTTTAGCCTTTTGCTCATCCCTAATTTGTAACGAGCCTAAATACAACAAATTAGTTTGAATTTTTTTTCGAACAATGATAAATTACATCACTATAATTATCATTGTTAGAGAAAAAAATCAAAATAATGTGTTATACTACATCACTATAATTTATTATTGTAATTATCATTGTTAGAGAAAAAAAATAAAATAATGTGTTATATTACATCATTGTAATTTATCATTGTTAGAAAAAAATTCAAAATAATGTGCTATATTTTATGGTCGTTACATCGATGTAAATAATGGACAATGAGAAAAAAAATATAAAAAATAGTCAACATTATAACGGGAATTAAAGAGAAAATTAATCACTATAAATAATGTGTTACGTCACCGTTAATTATGTCATTGTAAATTACTTCATTTTGTGTTACATTACTTTAATTTACCGTAAATAATGTGTTACGTCACCGTTAATTACATTACTGTAATTTACCATTGTTAGAAAAAAATTCTAATTAATTTGCTATCATTGAGCCCGTTACAATGATGTAAATACATGACATCAAAAAAATTAAAAAAAAAACTAGTCGAGACTATAACGAAATTAAAGAGAAAAATGAGACGAGTATAATGGTGCAATTTTTTTAAAAAATAATATAGTATAAAAATGTTATAAATGTTTAAAAAAAGGGGTAAACTTTACATAAATGACAAATGTCCTACATGCCTTTCATATTAAAAAAAGAAATTGACACGTGACACGATCATATACACTTACCTTTTTAAAGTAACCATTCGATTATAGTTAATGTGTTGTAACAAAAGATAAGGGCTATTAAAAATTCCATCCCCTATATATATATATGTGTGTGTGTGTGTATGTATAGGGATTTAATCATATGAAAACTCAATCTTAAAGAGAAAACCCTTAAACCCTATGTGAGCCATTGATTTGGAATCTTGAAAATAAATATGTGGTCCACATTAACCCACACTAAAAATGATTTGTTTATTCAAAATCAAATTTTTTATTCAGGTTTAATATGGACCACATATTTATTTTCAAGATTTCAAATCAATGGCTCACATAGGGTTTAAGGGTTTTCTCTTTATGATTGGGTTTTCATATGGTTAAACCCCTATACATACATACATATATATATATATATATATATATATATATATATATATATATATATAGTGAGAGGATCAAATGTTAACCCTTCCTTATTGCGATAACCCATTAACTTTGACCAAATCAACCCAAATCTTTGAAATTTTTTTCATGGCCTTTATTATATATAAATATGGTGTTTTCTTTTTTGTGTTTTTGCTAATTCATCACCGTTTAGAATTTAAAACAATTGTAAGTTTGCGTTACACTATCTGATGTAAGCAGTGTAACGCAAACTTACACTTGTTTTAAATTTTAAACGGTGATGAATTAACAAAAACACAAAAAAGAAACCCCCTATTTATGTATAATAAAAACCATGAAAAAAACCAAAGATTTGGGTTGATTTGGTCAAAGTTAATGGGTGATCGCAATAAGAAAGAGTTAACAATTGAACCATCCCTATATATATGGTTAGCAAAAACGAAGTGAATACGTAATAAATACACAAAATCATTGACCAATTTTTATAAAACATCTATGGTTTATCTTATAAATCAATTTATTTAATTAATTTTTGTACAGATAAATTGGATTGTAATAATTTTGACTATGACTTATTGACCGATATTAATGAATACGAGAAGTGTGAATAATAATAAACTGATTTTTATTGCTAACGGTATTCATAATATATAACATAATCATGAAATTGCATTTGATTTCATTTACAATGATAATAGCAAACAAAAACGTATAAGCAAAATCAAGTAGAAACTAAGTGTAAACCACGGTAAATTTTGATAATTACACGACTGAATGGTTTGATATTAACAAAAAAAAGTAAAAGTTTTAATTATCAATAAAAAATATCGTCATATTACCATGTGATTAGTACTACACAGTCATGCATTTTAAATATATTCTTTAAAATAAATAATAAATAAATAAAAACCCTTTTTGCCGGCCCTTAAAAAGGCACACGTGCGTGTTCATCGTGCTGGTTGTTATAAAGCCTATAATGCACAATCACGCAAGCCATACATGGCGATATTATCAACAGGTCACTAATGGTTGGTTAACAACAAATTCAAAACTCATAATGGGAAAAATAATGTATCCAACTCGGATTTAGAAAATGTCCTGTTATACGCACGCCCAACACTCAAATTTCACATCCTATATCCGCCTTGTATAAACACTCAAATTTCACATCCCATACACTACCACAAAACTGAGTATTTGTGACGAAATTTGCGACAGGAAAAAAATGGTTTTAAATTAATCATTAATACGAGGCGTATAAGAAAACTAATCATTAATTTTCAGATTAGAAAAACTTTTACACCGATGCAGATTTGATTTGCCTTGCCTTGCGAATTAGCAAAAACACAAAAAAGAAACACCCCATAAATATGTATAATAAAGACCATGAAAAAAAACCAAAGATTCGGGCATTTTTTGTCGAAGTTATTGGGTTACCGCAATTAAGGTGGGTTTACAATGGAACCATCCCCTATATATATATATAAATAACATTAAAAAAATCCATAGGAATCAGTTGACCACTTATCCATATAGTAGGTTTGTTCATGCTCAAGGCCTTTCTAAAGGAGGGGCGAAGTGGGTGACGATCCCAAACCCGATCTTTTAAAATGCCCGAAATTAAAAATTTTACATATATATATATAAATTAATATATTAGTTTTTTAAGAGAACCCAAATTTTTTTATCATACAAATGCTCTATAATTTTTATTAATTCTTGAGGCCGGCTCTGCTAATGCCGTAAACAAATCATTGTGAAGAAGAGAAATGTTAACCAAGTTTACGTATTTAATTGTTTGTTGCAGTTACAAATTGAAATCTTGAGACTTAAACCTAAATTCGTACCTACAAATAAAAGAACGGTTGTGGGCATGCGGCTTTAATTTAGAATGTGATAATGTTGGTCACTTTGTCAGACTTTCTAAACATAAAAAGTTGTCAAACGTATCAAATTTGATTTTTTTTTTTAATAGATTTGCTGACCAAATGGGTGCATTTGAAAACCCAAAAGCTGATAGTACATTGCGTTACTCAAATGTACACCCAATGCTAGCTCTATTTATACCCCATGTTATCCGTCTTCTTCAGATCATAATCAAGAATGGCAACTGGTTGTAGAGGTAAATCCAGTGCTTCTATTTTAACTTCTTCAAGTTATTACACATGACTTGAACACACTTTCTGAAATACATGTTAGAGATGTTCTTTTACCGTTCAATCTCACCTAACCGAATAAACTGAAACTGGTCTACTGGTTTGAGAAGCAAAAAAGTTAGGTTGTTCAACATTCGGTTTTAAACAGTCCAATCTTTAACTGTTATTTGGTAATAATAGGCCATTCTAGCCGACCCAACTATCCTCATTGTTTTCATTTTTTTTTCATTTCCTAAAACCTTCTAAAACTAGTGATTTGACCCAGAGATAAAGGACCTAAGATGTTTTTTGTTTGGATGATTAACACAGGAAAGAGTTCATGGCCAGAGCTTGTAGGAGCAGACGGAGAAGCTGCGGCTGCTACAATCGAGCGAGAGAATCCACGGGTCGACGCTATCGTGATATTGGATGGAACTGGTACCACTAGGGACTTTCGGTGCGACCGTGTGTGGGTGTGGGTGAACTCTGACGGAGTGGTGATTCGAACCCCTATCATTCGATGACTGAGCTAAAGGCCAGTAGGTGTAATCGTCGTATCAATGTTTTATAAATAAATATTTGATGTGTACTTGTTATAATGTGTGACAAATGTTGTTTAAGCTTTATTATGTTGTTTTGAGGGTAAAATGTATGAATGTTCTACTAATGAATAATTATGTTGTTCTATAATTTGTTTTTATATGTGTTGATCAATATATGTTAAAGTAATATAGTCATGTGAGTTTAATTTAGTTCAGCTAAAGCCAGTTAAGAAAACCAATAATTAGATTTATATGTTTTCGTATGTATGTTTTTATATGATGTATATATATGTGTCGGTCATCGAGAGACAAAACAAAAAACGTTACTTTTACTTAATTTTTGTATAAATAACATTAAAAGGGTTGGGTTAGTCGGTTATCAGAAAACATGAACCGTGGGTCTAATTGAAAACAACATCTCTGTTCGACTGTTCTTACGAGGTAGAGTTAAAATTGTTTGCATCTTACCCTAATTAGACTATACCTTAGCTTTGTATAATGTGTATTTGTATGTTTATACGATTTTGTGTTCTTGTGTTTATAAATCTAGGTTTGTGGATGATTTCATCAAGCTTACATGTGTTTAGTGTTGGGAAGAATTTAAAGGTAAGATGTAAACAAAAAAAAAAATAAAACAAAAACAAACATACCGGTAAAATCTCTCTAATTAGTAGAGTTTGACAGTAGGATAAAAACAAATCTTACCCATATCCTAATATGATATAGAGACTACTTATTTTATTTTAACACCCTACTTTCTCTATACGGGCCGTACGTGCCAGTATGAGACGTATAAGGTACTGATAAACATTCTATCGTACTGACAAAAAAACATGTGTAACAATTATTGTACGGCCCGTACAGGTTAGTAAGGGCCGTACATAGATCGAGTTTTTTTTCATTCCAAAGATGAAGGTTCCGGGCAAACTTTGGTAGTTATACGTGCCGTATAGATTTGTACGGCCTGTATATGTATACGGTCATCCAGTATATACTACCCATATTTTACAATCGTCCAGCCGTATATGGCACATAATCTACAGTTGTTCAACCGTATACGACCCATAATATACGTTGTCCATCCTTATACAGACCACTCTTCTTCCTCAAGAAAAGAACAATACGGTCCGTACTGGTTCATAAGTTCCTACTTATACACCCTTTTTAAGAACAGCACGGCGCGTACAGACATGTATGGCCTGTACTGAATTTTTTTTTTAAGTTTATTATGTTTTGCAAAAAATTGTCAACTAAATTGGATAACAACCTTTAAACATTAATCATTTTTTACTTTTTCTGATGAAATTTACATTTATACATTAAAATATGATTTCTAAAATATTTTAAAAACCCAATACATCAATTACCACTTCGAAAAACGCAAATAACTTAACTAAAATAGTGAATGGAAACCAAAGCAATGAAATTAACTTCAAAGTTGCAAACAAATTGAAAATCGTTTACGCATTGCAATCAAACACAATTGAGAGTAAGTTCCAAATGAAAGATAATCATTTCCAAAAGTTTAACAAATAAAAACAAACATAATTATCAAACATAAACTATCCACCCAGAGATGACCGCAAATTGTTTAGCCAAATTAACATTACAATTGATTGATGATTTAGGGCTTAGAATCTTTGTTCTCGTTGATGGGTTCCTTCTAAAATCTCTATGTTGTTTCCTTTAACCTGCAAAGAAACAAAACACACTGTTAAATCAAACACAATTGAGAGTAAGTTCCAAATGAAAGATAATCATTTTCAAAAGTTTAACAAATAAAAACAAACATAATTATCAAACATAACTATCCACCCAGAGATGACCACAAATTGTTTAGCCAAATTAACATTACAATTGATTGATGATTTGAGGCTTTGAATCTTTGTTCTCGTTGATGGGTTCCTTCTAAAATCTCTATGTTGTTTCCTTTAACCTGCAAAGACACAAAACATATTGTTAAATTTCCAGTTACGAGTACGGTTATAATAAAAGAAAAAATCGGTTTTAATACATACCGGCCTCTTGTATTTCTAAAATTTACAATTGATTGTGTAACATATAGGTTATTCATACACCTGGCTCGACAGTAGTTTACCGTTGGGCTAGGAATGTTTTCTAGAAAGGATTGTTGTTCGGTTATTCATATACCGAATCTGAAATCGTCCCAAATCTAGATTAACCTAGATTGGGCTCGTTTCAAATTAAGGAATGATTGTGAGCTTTGGAATTGTTAGGGCTTTTGTTCCTATGATATTCACGAGTAAGATGGATCAAAGGATTACCTGGAATGAGTTCGTTTGGTTGGAGCTTGATTGAGGAGCAGTGGTCGATTGGTAAAGAGTTTGATTAAACTATGAGGTGTTTGTGAGGAATTATTCGAGTTCGATTCTTTTTGTTTAAATTTCTCAGCTCAAACTTTACAACTAAATTTAAGTTTCAAAGTGCCCAATTCAATCTCTCCATTTGATTAAATTTACTATTTTATGTGACATTTTTTTATAAAACATATTGTTGTATTTTTAAAATTTTATTATTTTTTTATCTTAAAAGATTCATAAAAGCTTATAAACTTTTGATTTTAATATTTCAAAGTTTATTATTTTATCATAAACTTTAATTTAATCTTATTTTGATTTACCTCATGAAATAAGTTATAACTAAATTATATTTTTACAATATTTTAACCTGTTTTTAGGCTTACACATCGTTAACAAATTGAATTTCAAATTTGTAAATTTGAGAAACGACACATTCGTTTGAATTGTTTGAACAAAATTTAAAGGAATAGTGTCAAATAATCAGAGCGTACGCATAATTTGAATGTTTAAAATTTTATTACGGGCTGTACTGGCCTGTACGGCCATTATAGTAACCAATCATTGTCCCAGATTACCAGTTTTTGTCAGACAAAAGTAATACGGCCCATACTGGCCTGTACTAACCGATTGAATTTCACAATTTAGTGAATGTCAGAGAATGTGAGGCACAAGGACTAATACGGCCCGTATATACCAGTACGGTTCATATAGAGGTGTAAATTCAAAAAGTTAGGTGTAAATCTTTGACAAAACTTGTTTTAAAGATACTGTGAAATATGCTTTTATTATAGACGAAAATATAATGGTCAAAAATTTGGGCTAAACTAAATCTGTTGATATCCTTTTTCATTGACACTAACAGTTGTTACTTTATTAGTTTAAGATTTCTTTCATAGTAAAATAATGATTATTAGAATTCAAAGCAAAAACTAAAACAGATAATAAGATAAGATAGACTTTTATAGGCTGATTATCAAAATCCTATACGATGCCACATGAGATTTTACACATCATATAGTTAGCAAAAAGCCAAGTGAATATGTAATAAATACACAAAACCATTTACCAATTTTTATAAAACATCTATGGTTTATCTTATAAACCAATTTATTTAATTAATTTTTGCAAAATTAAACTGGATTTTAATAATTTAGACTATGACTTAGTGACTGATTATAATGCATACTAGCAGTTTAAATGATACTAAACCGATTTCCGTTGCTAACGGTAATCCTATTAACATAATCATCAAATTACATTTAATTTCATTCACAAAACATTTAAAAAAGAATAACAAAACATATAAACAAAATCAAGTAGAAACTAAGTGTAAACCAAGTGTGAACTTTGATAATTATACAACTGAATGAATTGATATGATCATCACATTAACATAGGATTAGCAGTATTACATAGTCATGCCTTTTAAATTTCTTCTTTAAAATAATAAATAAATAAATAAGTAAGTAAATAAAACCTTTTTTTTCCAGCCCTTAAAAAGGCACACACACGTGCACGTGCGTGTTCACCGTGCTGGTTGCTATAATACACAATCACGCAAGCCATATATGGCGATATTAACAACACGTCACTAATGGTTGGTTAACAACAAATTCAAAACTCCTTAATGGGAAAAATAATGTACCTAACTCGGATTTAAAAAATTTTATACGCAGCCCAACACTCAAATTTCACATCTCATAAACGTCTGGTATAGACATATACGAAACGTATAAAGGAACTAATTATTAATCTAAATTATGAATTGTTAACATAGATAATAAATGATATTAATAATTTGAATATTAACATTCTCACCTTACTCTTATGTTGCTAAGAATAATCTTAACAAAATAACAATCATGGATTTAAACTTGATTTACTCTTCATTTCGCTTATATGCTTCTCTATTCCGTAAACAATTAGTATTGTGAGTAAAATCGAATGTACATCAAGTGTACATCTATGATAATTAGATTATTGAATTGCCCTTATTAATCGGTCTGTTATGATATTATTAATAGTCAATGGGTCATAATTTAGATTATTATCAGACAATACGTCACAGTTTGAAATTTTAAAATGTTGATAACTTGAACTTCATCACTTAAAACACATGCATTTCACATCTTTGATAATTTAACCTTCATCCCTTCATATATATTGTTTTTTAGAGTTAGAAACTTATAATTAATAAAGTTATTTTTATCTTATATTGATTATAGACATGTCCAAATTTAGAATATCACGAAACGTCGGTCATTTTGTTTTACTTTTCAAATAAAGAAAGTCAACAAAAATTGCAAGCTTGATTTATTTCACTAAACCAAAAAAGTTTCAACTATTGCAACTCAAACAAATGGGAACATTAGACAAGGCAAATAGTTGTACAATCCGTAACGCAAATGTACCCCTTAGTAATCATTATTAAACATTTTTTACAATATTGAAGCCGAGAATACGTGGTAGCTAACAAATAGGTAATCCTTCAGTGTTGTAAAAAGGTGAAGTGTGTTTAGGTTTTAATATAAGAACAAATTTTGTTACACTAATGTAATGAAAAATTAATATTGTAATGTTCTAAATGAATATAAATTGCACACAAATTGAATAGATATTAATCTCGTACATGTTTAATACATGTTATGAAAAAAATATTAATGTTTAGGTTGATTTTGACAGAATTAGTTGGATTATCATGAACATGCATGCATGCATACACACACATACATACATACATACATTCATATATATATATATATATATATATATATATATATATAAAGATTTATTTAAATGAGAACCAATAAATTGTATATAAGTAAAAAATTCATTTTTAGTCACATAATTTAATCATTTATAGTCACATGATATAATGAGTTGCGATTTTTTGAATGGTATTTTGAATAATTGCAAACTAAACATATTTTCATGTAAACAAAGATGTTTACCCCCTTTATTTTTAAACCTTTATAACTTTTATACGCATTGTTAATTCCAGTATAATTTTGTCAAGTTTTTTTAAAGTGTTTGTAATTACATTGTGTTGGATCGGGTTGCTTAATCTAAACAACACTTCACAAGTATTTTTTAAGCAATCTAACAGATGCGGAATGTTCTGTTAGAGTAATCTCACAAGCACTCAAAATGACAAAGTAATAATCCTTGAATACTAATAGGAACACACGAATAATTTCAAGCTCAAGGATATATTTCTCTCAAAGTCATAAGTGTCCAAGCACATATACAATGGGAGGTTATATAGCCGAGGCTACAACCGTATACACTTAGGAATACAAGTTGGGTATACTAGACAAGTACATAAAGTAAAGCTTATTCTAGTATGTTGAGTGTCTTAACAGGCTAAGACACTCAGTCATGATCATTACATTAATAGACATTGACTTTACAAAGGACTATTAAATACAAAAGACATTTAATGTTGTTGATCTTCAAGGCTTCAGATGATCTTTTGCATTTAATGCAGCATGGGAGAGGTAAGGCGCTTTATCTGACTCATTACATGTTGTCTTTGTCTTTACTCAGACCAGCATGTCTTGTGTCAGTACCTTTTGTACTATGAGAGTAAGCTGTTACAGTCTTTGTCAGAGGATAAACCTCGGAAGTCTTTGTCTTCAATGCATGTGAGGATTCCTCGGAAGCAATTGTCTTGTATAACCTTCGGCAGGAACCAGTTATCCTTCGGAAGCAATGCTGCTTCCGAAGAATCACTTCTTCCTTCCGAAGGTTTTATTCAAAGAGGTTCCTATACTTAGACAAAATATGTCACACCCCCCAAATTTCAACTAACGGAATCACACCGTTTGGGAGCATGACAAACCAGGATCTCAAATCATTAGACATAGCGAAGACCTCTATATGAATTTCAAAACATACTTTGGTCTTTAAAACATAACATTCAGAGTTTACAAAAGTTGCGGAAGCGTTTAAAAACCATAAACAGTTGAAAGATGTAAATTACAATACAAAGTTCCAAATGTTTAAATCCAAATATTTAAAATGTTCAAAAATGCATGCGACTCTAACTCCTAGTCCATGCCAGCTTTAACGCGCGCCTTAGCGTCCTGAGAAAACATGCAAATCAAGTCAACACAATGGTTGGTGCATAACACGGGTTTTCAATAATCACAATGTTCAAAACAACAGTTTGAATAACAAGATTGTAGATAACATAATCACACATGCACAGTCATGATAGCTAGTCATATAAACTATTTACATACGTGTTCGACACCGAAGCTGACTAATTGCCATGCTATAGCATGTTTTCGCCTTGCCACTATTGTCTATCACAACAATAGTAAAATTGTGTTTGGTCAGTCAAACACCTGCGTAGATCCCATCTACCAGGTGAGGTTTGTCAAACCTAATAGATCTGTGACACCCCATAAATTCCAGGTCAGCATTTATTTTATTTTAATAATAATGTGTATTATTATTTCATACGTGGCACTAGAATAATTGTATTTAGTGTGACACGTGGCACAACAGACCAAACACACCGATAATTCGAGAAATTATCGCACAGAACTTGCACGTGTCTTGAATGACGAACGTTGGTGAACGGATCGAACCACAGTACACATACACTGCACAATTAGGTTCCGGAGAATCTAGTTTAGTAGAACAACGCTTAAGTGTCGAGAAACGATGATCGTATTCGAGAAATACGCGAAAATCGGTTCGAAACAACAAAACTAAGCTTATTGGGCTACTCAGGAACCCATCGCGGTACGCGATGGCCCAACAGGAGTTCCTGTCGCGGTACGCGACAGACATCGCGAAGAGTTGACTCCCGGATTCCTTCGCGTAGCGCGAAGAATCTTTTTGGCCTCTCGTCGCGGTACGCGACGGGTGTCAGACGACAAATCTTTATAAAACCAAGACCATTATGCCTACTCTACCAATTCTCATCATTTCTTTCGACCCAACACGCCAACCCTCGGCTAATCTCCGCCATTTGCACCTGTAACCTTCATTTGGAAGCCATAGAAGCCATTCTTGGAGCTCAAGAACCACAAGGAAGCTTTGGGGGAAGGTTGGAAGACGTTGCTAGAGCGTTCACATCATCTTCCTCACCTTGTAGCTGCACAAGTTTGATAGTCCAGAAGCTCCAGGAGCTGTTGAGTCTCTATCTCGAACTTCTAGGACTTCCTAAGGTAGTTCCTATGGCTAAAACACTCTCTTACACATCAATACACACACATGCATGGGTAAAACCCACATGCAAGCACAAATCACCCACATGCACGAATTTATTTTCTGGGTTTGTTGATTTCACAATGTTTCTTGATGATCTAAGATGACTAGATTGAGTTTTGTGATGATCTATGATGATGGGTATTGTTAGAACTCATGATTGGTATGCAAAATATTGAAAAATGGCCATGCATGTATGATCCAAAAATGTGGGGATGATTTTGAGTTTGTTGGTACATTTATTGATGATATTGGGAGGTGATTTCATAGTTAGATTTGATTAAAATGATGAAAATGATAAGTTTTGATGAACTTGCTATTAATAGAAACTTTTATCTATGAAATGGTGATTTGGTGACAATGATGATCATGCATGTATATGAGAATGTTGTTTTAATGTATTTAGAATGATATTGATGACTAGAATACGATTTAGAGGTTGACTATAGTCATTTTGACATAGTTACCATATTTAGTAACTTTTGTTGATGAAATATTGCTAAGTGATGAGTTAGGTTATGTTGACATGTTTAAATGATGTTAGATGGATTATTTTGATGATTTGTAACATGAAAATAAGTTTAGAAATGCTTAAATGGTTATTTTATGCTAAAACAACAAAGTTACTATTTATAGTAACTTTATTTTTACAAAAGCCAATTTATAAACATGTTGTATGATTTATGCATGCTAAGTGATTTAAAATGTTGTAATATGATGATTGGATGCTAAGTTAGATGGTTTCCGATATCACGTACGCTAAAATGGGAACTTTCCATTTTAGGAAACTTTTACGTGCTAACATGTTATCAACGACTTATGTGAATTCATATGATGATGCGCTATGTGTTAACATGATCACATAGGACAAATGAGCATGCTAGAACTATAAAATCAATATGCTTTGTGAACTTCCCATAAATGGAAACTTACTATAAATAGTAAGTTGTCCATAGACGAGACTTGCATGTTTTGCACCCGACGAGCACTTACACGAATGTTACACGATACACAACCGACACACGATTCACCAACGGGTCGTTAGGTCAAACACGATCAACACGACCAACACGGTCAACCACGGTCAACGCGACCCACATAACAACCAGGAGTTGTTTAGACATGAATACGGTCCTGTGAGACCCACACAATTATGATCACAAACTTATAACACCTATGTGATATAGGTAACTACTAGCCAGCGAGCTACTCCGTTCTCGTAAGAACGCACTCAAGCAGACTCAGGTGAGTTTACAGCCCCACTTTTACTCATTAAATGTTTTACAAATCTTTTGGGGTGAGAATGCTATGCAACTGCTTTAGATATATGACTGGTATGTCACAAAATTATTTTGAGTGTACTATTATCGCATCAAGACCTCTCTACCCTTACCGTTAGTTGTGTACAAACGAGTCGTTATTACGTAGTACTACTGGGTTTGACCAACCCCACTCGGCAACAACGTTGACTGCGGTCATAACGAGTGTAATATCGATGTTGATGTCGGGTTCAGCGATGACCCGCAGAGGCAAATGGGAACAGTCGAGTTTCGGTAAGATGACATGACACACTCTACGGATCGTAGATCCAACAAAACTATTTAACATACTCAGTATATATGACTGTTTTCTGCTTTCAAATACTTAAACCTGTGAACTCACCAACTTTATAGTTGACACTTTTTCGCATGTATTCTCAGGTAACTAGTGGACTGCAAGCTAGGATGCGCACAAGGATACATTAAGGAGTCTGACTTGCATATAGACTCTTGTCCTAGGCTTTTGTTTGCATTGATTGATTTGAAACAATTTAAAACAATGTAGTGTCTGATACACTTTATTATCCGCTGCAACAATTTATACTTCCGCTGATTAACATTTGCATTTCCGCTGTTTATATATTAAACCTGTGTTGTTTTTACAAAACTGTTTGTTTGTGTAACTCATATAGAGTCGTTCTATATGACCATGAGCTGTGATCCTGGCCACGTCACACCCACGTGGACTAACACCACGAGTGGGAATTTGGGGGTGTGACAGACTGGTATCAGAGCCTTGGTTATAGGGAACTAGGTTTGCATGTAGTGAACTTAGACTATAGCCACTGCTCTACATTAGACACTACACTAGTTTCACACAACACATTATGTGCTTAACTTAACAACATGCTTTGTGATTTGATCTGACTCTTACGATCATGCCTCGGGCACCCTTAGTGGGCGTTAACACTCAACTACACATGCGACCTGTGCAAGGGGATTAGAGAAAAGGCGAACTCAAGACCGAAGGGAAACTCTTCTATGCTATGAAGAAGACTCCTATAGCACAATCCAACTCAAATCGAACGCCTTTTTCCAACCTCTTTCTTGAGTGTAAACCCAGTCAAATGACGCATGTTTAAGGATTGTAACCTTAGTATCGATTCCCAGGAAGCAAAACTTCGAACCCGAGATTGTTAAGTAGCTTGAGGTTGAATGAACTAGAATGACTGTGTAAGATAAATTGACGATTATGGTGGCCAACGTAATCGTGAATTTATAGGTACATACGAATTCTGGCAAGTTCAATTGATAAGCTACAACCAGCTGGGAAACTGTATAGTACACCTCTGGAAGTGGAGATTCGAGCTCCGCTGTTTCCACCGAGTAGTTTATTTCTTTACTATATGAAGTATTGTACTATTGTTAGAACCGAGATGAGCGAGTTGTGCTCATACAAATCATTTCGGTAGTAGTAATCTCGTCAAACCTATGATCCTACTTTTGAAATGGTACCTTAAACTTATGATATATTTGCTCCCTACACATGCTTACACGCAATAACTCTAACAGTGAGTAATACAATATCTGTTGTATATAGATACCAACAAATGGATGGTCAAGGAACGTATGTGCGCACCAACAACCCGTCAATCGATTCTGCGACTGTCGAGGCCATGGTAGAACAACTGGTTAACAAGGCCATTACGGATTACGAGGCTGCATGCTTAAACAGTGAGACAGGAAGTGAGACTCACAACAACAGCTCAAGAGGATGCACCTTCAAAACTTTCCTCAGCTACCATCCTCAACCATACACGGGATCAGAAGGAGCGGTAGGACTGCTCCAATGGGTTAAGAGGGTCGAATCAATCTTCCACATGTGCCAGTGTTCTGAAGAAGACAAAGTGAAATTTGCTACCGGGACTCTAGAAGGACAAGCCCTCACTTGGTGGAATTCGCATGTCCAGACACTGAGTCTGGGGACTGCTAACTCAATTCCCTGGGAAAACTTCGTCAAAATGTTGAAGGAAGAATACCATCCACAGAACGAAACCAAGGAACTGGAGCGGTTTTGGAATCACAAAATGGAAGGATCTGAAATCGAACAATACACCACTCGATTTCACGAATGGTGTAAACAATACCCAGAAATGGTGACTCCGGACTACAGAAAGATCGATCCATACGTTAGTGGATTACCTAAACAAATCCGAAGCCTGATTACCGCAACAGACCCCACACTCATTCAACCCACTATTTGTTTGGCTTATCATCTGACTAACCAAGCGGTAGCAGAGGGTAAGCTACCCAAGAAGGGTGAACACCTGAAGCCTCAGGATCGCAAGCGCAAGTGGGAGCCTAGTCACAACCAAACTCCCTCTTCCCAACAAATGCAACTCCATAACCGGTCAGCGACAACTAGCGACTGTACTGCTACGCCATCCAGTACCAAGGGCAAGAATGCCTACCAAGGGAAATACCCTAAGTGCAAAAGATGCCCATATCATCACAACGGCCAGTGTGAACGCTATCGATGTCGGAAATGCGGAAGAAACGGTCACATGGCCAAGGAGTGTAGAAGCAATCCAGTTGGTAGCAAAGACAACCAGAAAGTCGTTAAAGGATGTTATAAGTGTGGCAAGCCTGGGCATTGGCGCAGGGATTGCCCACAGCTGAAGGAAAAAGAAAGCGTGACAATGACTCCTGCAATTGTAAATGACTCCAAAGAAGCAAAAGATGATTCTATCATCTTGACTGGTACGTTTCTTTTACATAATGCCTATGCTAGTATGTAATGTGATATCGGTGCTAATAGTAGCCTGATACCTAGCGAATTTAGTAAAATGCTTAACATTTCCCCGACACCACTAGACTATAAGTATACCGTAGAGTTAGCAACTGTAAGCTGATTGAAGACGCAACACATTCTCAAAGGATGCGTCTTGATATTGACGAGTCACGAATTTAAGATCGACCTAATTCTAGTAACTCTCGGGAACTTTGATGCAGTGGTGGGGACACACTAGTACCTACAAACCAAGCAGAACTTGTGTACAATGTGAATATAGATCAATGTTACGTTGCCAAATGGAAACCAGGTCCCAATTCAAGGAGAACGACAGAGAATAACGCTAAACACCACGTCATAGGCTAGCAAGTACCTACAGAAAGGATACTCAACGATATTAGTTCGTATCACGAGACAAACATAGAAGGAAAGAAAAATGGTAGATATTGAAGTTGTTTGTAATTTTCTAGAAGATCTACCTGGACTACCCCAAAGAGACAAGTGGAGTTTCGGATAGAACTCACACCGTGAGCCGCACTAACCGTCAAAGCGCCATACCAATTGGTCCAACTAAGATGCAAGAAACTGACTAATCAATTGCAAGAGTTGTTAGACGAAGAATTAACCAGACCAAGATTATCAACACGAGGAGCACCAGTCCTGCTTGTGAGAAAGAAAGACAGGTCTTCCCAAATGTGTATCGACTACCGAGAGTCAAGCAAGGTGACAAACAGGAATTGATACTATTACCACGAATGGACGATTTGTTAGACTAGTTGTAAGGGTCAAGCTATTACCCGAAGATCGTTTTGAGTTCCGATTACCATCAAACGAGGATACAAGAAAAAGGACATTCCTAAGACGATCCTTAGGACGCAAGATTGACATTACGAATGTTTGGTCATGCCCTTCGGACTGACCAACGCACCGGCAGTATTCATGGATCTCATGAATCGGGTGTGTAAGCCGTATCTGGACAAATTCGTAATCATGTTCCTAGATGATACCCTGATGTACTCCAAGACCCAAGAAGAAACATGCCGACCACTTAAAAGCGTGTCTTGGAACTACTGAAGAGGGAACAACAATACGCAAAGTTTCCAAATGCGATATTTGGATTCGCGAAGTCCATGTTTCTTGGACACGTAGTAAACGCAAAAGGAATACACGTAGATCCAGCCAGGGTCGAGGCCATTAAGAACTGGACAGCACCAAAGACTTCGACTGAGGTGCGACAGCTTCTGGGATTGGCCGGGTACTGCAGGCGATCTATTGAGGGATCCTCGAAGATCGCACAATCATTGACTTCCCTTACGCACAAAGACAAGAAATCCGAATGGGGAGAGAAACAAGAAGCTGCTTTCGACTTGTTGAAGCAGAAATTGTGCAATGCACCTATTCTATCACTACCGAACGGGTGCGAAGACTTTGTAGTTTATTGCGACGCGTCAAAACAAGGACTCGGTTGTGTATTAAAGCAACGCGAGAAGGTGACAGCTTATGCGTCACGACAATTGAAAGTGCACGAAAAGAACTACACGTCTCATAACTTGGAATTGGGAGCCGTAGTGTTCGCACGGAGGATCTAGTGACACTACCTATCCGACACGACATGCACGATATTCATCAATCATAAGAGACTGCAACACACCTTCGACCAGAAGGGACTGAACATGAGACAACTCAGATGGGACTAGTTGATAGGCGATTGTGATTGTGCTATCAAATACCACACTGGAAAAACTAACGTAGTAGCCGACGCGATGAGCCGGAAAGAAACAACCCAAAAACGTACGTGCACTACAACTTACGATTCACTCAAAGCTACCCAATCAGAATCCGAACCGCACAACAGGAAGCTCTGAAGGTCGAGGACCTCACTCATTTATTCCTGCGTGACACGGATAAACAGATGGAGGCGAAGGCCGACGTAACCTACTATCTTATGGATCGGAACTGGATTCCCCACTACGGAGGACTGAGGGGCTTAGTGATTAATGAAGCCCGAAGGAGCCGACATTCTTTACATCCGGTCTCTGACAGAATGTACCATGACCTAAAGACGACCCATCGGTGGCCGAGCGTGAAGGCAGAATTAACAACTTACGTGGGTAAGTGTTTAACGTGCCCAAGGGTTAAGATTGAATACCAAAAGCCATCAGGGCTATTTCAACAACCCAAGATACCAAGGTGGAAATGGGAGTAGATTCCTATGGACTTAATAACTAAACTGCCAAGGACGAAAAGTGGTTGCGATACTGTTTGAATAATCGTTGAACGACTAACGAAGCCTGCACACTTACTACCCATTAAGGAGACCGACTAACTAGAAGAACAGGATCGAATTTACTTGAAGGAAGTGGCCACTCGACGTGAAGTGCCAACCTTGATCATCTCTAACCGCGACAACGGATTTACGTCACATTTCTGGAAATCCTAACATCAGACATTGGGCACAAGATTTGGGTATGAGAACCGTTAACATCCGCAAACTGATGGGCAGAGCGAACGAACTATACAGAGATTGGAAAACGCACTTCGAGCATGTGTCAATGACTATGAAAATAGCTGGGAGACTCGCTTACCGTTAGTTAAGTCCTCGAACAACAATACTTATCACACGAGTATACAAGCTGCAACGTTCGAAGCACTCCAGGGACGTAAGTGTCGATCATTCATTTGTTGGGCGGAAGTTGTGAAAGCCAACTGACAAGCCTCGAACTTGGGTACAAAACGACCAAGAAAATCGCGCAATTACGTTACAGAATGGCAGCAGCTCGAGACCGACAAAAGAGCTACGCCGACAAGAGACGCAAACCTTTGGAATTCCAAATGGGAGACCGAGTACTTCTTAAAGTCTCGCCTTGGAAAGGGGTGATTCGATTCGGGAAACTGGGAAGACTAAACCCTCGTTACATTGGTCCATTCGAGATCACAAAACGAATAAGCCCCGTGACCTACGAACTACAGCTACCGCAAGAATTGAGTAGTGTACACAACGTGTTTCACGTTTCAAATCTCAAGAAATGTTTATCAAACGAAACGCTCACAATTCCTTTAGAGGAAATCCAGATAGACGAACAACTACACTTCATTGAGGAACCGGTGGAAATCATGGACCGGGAAATCAAGAAGTTGAAGCTTAGCAAGATACCGAACGTAAAGGTACGATGGAATTCGCGACGAGGACCGGAATACACCTGGGAACTAGAGGACCAAATGAAACAGAAATACCCTCACTTATTCTCCGACCCGGCTAACACCGGCAACACGAACTGAATTTCGGGACGAAATTCCTATTAACTGGGGGATGATGTGACACCCCATAAATTCCAGGTCAGCATTTATTTTATTTTAATAATAATGTGTATTATTATTTCATACGTGGCACTAGAATAATTGTATTTAGTGTGACACGTGGCACAACAGACCAAACACACCGATAATTCGAGAAATTATCGCACAGAACTTGCACGTGTCTTGAATGACGAACGTTGGTGAACGGATCGAACCACAGTACACATACACTGCACAATTAGGTTCCGGAGAATCTAGTTTAGTAGAACAACGCTTAAGTGTCGAGAAACGATGATCGTATTCGAGAAATACGCGAAAATCGGTTCGAAACAACAAAACTAAGCTTATTGGGCTACTCAGGAACCCATCGCGGTACGCGATGGCCCAACAGGAGTTCCTGTCGCGGTACGCGACAGACATCGCGAAGAGTTGACTCCCGGATTCCTTCGCGTAGCGCGAAGAATCTTTTTGGCCTCTCGTCGCGGTACGCGACGGGTGTCAGACGACAAATCTTTATAAAACCAAGACCATTATGCCTACTCTACCAATTCTCATCATTTCTTTCGACCCAACACGCCAACCCTCGGCTAATCTCCGCCATTTGCACCTGTAACCTTCATTTGGAAGCCATAGAAGCCATTCTTGGAGCTCAAGAACCACAAGGAAGCTTTGGGGGAAGGTTGGAAGACGTTGCTAGAGCGTTCACATCATCTTCCTCACCTTGTAGCTGCACAAGTTTGATAGTCCAGAAGCTCCAGGAGCTGTTGAGTCTCTATCTCGAACTTCTAGGACTTCCTAAGGTAGTTCCTATGGCTAAAACACTCTCTTACACATCAATACACACACATGCATGGGTAAAACCCACATGCAAGCACAAATCACCCACATGCACGAATTTATTTTCTGGGTTTGTTGATTTCACAATGTTTCTTGATGATCTAAGATGACTAGATTGAGTTTTGTGATGATCTATGATGATGGGTATTGTTAGAACTCATGATTGGTATGCAAAATATTGAAAAATGGCCATGCATGTATGATCCAAAAATGTGGGGATGATTTTGAGTTTGTTGGTACATTTATTGATGATATTGGGAGGTGATTTCATAGTTAGATTTGATTAAAATGATGAAAATGATAAGTTTTGATGAACTTGCTATTAATAGAAACTTTTATCTATGAAATGGTGATTTGGTGACAATGATGATCATGCATGTATATGAGAATGTTGTTTTAATGTATTTAGAATGATATTGATGACTAGAATACGATTTAGAGGTTGACTATAGTCATTTTGACATAGTTACCATATTTAGTAACTTTTGTTGATGAAATATTGCTAAGTGATGAGTTAGGTTATGTTGACATGTTTAAATGATGTTAGATGGATTATTTTGATGATTTGTAACATGAAAATAAGTTTAGAAATGCTTAAATGGTTATTTTATGCTAAAACAACAAAGTTACTATTTATAGTAACTTTATTTTTACAAAAGCCAATTTATAAACATGTTGTATGATTTATGCATGCTAAGTGATTTAAAATGTTGTAATATGATGATTGGATGCTAAGTTAGATGGTTTCCGATATCACGTACGCTAAAATGGGAACTTTCCATTTTAGGAAACTTTTACGTGCTAACATGTTATCAACGACTTATGTGAATTCATATGATGATGCGCTATGTGTTAACATGATCACATAGGACAAATGAGCATGCTAGAACTATAAAATCAATATGCTTTGTGAACTTCCCATAAATGGAAACTTACTATAAATAGTAAGTTGTCCATAGACGAGACTTGCATGTTTTGCACCCGACGAGCACTTACACGAATGTTACACGATACACAACCGACACACGATTCACCAACGGGTCGTTAGGTCAAACACGATCAACACGACCAACACGGTCAACCACGGTCAACGCGACCCACATAACAACCAGGAGTTGTTTAGACATGAATACGGTCCTGTGAGACCCACACAATTATGATCACAAACTTATAACACCTATGTGATATAGGTAACTACTAGCCAGCGAGCTACTCCGTTCTCGTAAGAACGCACTCAAGCAGACTCAGGTGAGTTTACAGCCCCACTTTTACTCATTAAATGTTTTACAAATCTTTTGGGGTGAGAATGCTATGCAACTGCTTTAGATATATGACTGGTATGTCACAAAATTATTTTGAGTGTACTATTATCGCATCAAGACCTCTCTACCCTTACCGTTAGTTGTGTACAAACGAGTCGTTATTACGTAGTACTACTGGGTTTGACCAACCCCACTCGGCAACAACGTTGACTGCGGTCATAACGAGTGTAATATCGATGTTGATGTCGGGTTCAGCGATGACCCGCAGAGGCAAATGGGAACAGTCGAGTTTCGGTAAGATGACATGACACACTCTACGGATCGTAGATCCAACAAAACTATTTAACATACTCAGTATATATGACTGTTTTCTGCTTTCAAATACTTAAACCTGTGAACTCACCAACTTTATAGTTGACACTTTTTCGCATGTATTCTCAGGTAACTAGTGGACTGCAAGCTAGGATGCGCACAAGGATACATTAAGGAGTCTGACTTGCATATAGACTCTTGTCCTAGGCTTTTGTTTGCATTGATTGATTTGAAACAATTTAAAACAATGTAGTGTCTGATACACTTTATTATCCGCTGCAACAATTTATACTTCCGCTGATTAACATTTGCATTTCCGCTGTTTATATATTAAACCTGTGTTGTTTTTACAAAACTGTTTGTTTGTGTAACTCATATAGAGTCGTTCTATATGACCATGAGCTGTGATCCTGGCCACGTCACACCCACGTGGACTAACACCACGAGTGGGAATTTGGGGGTGTGACAGACTGGTATCAGAGCCTTGGTTATAGGGAACTAGGTTTGCATGTAGTGAACTTAGACTATAGCCACTGCTCTACATTAGACACTACACTAGTTTCACACAACACATTATGTGCTTAACTTAACAACGTGTCGTTTGAAATCGTTTTGTGCTTGAAATCACATACGTGTCAACACACGTATGTTAAAGTGTGAGAATTATGCATACAAAAGTACGTGTGCCTTTGAAATCGTTTAAATAAAATCACATTTGATTTTATTTAAATAGACGTAATTATACGCGATTTCGTTTTCGTTCTAAAATATAGATTTTATTATTCTAATACGTTCGTATTCCCGTTACGGTTCCAACGCAACTCGAACGGATTAAAACGGAGTTAGAACGAATAAGTTATGATCAAAATACTAAATTAGTATTAAAATCCAAAAAAATGGTTGGGCCCGGACTCGAACCCGCGACCCTCAACTCCAACACACCCGCATCTAACCATCTCGCCCGCTAGGGTATCGCGTTTGATATCAGGAATTAATTGTTTTAACCTTACATTGTCGGGTTCCCCTTTGTTTATCTATAACCGAAATCAATTACCCAAATGGTCCCTAATTCAAACCCGATTGACCCAAAATCCATGGGGCTTTTGTCCCCTGAGTCTAATCGATCCTTCTGATGGTTTTAATTCTAACTATTATTCATCATATCCCGATTAATCGGTTATTTAACATGTTCGAATACTACTTCTCAAATTCCCAACACAAAATTGTTTGATTCGCTACTGTAACATCAAATTGCTATGATATTAACATCATTCGAAGCCTTCTGGAACTAACCACACTATCCAATTCGATTCTAGAACCCATTTTAATCCAATCCCCCAATTCGTTCATGATTACAAGCCCTAGAAATCGAAAACCATTAATTCGAACTGTTTTGATGAAATTAACCTATCATTAACCTTAATCGATCACTTATGAAGCTTTCTATATCATTTGATTCCATTATTAATCCCTTTAAGATCAAGACCCCCAAAACCGTTTTGTATTGAACCCTAGTTACTATAACTCCATCAATTCGTTATAACTAACTAAAATTGATACCTGTTTTAGCTTAATCGAGACCTTCTGGAACTAACCATGAACATTAATTTGATTCTTGATCATGTTTGATTATAATCCCCCAAATTGGATTCTAATATGAACCCTAGAATTCGTGCACATACAATTCGATGTTAAGGATCAAAATTTGCATGTGTTTAACCTTATTCGGCCACTTTAGGTTGTTCAGAAGCAAAGACTTACTTGTTTTGACTCCCGATTGATGTAGTTCCCTTCTAGGATGATATTCGGCTTAGGTCTCGATCCAATTTCTCCTTCCAACGCTTCTGGAATCACTTTGTTGTGGGTAAAAATCTCTAAAGAAGCCGATTAGTGTTTAGGAGTTCTCAATTGTGAGAATTGTAATCGAATTGTGAGAAATGTAAAGGTTAGGATGACGGTTTCGACCTTTTGTTATGATTTCAATTTAATTTGATCAATAATTGCAACCATAACGTCTGATAACTGATAACAATCATTGTTGTGATAATTTTGATGATCTAATTTCGGTTACAACTTAAGTTTAATGTGGAATTCGAATTCCATATGTCCTTTAGTCGAATTTTGACTTATAAAAGTCAAAATTGACACTAACAATCACTTATAAGTTTAATCTCCTACAATTTTACACTTAGGAATTGATTTTTCTTAATTCCTAACTCCTATAGGTTATTCTGGATCGACAACTTATCATTTCGATTAACAAAGTTGAGTCTAAAATCCCTAATTGCCACTAAATGTTTCAATTGGAATACTCTTGAGTTAAATTAATCCATTTGGGCCTCTCAAATACAATGGGGCCTCACTGGGCCTTCCTGGGCCTACCTTGGCCTTCCCTGACCCTACTTTGTTTATATTGGGCCTCACTTGACTTTATTGGGCCTTACTGGACCTCTCTTGGCTTATTGGGCCTACTGTGACTCTATTGGGCTTACATAGACTTCATTAGGTCTAATTGATCTTGTTGGGTCTTCCTTGACCTTGTTGGGCCTTTATTGGCCTCGTTGGGCCTACGAGAGTTAACTAGGTTAATCTCGAAAAGTCGAATTGTCACAAAATAAGAAGTTTGGTGAGCATTAGCCTTTATTAGTCTTTACAGTCTCCCCCTAGGCTGATGCTACCAAAACTTCTAAGGAAGGGACCTTGGCTTCCATGTACCCCTCAGCACCTGTGCCCTTTTTCTTATCAATCTGATGGCTGACCTCCCATCTGATCCATTTTCAGGATTATTGAGAGGGAGCTTATCCAGATCAAAGATATAGGGTTTTGCCAACACAATCAGATGCACAAGATCCACCAGTTTTATTTCTCCATTGTAGTCGGTGAGGATGAATATCCTTTCTTGTGCATTGAAGCTCCAATTTACTAAGGGGATGTATGAGTGCTCATCCATTAGTCTTCGAATATCCCTCATATCTTCTTGAGATTGTTTAGTCTTAGGAGCTCCATCTGGTGTGACTTCAGTTATTGAGAGGGATGCATCAGGCTCAGAGTCAAAGGAGACAGTTTTTGTTTTCTTTTTCCTTCTAGCCATGCTCTTTCTTCTTATGAATCTTGGTTTGTCTTGAGCAGTGGCTTGACTCCTCAGAACTCTGGCCTGTTGGGCTTCCACAGTTGATTCTACTGCTGCACCTGTTGTTGCAGTAGGCTGTGACCCAGTATCCTCAGCACTTGAGGGTTTTGTTCTCCTCTCATCATCTTGTGAAAGTCTTTCAGGATCAGGGTTTGATGTTGATTGTTTCCTTTTAGTTTGCTGACCCTTTTTGATCTTGATCACTGAAGAGATTGGCATGTTATCCATTGATGGACTTGATGGAGGAGATATTTGTTCTTCCTTAGGGTTTAGAGGGAACATATTGGGAAACATGGCTTTGGTAGATTCCCCACACATAACTTCTTCTCCCTCTCTGATTCCTGTACCAGAGAGGGGAAATTCTATTCTTGCTCCTCCCCCTAAACCTAAGCCTCTCATTAGGCTTTCCTTTCTTGCCCTTATCTGTTCAATTGAAGGTAACTCACCTCTGGCAACTTTGGCTTTTATATCTCTGATATGCATATCCATGGTTGAGTTCTTCATTGGGCCTAGCTGCCGAGCATGGAATCCATACTCCAGAAGAAAGGCTTTGCACGTGTCTCTGTAAGCCTTGTTCGTCTGAGTCTTTGTTGTAGCAATCTGGACTTTGGATGCAGCAGCTTCCTGTTCCTGCTGCTGCATTTTGTCCAGCTCGGCAGCTATTCTAGGTACCGACCAGTTAAAGACTTCATCAAAGTCATACCCTCTCTCTTCGAGCAAAGCGGAGAGTCTAGCTCGCTCTTCATCTAGAGAGGTATTTGGCCGGCCCTTAATATTCTTTGGTCTTCTCTCCTCCAGTTGTGCTTCCTCCTCTGGGGTTAGCTTTCTTTTTCCTTTGTTATCAACTGTTACATTTATCCCAGAGGAGATTTCTCCTGTAGCCTCACCAATTGGTTCATCGGCAGATAGCTCCTCTGTGGAGGAGTCATCAATAATGACTGGGCCTTTGGAAACAGCTGTAGCTTCGGAGTTAACCTCAGCATTCACTGTCTCCTCCAGTTGACCAATCACCTTGGATGATTCCTTATTAGTTTCCACAAAGGGCTCAGGAGAGGAGGAGAGGTCTTCAGCAGCTTCTGTCCCAGAAGGGGACACAGGTTCCATTGATATTTGTTTTTCTTGTGTAGCTTCTTCCATGGAAACCTGGGCTGCAGTCTCAGAAAGAGACTTAGTCCCAGAAGGGGACTGAGGTTCCAAAGAGACATTTGATTTTTGCTGTTCAGTCTCTTTGACAACCTCCCTTGTATCCTCAGAAGAAGAAGAAGAGGAAGTAGAAGAAGAATCTTGAAAATAAGTACCCAAGAAGTCATCCCATTCAGCAGTCAAAGTGACTATGGATGGAGTAACTTCCTGTGCACCCTCCTCTTCTCTTGCTTCTGATCCTGACCCTGCAGTTGGTACATTCTCCCCCTTTTGGTAGCATCAGGGGAGGTGAAAGTGGAAGTAGCAGGATCAGGATGAAAAGGATGTAGAATAACAGGTGGACGCCTCCTGAGATCCAGAATGGTTGCTTCTTTGGTCTGGATCTCAAGCCGCAGGGTAGCCACCTCAGCTTCTAACTAAGCTACCCTGGCTTGGAGGGAAGTTATTGTAGCCGTCAATTCCTGTGTGGTTGTGCCCTCTTCTACCGGAGTAGAGTCATGGGGCGATGGAGTACTGAGCCGAGCTCATGCACCTCCACCACCAGATGTGGTTTCTTGGCACCCTGGATTCCCTTCATTGAGAAGAACCTCAAAGAAGTCCTCCCCAACATAGGTTGCCGCAGGTGAGGTCCTAGTGCCTGTACCACTGTCCTGTGGATCTTGATTAAGATCAACAGTAGTGGCAGCCTCACCTGCATTGACCCCTTCAAAACTACTGGGGCCAACCTCTGATATGATAGGCTCTGGGTCAGGAAACCTTGCCTGTAACTGTGTCACGACTCTCATTAAAGTTTGGGTAGTGGGAGAGAGTGGTTCCTCCACAGGTACGGCAGAAGTTCCAAGAGCCGGGGTAATAGTATGGGAGGGGGGCATATCTGGGTGATAAGAACCTGGAGACCTGGGAGACAGTCTCTGAGCTAAGGGAGTTGCTTCATGAGAAGCAGACTCAACTATGGGTGTATCCCTTTGAATATTCTCAGTTATGTGTTGTGACATAAGCTGAGGGCTTGCAGGCTGGTTAAGGGCAGCCACAGGCTCCAAAGGAAGAACCTGTGGACAAACAAGGGGTGTGGCTTTCACCTTAGGTAGAACTGTGCCCTGAGCAGTTCTTTTAACCTTTTTCCTTTTGGGTTCAGTAGAAGGAGCTTGAACAACTGTAGAGAGTTGCACAGGGTTTCGTTTGCGTTTGTAAGTGATTTTGATGGGGTGAGAAACAAAAGTGGAAGGTGTGGGTTCAGCATCTGTGGGGTTAACAGAGCGGTCACCTTCTGAAGTATGGGACACCATAGTGGGAAGAAGGGGAGTGAAGTTCCCAGAAAACTGGGCACCCTTCTTCTTAAGTTGTACAAAAACCTTGGACGAAACCAAGGGCATTTTATATGTATTCCCAGTTAGAGAGAGGAAAGTGCCCAATTCCTCATTGAAAATCTGTTGCAAAAACCTGGGAAACATACAAAATTTCTTTGGTGACGAAATATTGTCAACCAAATTATTGAAAATAAAAGCAGAAAAATTAAACAGTTTGTTAGAGATCAAACCATGAATAGCCGAAGCTAAGTCAGATGGTATTTGATCCCAACCACCAGTTTTATTGGAAAGACAGTGTAGGAACAAATGTATGAGGTACTTGTAATTGTAGGACACTCTACCCTTCAAATAGGTTGTTGAAGGGAGAGGACCTTCGTACCCCATCGACTGAAATGTCGATGCTACCTCATCCTTTGTGAATGAGACCTTTCCACCGGCATCATGTAGTTTGAGATGCCGACAGATGGTCTCCACAGAAATAGCAATAGGATGAGCATCAATGGTGGCAACAAGAGACCGACCATTGGGAGACGAAGAAACAGAACAAGATGCCCAAAACTGTTGGTGATGAGATTCATACACCAAGGGCTGAATGGTTAGTGCAAAGAAATACCTGCTCCTTTGAAGAAAGGAGATTATTGGGGCGAAGTCAGCATCATGTTCCGCTGATAACTCCGCTGGTACGTTGTGAGCAGGTTTGAAAGCAAGAAGAGCCATGGCAGTTGGTGATTTTAGGGCACGATTTGGGAGATCAAAGAAAAGACGAGTTCAAAGTGAAACAGTTTGTGAGAATTTGAATGAGCGGGAGACCTTTATATACCTTCGGATTTCAGCATTAAATATAGAAACACATTTAATTTTGAAATCCGGATGTCAGAAAAAGGTCTTCCGATGACAGCTGGTTTTATATGTAACAACCGGTTTTTAATAATAAATGTAATGTAAATAATCGTTAATTAAACGATTGTGGTTGTTGTGATTTGAAAATATGTAAGAGTTACGTCATTAATGGCAAGAGCACATTTGGTCGTGCTTGAAATCCACGAGGATTTAGTAACTTTTGTTATTGGGGATTGATAGTATGTGAAAAATGATGAACGTGGGCGAAAACCGTGCGCAAAACGGAGTTCGTATGCTCCCGGAATCGCGAAACGAAGTTTAAATCAAATATTGGAAGAAAAACACGCTAGGCGTACCGCCTAACCCCAACCCTCCGGAGCCAGGCTATGCGCCCAGGGACATATGTCGGCCAAAGTTGTTTAAAACGATCAGAATGCATAGAAACGCTCAAAATCGTCCATTTTCGTTCTTACTCGACCTCCAGACGAAAACTCTTCTTCCTAACACTTCTAAACTTCAAATCAAAGCCTTTTAAACATCCAGATCGCGTATAGGAACGTGTTTTCGAGTCCTGATCGTTGTTTTAACCGTAGAAATCCGTCAGATCAGGTAACGGTTTGTTTTATCCTACTAGTTTAATATTGTGTGGATTAAATCTAGTTTTGATTGTAATAATATGATTATGGGTATTGATTATGGCCTAGTTGATAACTAGGGATTGTTAGAAACGAAGAACTTGATATTTTGACGGTGAAATCTTCGTTTTGAAGCCGGGATAATGTCCGGTTGTTATGAAACCCATATCATGGTAGGATAACTAGCAGGATGGATTGAATATGATTTCAAATAAATTATGGATTATAATCCATAGATTAAATGATGATTTTGATGAATTGATGCTACCATTATTAATAGTTATTGATCTAAAAATAAATATTGAATAATAAAAATAATTAAAGATCGTAACTAATACAATGAACATCAATTATTCGATGAAATGCCAAGGAAGGCATGGGATATGATTAATTGACTAAAACTTACTAAATATAGTAAGATAGAGTCGATTATGTGATAAATTGACTTTGAGGAAGTCAAATCAGTCAAGTGCGTTAAACTTGATTATATGTGTTATATGTATTGAGTATAGTTGTATATGTGTGAATATGCAACTAGGTATTGACGGTGAAAGTCAAGAGATAAGCCATAGAAGTGGAAAAGAGGTTGTAGGAAGTGAACAACCGCTTGAACCAGGTAAGTTACCCAACTTACTGTAACATTACATATAAGTAGTAGAAAGAGTCTACTTGATTTTGATGTATATATATTGGTTGATTTGAATGAATGGGCATAACTAGATTGGAACTAATTGAGTTACTAGACTCTAATGTATAAATGTTAAGTCCCAATGTGTTTATGTCACGATTGAATTGATTATGCAACATAGATTGCATAAGAATAGCCGGATGAGCCGGTGTTTGACTATGATATCATAAATGTGTGAATAGTCAGAGGTGCTGACAAATAGCAATAGCTATGGTGGAAGTACATGATTGTGAACACCATAGTGTAACTTTGATTAAACTATTGTGATTAATAGTTGATGATTGATAAATATGACTCCACAATGGTGGATAGCCAGAGGTGCTGGCAATTGTCTAGATGGAAGTACCGGTGGGTGAACATCTTAGACTTGATAAATATGACTCCACAATGGTGGATAGCCAGAGGTGCTGGCAATTGTCTAGATGGAAGTACCGGTGGGTGAACATCTTAGACTTGATAAATATGACTCCACAATGGTGGATAGCCAGAGGTGCTGGCAATTGTCTAGATGGAAGTACCGGTGGGTGAACATCTTAGACTTGATAAATATGACTCCACAATGGTGGATAGCCAGAGGTGCTGGCAATTGTCTTAGATGGAAGTACCGTGGGTGAACATCTTAAGACTTAATATATGTATGATACCACAAATGTGTGGATAATCGGTTAATCCGGAAGTTAAATTGTTGAAACCACAGATGTGTGGGTAATTGGTAAAGCCAATAAAATATATGTATATTTGGTGTTTTAAATTTAGCCAGAGGTGCTGGTGGTCGAGTTGAATTAGATAATATATTCATATTGTGAAAATGTCCCACTAAGGGAAATAAATGCACCATATGTGTTGGGTGCAAGTTGATGTTTGAATATGATATATTATTATTTAAACATGATAAACACCCATATGATATGTATGTGGATGGGTTTAAATAAGTTTTTGGGAATTTTGGGAGGAGTTACTTACTTAGTTCATATGAACTAATTGTGACCATATATGTAATGTTACAGGTCAAGATAGATATGCATTGGGCGATCAGATCGGGCACGTTGTGAAGCAGAACCAAACGTTATGTAAAGTATGTGGTAGTATTAAACTTAAACACACCAGTTTTTATTAATCATAAATATAAATGATTGAAGTTAAGTGTGTTTAACCTATAAAAATGAAATTTCACGCTTCCGAACATGATTTTTGATAAAGTTTAATTTGGGACCTAAAAAAAATGAGACACGTGTAATCGTGTGTAAAGTTTGGGTGTTACAGACTTGGTATCAGAGCAATGGTTTGAGTGAATCAAGTGCATCATGAACACTTGATCTCAAACTTTTATGCTCTTAATATGAAAACATAACGTTTGATTCGAAGACCCGATTATGATGCCGAATGTATGAGGTCAGCATATCTATGTCCTGTATTATAATTGTTAAATGTAATGTGAATCATTACATGTTAAATGTGATTATGTGATTGTTTGAAACCGAAATCAGTGTCTTGAGTATGAAATGAAGGAAGTAAGGAATTGGGCATATAATGAATGAACTAGTACGTCTGGCCAACTCACTAGTGCAAACATGATATGAACAAGCTCTTATGGGAATAATTTTATACTTAAGCTATTGATTTTAGGTAAGGTGTTTGGAGCTTAATGTTTCTATTACTTGTAAGTAATAGTGTTACCAATTCAGGAGAAATGAATTTGAAAATTAATGTGGAAAGACCTACATGAGGGTAGGCTATAACACTTGATGTGTTGGGGAAATTAATCCATTTGAACATGGAAAATGTTTTGGTGGGTATACATGAATTAAAAATGTATAATTTGATCGCTTTAGGCAGGATGGGAAAAAAGACACATAATTGTGTTTATGTGTTCATACATGTTTAAGTTTGTGATGTAATGATTTAAACATGTTAATAATTTATATAATGTGCATATAATTATATGCGGGATATATAGAGTTGTAAGTATACAATGTGTATACGTATGGTGAATGTTATGATATGATTTCATAAATTGTGATAGTGTCATTACATGTTGATAGTAATTGACACATTGAAACGGAAACTATTTATAATAGTGTTAAAGCAAATTTAAGACCATAACGTATGGCATTTTGTGTATATTTAACATGTAAGACCACTGGTGGGTGGCATTGGCTTTAACATGTAAGACCACTGGTGGGTGGCATTGGGTTTAACATGTAAGACCATTGGTAAATGGCATTGGATTTATCATATAAGACCACTTGTAAGTGGCGTTGAATTTATTTGTAAGACCACATGTGAGTGGCCTTGTGTTAGATGTGTAAAACCATCTTGGAATGACATTGAGTTGTCATGTAATTCCTCCTTAGTGAGGCATTGGAAAAATTCCACATGCGTGTGGATTTGGTTAATATGTGAGTATGTGTTGAACGATGTTGACTTTTAAAAGTCAAAGTTATGGTTAATGTGAATAGGTGAATTACTTACTCACTAATATGTAACCATAAGACATATTGGTGCTTATGTGTTGTGTGATTATGTTTGTTGAAACTACTTGAAATTGACCTGTAGTAATTATGATGAATTGAATGGTAAATTGACCATATGTGTCATGAAAAGTTGAAATTATAAAATCACATGGTGATGGTATTTAACTACTTGATATATGTTTTGTAGTAGTAGATGAATGTCATGTGCTAAATGCATAAGTTGCAAGGTGTTACTAAATGATAATTTATAGTTGACACTATAAATTGATGATAATCCACATTGTGTGGAAGTATATGAATATGAAACCACGGGGGTGGTATTTGAGATTGTTGAATAAAATATTGGATGTAACAATCTGAGTTTTGTTGAAACTCGTTAATATTATGATAAATTACATAACTAATAAAAGTGTCGTTATATGTTTAGAATAACTGACACAGATAATGGGTGACGCTTCACATTCGTGTGAAACTGATGTAAGACCACTGGTGCGTGGCATTAATATTTGTCATGTAAGTCCACATTTTTGTGGCATTGGGGGTAAACCATGTACATGTACATGATAGTAAGTCACCTGTTACCATTGAGTTATTTAAACTTGTGATGATGAATCACAAGTGTTGTGTGTAAAACTCAATTGGTGATTAAAATAAATGTAAAACACAAGTGAATGTGTTCAAATGGTGTGTAAATTAACCATTTGATTGTTTTGTAGTTGTAAGATTGGGTGAGTCCACACTACAATTGTATGTGCATGTAGCATATATGTGATTTGTTGTTTTAATTGAAGTTGAGGTAAATGGTTAGGGTTAGTGTGGTTATTGTAGTTGAATGATTTACAGGGTATGTGAACATTCAACTAATGATAATGATCGAGTTGATTTACAAGAGTGTAAACAACCATCATACTGTGGATGTTATGATCTACAAAAGTATAGACATTAAATTGGTTATGTGTGTTTTGATTCACAAGGTGTGTGAACCAAAGATGATCTACAAGAGTGTAGACATCTAATTTCAAGAGTCAAATTGTTTAAGCTTGACTTTGGGAAATATGGTGCACAATTGGAGTTTTGTGTGCACACATGTATGGTGTTGAATGATAATGGTTGAGCAGGAATGGTAGATAAGAATGTCTATCTAGGTGAATAAATGAGTAACGTGAATGTTAAGTCATTCGGTTGTGGTGGTGTGTTAAATACGTTATACATGATGCTTGACTTTAAAAAGTCAGAGTTATGCCTATTTGTAAAGAAATAGGATAACTATTGTATGTATAAATTGTAT
The DNA here is from genome assembly GCA_009363875.1 of Mikania micrantha. Taxonomy (NCBI): domain Eukaryota; kingdom Viridiplantae; phylum Streptophyta; class Magnoliopsida; order Asterales; family Asteraceae; genus Mikania; species Mikania micrantha. The sequence continues at coordinate 86,713,822 of CM018695.1, read as the reverse complement.
TCATACATATGATGGGATGAATATTTACGTGAATATTCAAAAGAGAGATAAGATGCATGTACAAATACACTTAAGTGTATGGTTTGGTTTAAATAAAGAAAGTCAAACCAAATAATCAATTGTAGATTGATTATGTGGAATCATGTATAATGATTATGTTTATTTAAGGATAAATGTTCAACTATGCCTGAAATGTATATTAGAGAAGTGGTGTCTCGGCATGGTGTGCCAGGGACGAATAATTTTGATCGAGACACTTGATTTACTTCTCATTTCTGGAAAAATTTCCAGGAAGAATTAGGATTGTTGATAAGCACAGCGTATCATCCTCAGATTGATGGTCAAAGTGAAAGGACCATTCAAACGTTGGAGGATACGTTACGAGCATGTATTATTGACTTTGGCGGTAGTTGGGATGATTACCTACCGTTGACGGAGTTCTCATATAATAACAGTTATCATTCCAGTATTGGAATGCCTCCATATGAGATGCTTTATAGGAGGAAATGTCGAACTCCTGTTTGTTGGGGAGAAGTTGGGCAGCGTGAACTCGCACATAAAAATGTAGTGAAAGCTACCAATGAACGGATAGATCAGATCCGTGCCCATCTGAAGGCGGTTCAAGACCGTCAGAAATCATACGCCGATAAGCGTAGAAGGCCAATTGAATTCCAGGTGGGAGATTTTGTGTTGTTAAGAGTCTCACCATGGAAAGGTGTTATACGTTTTCGTAAGCGAGGAAAGTTAAGTCCACGCTTTATTGGACCATTTAAAATCATAGCTCGTGTTGGTGAAGTTACTTATCGCCTAGAGCTACCTGAAGAGTTAAGTGGAATACATAATACGTTCCACGTTTCTTACTTACGAAAATGTTAAGCAGATGAATCTGCATACGTACCACTGGATGATATAGAAATTGATGGCAAGTTTAACTAAGTGGAAAGGCCAGTAGTTATATTAGACAGGAAAGTCAACCAGATGAGGAATTCTATCTTTTTCTTTTAAGGTATAATCGGTTTCGAGGACGAAACCTTTGTAAGGAGGGGAGATTTGTAACAACCGGTTTTTAATAATAAATGTAATGTAAATAATCGTTAATTAAACGATTGTGGTTGTTGTGATTTGAAAATATGTAAGAGTTACGTCATTAATGGCAAGAGCACATTTGGTCGTGCTTGAAATCCACGAGGATTTAGTAACTTTTGTTATTGGGGATTGATAGTATGTGAAAAATGATGAACGTGGGCGAAAACCGTGCGCAAAACGGAGTTCGTATGCTCCCGGAATCGCGAAACGAAGTTTAAATCAAATATTGGAAGAAAAACACGCTAGGCGTACCGCCTAACCCCCAACCCTCCGGAGCCAGGCTATGCGCCCAGGGACATATGTCGGCCAAAGTTGTTTAAAACGATCAGAATGCATAGAAACGCTCAAAATCGTCCATTTTCGTTCTTACTCGACCTCCAGACGAAAACTCTTCTTCCTAACACTTCTAAACTTCAAATCAAAGCCTTTTAAACATCCAGATCGCGTATAGGAACGTGTTTTCGAGTCCTGATCGTTGTTTTAACCGTAGAAATCCGTCAGATCAGGTAACGGTTTGTTTTATCCTACTAGTTTAATATTGTGTGGATTAAATCTAGTTTTGATTGTAATAATATGATTATGGGTATTGATTATGGCCTAGTTGATAACTAGGGATTGTTAGAAACGAAGAACTTGATATTTTGACGGTGAAATCTTCGTTTTGAAGCCGGGATAATGTCCGGTTGTTATGAAACCCATATCATGGTAGGATAACTAGCAGGATGGATTGAATATGATTTCAAATAAATTATGGATTATAATCCATAGATTAAATGATGATTTTGATGAATTGATGCTACCATTATTAATAGTTATTGATCTAAAAATAAATATTGAATAATAAAAATAATTAAAGATCGTAACTAATACAATGAACATCAATTATTCGATGAAATGCCAAGGAAGGCATGGGATATGATTAATTGACTAAAACTTACTAAATATAGTAAGATAGAGTCGATTATGTGATAAATTGACTTTGAGGAAGTCAAATCAGTCAAGTGCGTTAAACTTGATTATATGTGTTATATGTATTGAGTATAGTTGTATATGTGTGAATATGCAACTAGGTATTGACGGTGAAAGTCAAGAGATAAGCCATAGAAGTGGAAAAGAGGTTGTAGGAAGTGAACAACCGCTTGAACCAGGTAAGTTACCCAACTTACTGTAACATTACATATAAGTAGTAGAAAGAGTCTACTTGATTTTGATGTATATATATTGGTTGATTTGAATGAATGGGCATAACTAGATTGGAACTAATTGAGTTACTAGACTCTAATGTATAAATGTTAAGTCCCAATGTGTTTATGTCACGATTGAATTGATTATGCAACATAGATTGCATAAGAATAGCCGGATGAGCCGGTGTTTGACTATGATATCATAAATGTGTGAATAGTCAGAGGTGCTGACAAATAGCAATAGCTATGGTGGAAGTACATGATTGTGAACACCATAGTGTAACTTTGATTAAACTATTGTGATTAATAGTTGATGATTGATAAATATGACTCCACAATGGTGAATAGCCAGAGGTGCTGGCAATTGTCTAGATGGAAGTACCGGTGGGTGAACATCTTAGACTTGATAAATATGACTCCACAATGGTGGATAGCCAGAGGTGCTGGCAATTGTCTAGATGGAAGTACCGGTGGGTGAACATCTTAGACTTGATAAATATGACTCCACAATGGTGGATAGCCAGAGGTGCTGGCAATTGTCTAGATGGAAGTACCGGTGGGTGAACATCTTAGACTTGATAAATATGACTCCACAATGGTGGATAGCCAGAGGTGCTGGCAATTGTCTTAGATGGAAGTACCGTGGGTGAACATCTTAAGACTTAATATATGTATGATACCACAAATGTGTGGATAATCGGTTAATCCGGAAGTTAAATTGTTGAAACCACAGATGTGTGGGTAATTGGTAAAGCCAATAAAATATATGTATATTTGGTGTTTTAAATTTAGCCAGAGGTGCTGGTGGTCGAGTTGAATTAGATAATATATTCATATTGTGAAAATGTCCCACTAAGGGAAATAAATGCACCATATGTGTTGGGTGCAAGTTGATGTTTGAATATGATATATTATTATTTAAACATGATAAACACCCATATGATATGTATGTGGATGAATTTAAATAAGTTTTTGGGAATTTTGGGAGGAGTTACTTACTAAGTTCATATGAACTAATTGTGACCATATATGTAATGTTACAGGTCAAGATAGATATGCATTGGGCGATCAGATCGGGCACGTTGTGAAGCAGAACCAAACGTTATGTAAAGTATGTGGTAGTATTAAACTTAAACACACCAGTTTTTATTAATCATAAATATAAATGATTGAAGTTAAGTGTGTTTAACCTATAAAAATGAAATTTCACGCTTCCGAACATGATTTTTGATAAAGTTTAATTTGGGACCTAAAAAAAATGGGACACGTGTAATCGTGTGTAAAGTTTGGGTGTTACATTATAATAAATGTAGGAATTTTCATTAAGTTCAGAATTGCTTCCGAAGATGTGGCTTTTGGAAGGAGTGAATTAGACCAAAAAGTTTTCTGAGGAGTTTTACTTCCGAAGAATAAAATTTATACTATCGGAAGCACTGCTTCTGAAGATCAGAAGCAATAATTTAGAAGTATAAATTTAATACATCGGAAGCAAGTGCTTCTGAAATGTTAGATAATTCATCAGGTAGAATGTTCTTCGGAAGACATCTTCTTCTGAAGAGTACCTTGAGAAGCCTATGCTTGCGAAGATAATGTATCGGAAGAGTATTACCTCAGAAGGTAATTTAGCTTCTGAAGTGTGAGATCTTCCGACTAAGGAAGAAATAATGCTTCCGAAGACTTAACCTATCTTCTGCTGAGTAGTTACTCATCGGAAGATAATTTAAGTTTATCTTCCGAAGGATTATATATTCCTTTTCAGTTAATTCATTCAAAGTTAATCATCCCAATAGATGTTATTAAGTACCTGAATCTTCCTTCATCAAATGCCTTGGTGAAGAGATCTGCCAAATTATGTTCTGAATCAACTTTGACCAAATGAATCAACTTCTTTTCTGCACAATCTCTGATGAAATGGTATCTGATGTCAATGTGCTTGGTCTTGGAATGCTTGACAGGATTATTGGTGATGGAGATTGCACTGGAATTGTCTATCTGAATAGGAGTATTGAACAGATCTACTCCATAATCCTTCATCTGATTCTGAATCCAGATGACATGTGCACAGCAGCTAGAAGCAGCTATGTATTCAGCCTCTGCAGTAGAAGTAGAAACACATGACTGTTTCTTGCATTGCCAAGACACAATTCTGGATCCAAGAAATTGGCATCCTCCTGATGTGGATTTCTTGCTGATGTTGCACCCTCCATAATCACTGTCAGTGTAGGCCATGAACTGAAAGTCTTCATTTCTAGGATACCATAATCCTAGATATGCTCCTTTGAGGTATCTAAAGATTCTTTTCACAGCTAGCATGTGTGAGACTTTGGGATTGGCCTGAAATCTTGCACATACACAAGTTGCAAACATAATATCTGGCCTGCTTGCTGTGAGATACATCAAAGAGCCTATCATTGCTCTGTACTGGTGCTGATCAACATCCTCCCCCTCAAGATCAGGGCTAAGAGATGTTGTTTTGGACATAGGAGTTCCCAGAGCTTTGCAATCAGAAAGCTTGAATCTTTCAAGGATGTCCTTGACATATTTCGATTGACTAATGAAAATCCCTGTAGGAGTTTGTTTCACCTGTAATCCAAGAAAGAAGGTGAGTTCTCCCATTGAACTCATCTCAAATTTGGATTTCATTAGAGATTCAAATTCCTTGCAGAGAGATTCATTAGTAGAACCAAAGATAATGTCATCAACATAGATTTGAACTAGCATGATGTGTTGATTAGACTTCTTGAAAAAGAGAGTTTTATCAATTGTTCCTCTCTTGAATTTGCTTGCCAACAGAAAAGAAGATAAAGTTTCATACCATTTTATGGGAGCTTGATGCAACCCATAAAGAGCCTTATCAAGCTTACAGATATGATCAGGAAACTTTGGATCTTCAAATCCTGGAGGTTGACACACATATACTTCTTCATCAATTTTTCCATAAAGGAAGGCACTCTTAACATCCATCTGAAACACTTTGAAATCTTTTGCAGCTGCAAATGCCAAAAATATTCTGATAGCTTCAATTCTGGCAACCGGTGCAAAGACCTCATCATAGTCAATGCCTTCCTCTTGAGTGTATCCCTGAACAACCAATCTTGCTTTGTTCTTGATGACAACACCTTTGTCATCCTTCTTGTTTCTGAACACCCATTTGGTTCCAATGGCATACTTTCCCTTAGGCAAAGGGCAAGTCTTCCAAACTCCTTGTCTTTGAAACTGAAGAAGTTCTTCTTGCATAGCTTCTACCCAACTGTTATCTTTTAATGCCTCTGCAACCTTCTTGGGTTCTATTTGGGATAGAAAACAGGAGAACAAGCAAACATTTGCTTCATGCATAGAACTTCTAGTTCTTACACCCTCTTCTACATTGCCAATGATATTCTCAACTGGATGAGTGTTGTGAATTCGAGTTCTTGGAATCACATCCAGTTGAGAAGCTTCATCCATGTTTAGTGACTCAAGATTAGGCAATACTACCTCAAGATGGATCTCTGGCAGATCTTTTGAATTCTGAATTTGGACTGTGGACGGTTGGTTTTCTCTGGGAATGATGATCTGCTGAGTATTTGCCTCTGCTGAAGGGCTTCCTACTTCTTCTGAATGTTGTAACTCAGAAGTAGATTCAGTTGACGGACCTGCCTGAGATGTAATTACTGTTTCAGATTGTGACATACTATTTGTGCTGAAGTGGATTCTGCCAAGATTTGTCTTGAAGCTATTGGCAGTTCAACACGAAAGTCATCTTCTCTTGAGCCTTTGGAGGTGTCTGTGGTAGCTGACTGTGAAACTGGAACATACTCTTTCACCAGATTAAATGCAGATGTAAAACTATCAAGATCAAACAACCAATCAGGGCCTGTTCCAGGTTTATTGAGAGTATGTTCATTGAACTGAACATTTGCAGACTCTTCAATAACTCTGGAAGCTTTGATGTATACTCTATAAGCCTTAGCATTTGAAGAGTACCCAACAAAGTAGCCCTCTGCTGATTTCTCAGCAAACTTGGCTAAGTAATCTTTAGTATTCAAGATGGTGCATTGACATCCAAATGGTTTGAGAAATCCAATGAATGGCTTTCTCTTATGTCAAATTTCATAAGGAGTCATACCATGTGACTTAACTACCAATATTCTGTTTTGGACATAACAGGCAGTGTTGACTGCTTCTGCCCAAAAAGTTATTGGGAGTTTGGCATCTGATAGCATGGTCCTTGCAGCCTCAATTAGTGTCCTATTCCTTCTCTCAGCAACACCGTTTTGTTGTGGAGTCGTAGGAGCACTAAATTGTCTTGTGATACCCTTAGATTCACAAAATGAATTTAAAATCTGATTCTTGAATTCTGTTCCCTGATCTGACCTTATTATTTTTACATGATGATCAATTTCATTCTCCACCCTAAGTATAAATGACTTTAGGATCTCAGCAGTTTCATCCTTGGTATTCAAGAAAAATACCCAGGTATACCGAGAGAAATCATCAGTGATTACCAAACAATATGACTTTCTACCAAGACTTTTAACACTTGTGGGACCAAACAAGTCCATGTGCAGTAAATGCAGGACTGTTGTAATTGAATTTATCTCTTTGGCATGATGAGATGACTTATGTTGCTTACCCTTTAAGCATGCAACACATTTATCAATACAAATAAATTCCTTTGTTGGTAAACCAGTTACTAAGTTATTTCTGACAAGTTTATTCATATTTTTGAGGTTTACATGACAAAGTCTTCTGTGCCAAAGAGATGATTCATCAAGTGAAGCTTTTGAGACAAAGCAGCTTATATTACTAAGAGGTGCAGCTGTGCTCATATCTAGCATATACATGTTATTTCTTCTAGGAGCTCTGAGTAGAATTTGATCATTTGGTATCACAAATCCTGGTTTCAGGACAATGCATTCATGCTCAGTAAACAACATGTTGTGCTTTTGATCACACACCTGTGATACACTTAGTAAATTGTAGTTAAGTTCTTTTACAAAATGCACATTCTCAAAGCTTACCTTACCATTTGTGATTGTGCCCCTACCTGTTATGTATCCTCCTACTGGATCACTTCCAAAAGCAACAGATCCTCCAAAGAATGGTTCATATTTGTGCAAGAGGGTCTTGTTGCCTGTCATGTGCCTGGAGCAGCCACTGTCAACTATCCACAAGTTGCCTTTTGATTCCTGCTGTCCCTGCACATGACCAGAAATGAGTTAGTTTCTGATGGGAACCCAAGCCCATGTGGTCTTGGGTTTTCCATTTGCATCATTGTAAGTAAATTTCTTTGATTTCATCCTAGATGGGACAGATGATGTGCTTGCTTCTGATGGGAGTGATGGCTTATCAGTTGATTCCTTCTTCTTCCATACTTGTTTTGCCTTTAGAGTTGTCGGAAGACTTGGTTTCTTTTGATAGTGATCGGAAGCTACTTTTCGTTTTTCTTCCGATGGTCTTCTTCCGAAGACAAATGATTTCTTTTGCTTGTTGAAAGCATTCCTTTGATGAGCTTCCGAGGTTCCTTTTCTATCGGAAGCTTCCTTTTTCTTTGCTTCCGATGCTTTCTTTTCAAAAGCCCTTTTATTTTGCTTCTTCCTATTATTGGATGTACTTGCTTCCGACACCCTTTTGACTGAATTTCTTCTCTGTTCTTCCGAAGAAGTAGATGACTGACTCCAACTATTCTTTCTTCCTCTTCCCTGTAATTTTGAGAAACTTCTGCTTCTTGGATTATAGAGGCAATCAGCAGCAAAATGACCCTTTTCACCGCACATCAGACATACAGTTTGATTGTTGGGAAAGTGTTGCTGCTGATTCCTTTTAACGAAGTCTGAGCTTTGATCCTCAGAGAGTGATGATTTGGATGTTCCAACATTCTTGTTAGTCTTAGATTTTGCCTGTTTCTCTGTAAAATTGATCTTTCTCTCCATAGACCTACCTCTTTTTGACTTGTCAGATGGGCAAGTCACATATTCATCTGATGAGGTACTCCCTGTATTTTTAGCTTTAACAAAAACTGTTGAATGTTTCTTAGTTTTATTAGTTCTTTTCTTGTTTCTTAAAGCTGTTTTTGTTGTTTCTGGTTTGATAGGGATATCACTCTCATCTGAACATGTTGAGTTATTTTGGTCTATATCAGAAAGATCATCACTTTGATTTACTTTGTGCATGTCTAACTCATCATCATACACAAGATTTGTTACTGGTTTACATCTGATTTCCACCATAGGAGTATATGCAGATGGAGGCTCCATTTTATTATAACCCAAACCAACTCCCTTCTTTCTTACAAGCTCAGATGTATCACTCATCCTAAAGAGTTTTTCATATTTTTCACCTTGACTTAGAAACTTGTCTCTGTAAGACTCAGCCAATACAAGTTCAGTCTTGGCAGTGGTTAGTCTTTCTAAAAGATTTTTAATTTGACACTGTTTGTTAGTATCTTCATGTTTTAAACTTGAAATGGTCTTTTCCATTTCTTCAATCTTTTCTTTGTAATTTCTTTCAGCCTCAAAGAAATTTGCCTTGACAACTTGTAAAGACTCAAGCTCATTACTGAGTTGAGAATTTATCTTTTTATAAACAGTTAGAGTTTCTAAGCATTCAGGTGTGCACATGTTATTAGTTACCTTGTTTGAGGAAGATGAGTCATTTGCCATCAAAGCACTGTTAGAGATAGAGGCATCCTCAGCTTGAAAGCTCCAGTCTGCAAAATCTTGTTCAGCAATGTTTGCATTGTTAGATGAGCTTGATGGTCTTTGTTGTGGTTGCCCAGAAGTTGTCGGCTGAGTTCCTGTGGACTTGCATTCTCTGGCAAAGTGGCCTAACTGTTGACAGTTAAAGCATTTGAGTTTAGATTTGTCAAGTCCAAACCCAGTCTTCATATTGTGCTTTTTGAACTGTCTGCCGGTTCTTTGGTAAAACTTCTTTGCCCTGTATGAAATAATAGCCATTTAATAGTTTATATCCATCTCCTCAAGATCATCTGCAGGGATACCATCCAGGTCTTCTTGACACAGATGAAAGTAATTGGTCTCCTCAGCCATAAAAGCTCCTTGCCCAGAGGTTAGTAGTGGAGTTGGGTTAGAGACAGGGTTTGATGAATTTGGAGTTTCAGGAAATGTGACATTGGGTGTGGAGGTAGGATGGTAGAGGGGTTGATAGCTTTGGTATGGAGGATTATTGATGGGTGCATAAAGAGCAGCTGAACCAGATGGTAAGTGGGAGACTTTAGATTCTTGGGCATCTAATTCCATCTGATAGGCACTGAGAATACCAAACAACTCTCCTAAAGTTAGAGTTTTCAGGTTTTCTGTTCTTCTGATTGTTACTGAATAAATATTCCATGCCTTTGGAAGAGACCTCAGAAATTTTCTGAGCACATCTTGATTATCAAGAGTTACACCTGCAGTAGTTAATTCATCCACAAGTTGGACATACCTTAGGTACTGAGAAGACATATTCTCATTGTTTTGTTGACAAAAGTTTTCAAACTTCTGTTTCAGCATATCCTTCTTGTTTTCTTTGACATCTTCTGAACCTTCATACATATGCTTCAAGGAATTCCATAGTTCTTGAGCAGACTTGCATTTCTTGAATGTATGTATAATGGAGTTCGGTATTGACATCTGAATGAGCCAAAGAGCCTTAGAATCAACTTCCATCTTCTTGTAATCTTCGTCTGAGTACATAGATGGATCTTTTGGTACTGCAGCAACTCCAGCACCAGCAGCAGCAACTGTAGGAATGTAGGGACCTTCAAGAACAGACTTCCAAAGTTTGAAGTCTTGGTTCCTGATGAACCCTTCCATTCTGACTTTCCAGGTATCGAAGTCTTCAGGTGTGAACATTGGTGGCTTGTTGAGAGTGCCATTTTCTGTATCATGTTTGTTTAGAGCAGCCATCTTAGGTAGACACAGAAAATATGAGTGCTAAAACGATGAGATTTTATAAGAAATAGAATTGATAACTTGATGATGATTAGTCAGTCAAGTTCAAGAGCCAAAGCTCTGATACCACTTGTTGGATCGGGTTGCTTAATCTAAACAACACTTCACAAGTATTTCTTAAGCAATCTAACAGATGCGGAATGTTCTGTTAGAGTAATCTCACAAGCACTCAAAATGACAAAGTAATAATCCTTGAATACTAATAGGAACACACGAATAATTTCAAGCTCAAGGATGTATTTCTCTCAAAGTCAGAAGTGTCCAAGCACATATACAATGGGAGGTTATATAGCCGAGGCTACAACCGTATACACTTAGGAATACAAGTTGGGTATACTAGACAAGTACATAAAGTAAAGCTTATTCTAGTATGTTGAGTGTCTTAACAGGCTAAGACACTCAGTCATGATCATTACATTAATAGACATTGACTTTACAAAGGACTATTAAATACAAAAGACATTTAATGTTGTTGATCTTCAAGGCTTCAGATGATCTTTTGCATTTAATGCAGCATGGGAGAGGTAAGGCGCTTTATCTGACTCATTACATGTTGTCTTTTTCTTTACTCAGACCAGCATGTCTTGTGTCAGTACCTTTTGTACTATGAGAGTAAGCTGCTACAGTCTTTGTCAGAGGATAAACCTCGGAAGTCTTTGTCTTCAATGCATGTGAGGATTCCTCGGAAGCAATTGTCTTGTATAACCTTCGGCAGGAACCAGTTATCCTTCGGAAGCAATGCTGCTTCCGAAGAATCACTTCTTCCTTCCGAAGGTTTTATTCAAAGAGGTTCCTATACTTAGACAAAATAAGAAGTTTGGTGAGCATTAGCCTTTATTAGTCTTTACACATTGTTGTAAGCGAACTGTAACAATAAATACAAATCATTATATTATCGTAATTATTGCTCGTTACGTAATAAAAGTTTACCCACTATTTTTGAAACATTCATAACTTTTATATATACATTGTTTTTTTTAAATTACATTGTTAAACTCATTATATTTTTATATTTAATTCAAGTATTGTCTGATTAATTTTTTCAAATGATTTGTTATTACACTAATGTAAATGAGTTGTTACATTAATTTTATTAGTTTTCATTACTTTTATAAGTTTTTATTCTTATTTACAAAAAGATTAACATTTAAAAATCTCTCATTTTTTAAGATCTTCGCAAGTCTTTTATACAGATTGCATTTTGCTATAAAAATTACGCCATTAAATACATATCGTAATTACAGCTCATTACGTAATTTGTAGTTTGTATTTATGAAACAACTTGTTACATTGGTCTCATTTCTAACTTGTATTAATGTAAATTTATTTAATAGTTTATTTTTTTATATAAAATAATATTGTAATTTATATTCAAGATAAGGGGAAAGTTTTTTTTTAAAGATGGTTAGTTTTATGAAAAAGGAAAATTAATGTTGAAATATTACTGTCCGTTGCGTTACTGTGACAATGCAAGTTTTTGGCAATTTTCAGTGACAAGTGAACAATCCTAAAAACTTGCACTAGTTCAAAATCACAAATGCTTGTAAATTTACGCTTTCATGTTAAAAAAATCTTGTAAATGTATAATAATGAGAATAAAAAACAAAGATTTAATTGATATTGGCAGAGTTATCATGATTACCAAAATTATGGTTGGTTAACAACAAATCCTTATCTTATATCTATATGTCTATGTCTATGTATATGTATATATATGAAAAGATCAAATGAAAACCTATATTTTTTGCGAAAGCTCAATCTAACAAATTTCGATTCAACTCATTCCAGTAGTTTTGGAACCACTTCATGTTTAGGATTTAGTTTGAAGGTCAGGGCTTATATTTAGTGTTTAACTTTAAGTTCAACCATAGATTTTAGATTTTGGCTTTTACAGTTTAGCTTTACTGTTTATGGTTAGTTTTAATGTTTAATTTTTATGGTTTTTGGATTAGGTTCGGTGAGCTAGCTCCAATGCTGTTGGAATGAGTTAAATCAAACTTCTGGTGATCAAGTTCTTACGAGTTCTTGTAAAAAGAGGAGTTCTAATTGATTGACAGTACTAATCCATATAGTGTATTGAACAATAACACTCTCAGTTGTCACTTCTTTGTTAAGAATAATCTCAATATAAATATCATAATGGATTATTGTGAGCAAAATTTAATGCATATTAAGTGTACATATTTGATGATTATGCTACCGAATTGTCTTTAGTAATAAAACTAAAACTTGATATTGTTATTGAAAAGAATATTAATATGAATTATAATCAGTTAATGATTCATATTTTCTATAATTATCATACAATACTTCATAGTTTGGATTTTTTAAATCTTATTAACTTAACCATCATCACCTAAAAACTAATACATTTCACAATCTTGACAACTTAAATTTCATCACTCCAATACTGTTTATTATATATAGTTAGAGTTTCATAATTAATAAAGTAATATTTATCTTTTATTGATCATGGACATGTTCTAAATTAGAAAGTCAAGAAATGTTGGTCATTTAATTTGTTTTACTTTTCAAAAGAAGAAAGTCCACGGAAATCGATCGAAATTTATATTATTTCAATAAATAAGTTTCAACTTTTGTAACTCAAAAAAAAAAAAAGATAAACATCTGAAAAGGCTAATAGTTGTACAATTCGTAACGCAAAAGTACACCTGAGACTCTATTTATACCCCATATTCTCCATGTTCTTCAATAAACAATCAAGAATGTCAAGCGTTTGTGAAGGTAAATCAAGTTTCTCTTTTGATTTCTTTGTGCTATTTCACAATATTTGAACAAACATTTTGGTATTTCCTCTCTTAGAAGAAACACAAAGAAAGAAAGAAAAAAAAACTCTGGCTCAGCTCATAAGAGAAGTCAGGGGTGGTACTAAGAATTTAAATGTCCTGGACGAGCTATTAAAAAAAAGCCTTTGACGAATTCTAAATTTGTGCTTATTCGGTTTTATAAATAACCTTTTTTAATTTTTGTGCCTTGAAAAAAATAGGCCTTCGACATAGGTCGTGTTTACTCCTTGTTATGACCTCTCATTTGAGAATTTATGGATGGCATTTAAGGGGCGTATGATGAGTATAAAAATTTCATAATCGATCTTGGCCACCTTATAATCAGCAGTTTCGGCAAATAATAATTTTGTATTTATTTTGCATACAAAGTAGATCAGTCCATATAACCTAAACAAATAAAAATGTGTATTTGTATAGGTGATATAGGAAAGAGTTCATGGCCGGAGCTTGTGGGGGCAAGGGGAGAAGTAGCAGAAGCTACTATCGAGCGTGAGAATCCACGGGTCGATGCTATTGTGGTAGTGGAGGGAAGGGATGTGGTCACAGCCGATTTTCAATGCGACCGCGTGTGGGTGTGGGTAAACTCTAAAGGGGTGGTGGTTCGAACTCCTGGCATTGGCTAAGCTCAGTGATTTGAGCTACGGACTAATATACCAAAATCTCGTATTATAAATAAACGAGATACCTTTTACTAATTTTAGTAAATGTATGTCATATGTTGTGTTGTTTGGATAATAAAAGTTGTATGATCTACGAATGTATTAAGAAATAAAATGTGTAATGTTTCATGTCTACAAATTGTGCAATAGTTAAGTTGTTTGTGTTTAGAAGTTTTGTGTAAAACAGTTCTGGTCATAAAATCGAACTAGTTGATATTTGTGAAATAATATCACGTGGATGTTGACATAAATGCTTTATATATATATATATATATATATATATATATATATATATATATATATTTTGAACGGCGAAGGTCTCAATCGTGTGAACTCATTGTTTCCAGGCCATGTCATCAAGGTCTAGTTATCAGGACCTCTCATAAACCACCACAACCATCTCAGGAGGAAACCCCACTGGGAAAACCCCCTAACGCCCCTCAGACCCCTTTTTCGCTACGGCAAGGATTTGAACCCAAGACCTCATTTGAAAGAATCCTGGAGTACCATTAAGACACTGCCTCGTTGGTACATAAATGCTTTATCTGATTCATCATATCAGATACGTTGGACTTTGGACCTTTCTTATATGACTGATGGTTATCAACATTTGTCTTTTTGTTCAATCTTGATGAATATTTATCTTTTTGTTCTTGACGCTCATAAGGCTAATTGGAGTGGAGAGGATTGATGGAGTTTGACAATTGTTACGTAAATGTTATGTAGGTGTCATACAAAATGCTTGATGAGGATTTGATATATGTGTAATATGAGGTTTAATGAAAAGTGATATGAGTGTTTTTTATTGATTTATAGTAAGAAAATAAGTCAAGTCAATCTTCATCTTGTAATCATGGTCACATAAGGCCCATCATGACCCAGCCATGCCCCGGTCATGTCGAGTGCATAATGGGAGAAGGGGCGTGACCAAGACACTGTTGCAAATTTAGTAAAAATAAGTTTTTTATTAAAGTTATGAATATGATTATGATCTTCAAGTTGAGTGGTTGGAAAGTAAAATATGAAACTTGATAGGATTGTCACATTTTTTTAATTAAATTCTTAAATAAAAATTTATTACTTAAATACATTTTATTTAATATTGTACTAGATTTAACCCCGTGTGTTACACGGATTGAAAACTGAAATGATATGTTTTTATAAGAAAATGTTTTTAATAAATTGTTTTTATGAGAACTTGGTTTTACAAAACTTTCATTTTTTCTAAAACTACAAATTTAATATAATTATTTTTTAAAAAAATTGTAGAAAAAAATCATATTTTGTAAACATTTTTAGTGTGTTTTTTAATAAAAAATATTTCATTTTTAATTTATTAAAACTATTTTTAATTTATTAAAACTATTTTTAATATGTAAAAGGTATATAATATCATTAGTCATTAAATTTATAATTATTTAATAAATTAGATAATATAACTATAATTAGCATTTAATTTGAAAGAGAATGAATGAGAGTATAAAAATGACATGTGGCAAGATAGTCTAATAATTTGACATGTGGCAAAAATGATGTTTATTTATTATAATAGTAAGATAAGATTTATAACTTTTAAATTATAGTCGATAGTATATATTAAATAAAAAATTATTACTTAAATAAGTTTTATTTAATATTGTATTTATAACTTTTAAATCATAGTCATAAGTATATATTAAGATGTGATGGTTCATTGTTAAAAAGAAAATGAAGAGTTGCAATTGTGAGTATAAATAATGAACTTGGATGTTAATGTTTAGTTGATTATTTTTGAATCAAGTTGAATCATGTAATGTAAAAATGAGAGATATATCCTCTCTAGTTCATCCATCATCTCAAACTTTACATATTTCATAACAATTCTAAACATAGTAGAAATTCAGTGATACCTCGGGTGTGTGGACATTCTCGGCAGTACACAAAGTGTTTCGGTTGTTGTACCCTGAGAGACAGGCGCGTTCGTCTCGAGAGGAGGCGCGAAATCTGTTTTAAGGGAAGCGTATGTAATACGTGCCTCAACCACTATCATCAATACGTTTAATCTATGTTGCAATGAAGATAAAGTGGAAAGCAGTCAAGAATACTACAAGAAAGAATCATGAAGAATTTGATGCAGAAATCGGTTTGAGTTATATATAATATTTTATATAATTTGGATTTTATGTTTATATTATCTTTCGTTTGGTATACATGGATTTCTACTAATTTGTTTCCCAAAATATAACGAGAGTATCGTTAATATATTTTAATAAAACGTGAACCCGACTCTTACAGACACGACCATGCGAGATGGGCTAGTCACAGTGGCTTTCACGTCCTACTACACATGAAAAGATCGGTAGATATTTGCTCACTATTTATTACCAGTTATATTAAGATTAAAATTGTTTAGGGGTTACATTCATTTCAATATTATAAACGGTACGTTATCATCGTAGGTCGATTGTTAATGCTGATATATATATAGGGGCCGGTTAACGTACATATTAGTGTTAACGTACAAAACGTAGGAAGCGTTTTAGGCCGTTGATCCGTAATTTTTGATGGACCAGATTAACGCGGTGGCAATCTTGTAATTTGGAATGTTAATTAAACTAATTAGACTGTACGCAATGAACAAAAAGGGTAAAAGCGTTTTTTTTTTAAATTTAACCTAATCCTAGAAATCAGTGGATTTTACCCCTCTTCTTCCTAATTATTCGTATCACGAACTACGGTTATTCAGAGCGTGTTTATACCTACGATCAAAATTGAAAACCTTATTCAAAGATGTCACACCCCCACCCCTCGTCACCTCGTGTATGGCCTGACGTCACTGAACCGGTTGCGGAAGCATAGTGGTGATGTCTCCGAGGTGAGGGGTGACTTACTTGAACCGATATCATAAGCACACATATTAACTTAAAATAAATACAATACAGGGTTCCGTCATTACAATCAGTATCATAGTTTACAACTAAGTTTATTATACAACTGACTTATTTAATTACTAGTGTTTGAAGTGCTGCCTCACCGAGTGTCACTGTCTCCCTGCAAAAAGATTTAAGTTTGAAACGTCAGCACAAAGCTGGTGAGTTCGACAGTTCAATTTAAAACAATATGATATGATAAGCATGTTCTCAAAAGTTTAGTTCCGGATAACCATGGGACCCGTATCTAGTTCCTTTCGGACGTCTCGTCTGTCTCAAGATATTACCCGTCGGTACATATCTTAGTGCCTCATTATCTTAATGTCTATCATACCATTAAGAAGTTCAGGAAACAGATAACAAACATTCACACAAGGGGAGATGCAACCCTCCCAGCGAATGGGTGTCAACCAATAGTACTATCAATGTTTTCTGCTCGGCCACACATGGGTTCACTAGATACAGTTCAGAAATGAGGACTTTCAGTTCCATGATAGAGTTCAGTCTACAGGCAAAATCCCATGAAATCCCACAAAATCACATGAAATCACACAGATATCATTGATGCATATCATATGTTCAGACAACAGTTTACAGAGTTTCCCCGATGTTTATAAAAGATTAAAAATAAAAGGGGTTGTACGAAACTCACCTGATGATATAAAGGTAGCAGAGTATCACCAAACTGATAGTACAAAGATGATTCTGCATTTAGCTATCTTTAATAAGTTATTTATGTTCTAGTTTACTGATTAGATCCTTCTGAACGTTCAATGTCAAAGACATTGCTTAGTAAATCATCAACTCAATATTAATTATGTATTTAATTAATTTAAGGTTATATCATACAATGTATGATAATGTAGGAACCTACATTGCATTAGATTCCTAACACAAAGTTGATGACACTCTTGATTAATCAGAATAATCTCTGATTAATCAAATAGTTAATGTTGTTGATTATAATGCTAAAACAGTTTCTAGATGATTTAATGGCTTAGGAGTGATTAATCCTTATTATTGATTACCCATATATCATGAAATATCACAATGTAGCATCAGAATAGGTGAAATAACCAGATTTAACATACTAATCTGACTGTTATCACAAATATCAGATAATCATTCCAATGAGTATGTTAATGATTGTGATTAGTTTGAAACACTTAGATTTAACCTTTGCATTTCAAAGATTAATCAAACTAATCACCTACATTGTCATAATCAAATGGTTTAAACCATTATAATCATGGGTATGATTTCATGCAAATTGGGCATTACAATGGATCAAAACAAGGATTTAACCGTTAGAACTTCGTGTTCTTCATTTATAATCAATCCTAGCCATCATCTAGGCAATAATCAACAATCCTAACTATCTCATTATGTTCAAAATCAAGATCTAATCAATCAAAATCAAACTAGAAGGTTAAAACGAACCGTTACCTGTTCTGACGAATTTCTGCGGTTAAAACAGCGATCAGGACTTGTATATATGATCCCTGGGATGATCTGGATGTTCAAGAGGCTTTGATTTGAAGATTAGAGGTTTAAGAATGAAGAAATATCGTCTGGAGGTTGCTTATGGACGAAGCAGGAGAAGAAATAACGTTCTGGACGACTTCTGATCACTTAAACTCATTTTAGCCGACATATGCTCCGGGGCGCATCGCCCCAGCTGGAGGTCTGGGCTGGGGCGTACCGCCCCACGTCATCTGCGTCACCATTTTGGTTTTTAACTTCGTTTCGCGATTCCGGGAGCATACGAACTCCGTTTTGCGCACGGTTTTCGCCCACGTTCATCATTTTTCACATACTATCAATCCCCAATAACAAAAGTTACTAAATCCTCGTGGATTTCAAGCATGACCAATTGTGCTCACGTCATAATGCCGAATTTTTCGTACACAACTGTCACAGTCTCCTCCTGTTAGAGGAATTTCGTCCCGAAATTTAGTGAAGACTTACATTATGACAATCGTTTATGAGAATAGATGTGGGTACTTTTCTTTCATTTGATCTTCACGTTCCCACGTATATTCGGGTCCTCGCTGCGAGTTCCATCGCACTTTAACAATTGGTATGCGGCTACGTTTTAGCACTTTCATTTCCCGATCCATTACCTCTACTGGTTCTTCACTGAACTGAAGTTTTTCATCAATATGAATCTCTTCGAGAGGTACGATCAATGATTCATCCGTTAAACATTTCTTCAGATTAGATACATGAAAGACATCGTGAATGTTACTAAGTTCAAGAGGTAACTCAAGTCTGTAGGCTACTGATCCAATTCGTTCAAGAATTTTAAATGGCCCTACAAATCTTGGCAAAAGTTTACCTCGCTTCCCGAATCTGAAAATGCCTTTCCAAGGTGACACTTTCAACATTACCCGATCACCTACTTGAAATTCGAGTGGTCTACGGCGATTATCAGCGTAACTCTTTTGACGATCGCGAGCAGCTTTGATTCGTTCCTGAATAAGGGCGATCTTATCAGTTGTTTCCTGAATGAATTCTAGGCCTATGATTTGATTCTCACCTACTTCTTACCAACAGATAGGTGATCTACATTTGCGTCCATAAAGTGCTTCGAATGGTGCGCATTGAATACTGGTATGGTAGCTGTTATTGTATGAGAATTCAATAAGTGGAAGATGGATATCCCAGCTACCTCCAAAATCAATCACACAGCTTCTGAGCATGTCTTCAAGAGTTTGATTGGTTCGTTCAGTCTGTCCGTCAGTTTGTGGATGATAAGCTGTGCTCATATTGATTTGCGTGCCCAGAGCATTCTGAAGAGTTTGCCAAAATCGTGACATAAATCGACTATCCCTGTCAGAAATGATAGAGATCGGTACTCCATGTCGAGATACAATCTCATTAACATAGAGTTTAGCGAGTCGATCCATAGAATAATCTTCTCGGATGGGTAAGAAATGCGCAGACTTCGTAAGGCGATCAACGATAACCCATATAGAGTCATGATTACGTGATGTTCTGGGTAATTTAGTAATGAAATCCATAGAGATCTGATCCCATTTCCACATGGGAATATCAGGTTGTTGCAATAACCCAGAAGGTCGTTGATGTTCAGCCTTAACTTTGAGACATGTTAGACATCGATCCACGTATTCAGCTATGTGTTTCTTCATTCCAGGCCACCAGTAAAAGTCTTTAAGATCTTTATACATTTTATCAGCACCTGGATGAACAGAATACCTGGATTTATGCGCCTCATCCAAGATAATAGTGTCACACCCCCAAATTCCCACTTGTGGCAAATGTCCACGTGGATGTGACGTGTCCAGAATCACAGCTCAAGGTCATATAGAACACCTCTATATGCGTTTACAAATCCAATGTTTGACACATACACAATTAAAATAGTTTGCAGCGGAAAAAGTATTTCATCATATAGCAGCGGAATATTCAAATGTTTGACATATGCAGCGGAAAATCAAAAGTTGTTAAACACTACGATGTTTGATAAAGATACATATTCATAATAAACAGTGTTTGCATGAAAACATAAATAAATGCATGTAGGTCCTATGCCCGATCCCCTACGTGCATTCCTGGCATCCATAGCCTGCTAGTTACCTGAGAATACAAGTTTGAAAACAAGTGTCAACACGATGGTTGGTGAGTTCACAGGTTTTGATATACATATAGTAATAAAAAGTGTGTCATGCTGTTTATCAATGTTAGTACCGAGCCCTAGGCCCAAAGTGTCAGTGCGTCACTACCGAACTAGACTTGTTTGCTCTTGCCTCCGCTATGCCTCGTATACATAGCAAGTTAGGTCAGAATTTGCACGGGTTATGACACTCAGTCAACATGGTGCCCCGTGGGGTTAGTCATTCCCTAATGGATCCATCCAAATCTACCACGTTGTTTGTACATTAACGGTAAGACTTTGTGAGGGCTTGTAACGAGTTCAACACTTAATGTTTGTCCAATAACCAGCATACACAAAAATGTTTGTAAAAGCAATAATGTTTGACTCGATGCAACTAGTATTCTCCCCCTATTTAAAAGCGTTTGAAAAGAGTAAAGAGGGGCCGTAAACTCACCTTAGTGAAACGAATGTATGTAAGCGTAAGCTCCCGAGTTGTCGTGTAGCACGTCGGTCACCGGCAACCTATATCGTAGATCGTACGTGAGTTCGTGTAAGTGACCGTGCTACTGTTAGTGCTCGTGTTTGTGTCCAACAACCCTTGGTTGTTCATGTTTGTCCGTGTCGGTCCACAATGACCGTGTTTGCTCGTGTTGGTCCATATTGACCGTGTTTGACCATGTTTGACCATGTTTGACCGTGTTTGACCAAAGTTGACCGTGTCAAGTCAACGACCCGTTGGTGAACCGTGTGACGGTTTGTGACTCGTGTAGCAATCGTGTAAGTGTTTGTCGTGTGCAAAACGCGTAGGTTGCGTTTATGGACAACTTACTATTTATAGTAAGTTTCCATTTTTAGAAAGTTCACAAAGCATGACGGTTTTATAGTTCTAGCATGTTCAATTGTCCTACGGGGTCATGTTAACACATAGCACGTCATCATACGGTTTCACATAAGTCATTTAGAACATGTTAGTGCACAAAAGTTTCCTAAAATGGAAAGTTTCCATTTTTAGCATACGTGACATCGGAAACCATCTAACTTAGCATCTAATCATCATGTTATAACATATCAAGCCATTTAGTAAGCTCAAATCATTCAAAACGTTCATAAGTTGGTTTTTGTAAAAATAAAGTTACTAAATATAGTAACTTTCCAATTTTGCATAGAAATGACCATTTAACATTTCTAAACCAATTTTTATATCACCAATCATCATAATAAACCACTTAACACCATTTAATCATGTCATCTCATCCCAAATTATCGTTTAACAACGTTCTAACTAGAAAAGTTACTAAAAATAGAAATAACACTACATATGATCATAGACATCATCAAAACCTCTTTCTAACACATCAAATCATCATGATATCATCCTAGCAACAATTCTATATACATGCATGTTCATCATATATCCCAAATCATCGATTTGTAACTAAAAAGTTACTAAAAATGGCAAGTTTGTCTACAAATCACATTTTAACCATCCTAATCACAATCTAATCTTGCAAGGACACTTATACATCATCATGAATCATTTCAACATCAACAAGACTATCTAAAATGCCTTAGATCATACATGCATGTCCATATCTCATCACAAAACATCATTCTAAGCAACAAGACCCATCCCCATCATCATAGATCATCATAGATCATCATCTAAAACACCTTAGATCATCAAATACAGTAGGTTTATCAACAAACCCAGAAACAAAATTCGTGCATGTGCACTATAGGTGCTTGCATGTGGGTTTTGTGCATTGCATGTGAGATTTTAAGTGTTTTTAAGCTACAAGGAGGGTATAACTACCTTCTATAGCTTCAAAACCTCTGAGATGTTGATGAGAACAGCCTCTAAGGTCTCTGGATTCGCTGGGTTTGACAGGGAAAGCAAGAGAAGTGGTGGTGTCGAGCTCTAAGCTTGCTTCTTCAAGTCCCAAATCTTCACACCTTCAATCTTGAGCTTCAAGATGCTCAACAATGGCTTCCAGGACTATTGCAGGTGTTGGGAAGGAGAAATGGCCGAGGGTTTTCGTCTAGAATCGGTTATAATGAGTGGAATAGGTGTCATGATGGTTTTGGGAGCTTAAAAAGGTGATTTTGCGAATCTGGCGCCCCAGGCGTAACGCCTGACGTGGGCGAACCTCGCCTGTCGTTACGCGCGGGTCTGGTCGGACGAGGCGCTCAATTTCCTCCCGCGCGCATCGCCTGACGTGGGCGTCTCGGGTCAGGCGTACCGCCTGGTCTGTTTTTCAAGCCCAATAAGCTTGTTTTTGCTGTTCTGGCCCGATCTTGCTCGTTTCTCGATCATAGAACGTCGTTCGAGCGTCGTTTGGACTCTATTGATCAATTATTAGTCATAATTGACTTGTGACAGTGTTTCGTGAGGTTTCGAGGGTTGTGCTACACAATGTGTGAGACGTTCACCAACGTTCGTGTGTTTTGACACGTGTGTGTTGTTCGTCGATAATTCCACGAATTATCTTGTCAGGTGTCTGTGTTTGTACTGTCGTGCCACGTGTCACACTAAATTAATCTAATTCTAGTGCCACGTGTACATAATGTATTTAAATAAACATTTAAATAAATAAGATGCTGACCTGGAAATTACGGGGTGTCACAAATAGTTCGAGAGTTACCGAATAGGGGAACCCACATTCGGTCTTTGAAATACAACAGTCCATCGTCTTTGGTATCGAGTTTCTTATCTAATCCTCTTAGTCCTTCAGCAAAATAGTTTGTTGCTTGTAAAGCTTGTTGCTGAGCTTCTTTAATTTGAGGAATTAGACTAGTTTGAATAGTCATACTTAACGCTTTTACACGTAACGGTTTGACTCGTTCCTTGCGACTTAAGGCATCGGCTACAACATTCGCTTTACCTGGGTGATAACGAATTTCACAGTCATAGTCGTTTAAAAGTTCAACCCATCGCCTCTGTCGCATGTTCAACATTTTCTGATCTAAAATATGTTGGAGACTTTTGCGATTAGTGTATATAATACACTTAGTTCCGTATAGATAATGTCTCCAAATCTTGAGTGCAAACACCACTGCACCAAGTTCTAGATCATGTGTGGTATAGTTCTTCTCGTGTACTTTCAGTTGTCGAGAAGCGTAAGCAATTACCTTATCTTTCTGCATTAGGACACACCCAAGACCTTGACGTGAAGCATCACAATACACTGTGAAGTTATCAGTACCTTCCGGTAGTGTCAAGATAGGTGCGTTGAAGAGTTTGTGTTTCAACAGTTGGAACGCCTCCTCCTGTTGAAAATCCCATATAAACGGTTGATTTTTCTGTGTCAATGTGGTCAGTGGCAAGGCTATCTTTGAAAAGTTCTTGATAAACCGGCGATAATAACCTGCCAACCCCAAAAATTGGCGTATTTCAGTCGGGGTTCGTGGTGTCTCCCATTGTTTCACCGCCTGAATCTTACTGGGATCCACTTGAATACCGTTTTGATTTACTACATGACCAAGAAATTGAACTTCTCGTAACCAGAACTCACACTTGGAGAACTTGGCATACAATTTTTCACGTGCCAAAAGTTCTAAGATTAATTTCAAGTGTTGAGCATGTTCTTGTTGGTTTTGGGAATAAATGAGAATATCATCAATAAACACAATCACAAATTTATCCAGATAAGGTCTACATACTCGATTCATCAGATCCATGAAAACTGCTGGTGCATTGGTTAAACCAAATGGCATCACTAAAAATTCGTAATGTCCGTATCGAGTTCTAAAAGCAGTTTTAGGAATGTCATCATCATGAATACGTAACTGATGATATCCAGATCTTAAATCGATTTTTGAAAAATAAGTAGCACCTTGTAGTTGATCAAACAGATCATCGATACGGGGTAATGGATAACGGTTCTTGATTGTCAGTTTATTGAGTTCCCTATAGTCAATACACATCCTGAATGAACCATCCTTCTTTTTCACAAAAAGAATAGGTGCTCCCCAGGGTGAGAAACTAGGTCTGATAAAACCTTTGTCTAACAGTTCTTGCAATTGACCTGAAAGTTCTTGCATTTCGGATGGTGCAAGCCGATAAGGGGCTTTAGCAACAGGTGCTGCACCTGTAATTAAGTCGATTCGAAATTCAACTTGTCTTACTGGGGGTAATCCTGATATGTCCTCAGGAAAAACTTCAGGAAAATCCTTGACTACTGGAATATCTGTGATTTGTTTGGGTGAAGAATTGTGCTCAGTCACATGTGCCAGGAAAGCATAACAGCCTTTCCTTAAGAATTTCTGAGCTCGCATACACGATATAATACCAAGTCTTCTACCAGCTCGTTCTCCTTGAACTACCAGTGTATTACCGTTAGGTAATGGAATACGGATCACCTTGTTTTGACACACAACTTCCGCTTGGTTATCAGAAAGCCAGTCCATACCAACAACAACATCAAAGCTCCCAAGCTCAATAGGAAGTAAATCAATTTTGAAAAGAGGATCATTCAAATTCAAGGAACATCCTTGAATAACACTGTTAGTTTTGATCAACTTGCCGTTAGCAAGTTCAATAACATAAGGAGTTTCTAGATCTACCATAGGCAATGAAATTAATGATGCAAATTCAGGAGAGATAAAGCTCTTATCTGCTCCTGTGTCAAACAGAACTGATGCGTATAGATTATTAAGAAGAAACGTACCAGTAACAATATTTGCATCATGTCTCGCCTCGGTCGCACCAATCTGAAAAGCTCTCCCCCTAGCTTCAGTTCCCGGATTGGTGTTGTTGTTTGGACAGTTTCGTATGAGATGATCAGGGCTTCCACATTTGTAACATGACCGGTTGGTTTGAGTGGTTTGTCGTGGTGCTTGATTTTGTGGTTGAGCAGGAAAGTTGCAATATTTAGCATAATGTCCAACTCGGTTACAGTTCAGACAAACAGGACATGGTCCCGTGTGATGGAGTGGACATTTATTGCATTTGGGCGCCTGCCCAGTATAAGCTTTTCTCTCCAGAACATTTGTACCATAGTTCTTCACCGTTGGTTTGTTCTGACTGATCTCAGCTGGAGCCCTTGTTTTGTTCTTACCAAACCACTTTCGTTTGGTACCTTTTGACACATTCGAGGTACCGACATCACTACAACTATGAACCGTCTGAGGCTTCAAAGACAGAGTACCACTCCTTACCGCCTCATTGGTAAGCTTAGTGGTCAAAAGAATCGTATGTTTCAGGGTTGTAGGTTCAGCAGCAGTCACCATTCCCCGGATATGAGGAATCAAACCCTTAATGTACTTCTCAATTAAAGCTGCTTCCGTAGGAAACATATCGGGAAGTAAACAAGTGAGTTCATGAAAACGATCGGTATATGCTAGACAATCAGCACCGATCATAGAGTGATTCCAGAATTCCTCCTAGAGTTTTTAAATTTCAGTGATGGGACAGTACTCTGATCTAATCAGAGTTTTGAAATCATTCCAGCCCATCAAGTCAACTGTGGCTGAACCCAAAGTCTTGGCCTGGGTATTCCACCAGGTCAAAGCTGAATCTTTCAAAGAACAGGCAGCATAAGACACCTTATGCTCCTCCAAACACTGACTGATTTTGAGTTTGGTTTCCATCTCCTCGATCCACCTTAATAGACTAGCCGCTCCTTCTTTGCCAGTAAAAGTAGGAGGGTTACAGGAAGCAAAATACTTATAAGTACATCCCTGTCGTGGTGGATCAGGAACAGTTGTAGTTGTACCAGTGGTCTGATGGGTTTTTGGATGTCCACCAGTAACGTTTTGTTCCACATGGTTCCCACCAGAACCTGAAGTATTGTGTTGCTGTGTCAGAACACCACAAGCAGATAATTGTTCACGCACAATTCGAGCTATCATAGCTTCATTTGTTTCAGATCCGCTTGTACCAGCAGGTGGAACAATGCCTGCTCCAGGGTTCACTGGTGGAGTAGTATTCGTTTCCAAGTTCCCAGGTGGAACCACGTTCGCTTCCGGATTAACATGCGGATCCGGATTTGATTCAACATTCACAGGTGGAACTTGATTTTGTTCAGGGTTTGTAATGTTCTGAGCAGCTTTCTTAGCTGGTCGACCTCTTTTAGGAGCCATTAATCTACTAACAAGCAGACAATTTCAGGTCAGTTTAAAACATTAAATATATAACCCGTTCTATCACATAATTTCAATCATATTCAGTTATACTGAAAATTTATATTGAAATGTGATTATAAAGAATATAGTATAACTACATGAATTTAGTCCAGACATGGTTGCACTACACACAGATCACACAATTGTTCGTAGTTATACTTAGTCCTGTTATTTCAAAAACATGTTAGAGTCTTACCCAGCTCCTTGCATTGCAACACATGTTTTTAGAGATATGTTCATACAGGACTAGGACATGTTCTCACACAAGTTCTCTGATATGTTCTCAGTTCATACATTAAGTTCTCATACAAACAATAGATATGTTCTCGTACAGTATGGCTCTCGTACTGTACTTAAGTAACATATATATTTGCATACAGTATTGCTTCCGTACTGTATTTCAGCAAAATATATATTTTAGTTCGATATATTCGCATACAGTATTGTTCCCGTACTGTACTTAAGTAACATATATTTTAGTTCAACATGTTCTCATTTTAGTACATTCGCATACCGTTATGTTCTCACACAGAAGAATTAATTATAGTTCACACACATAATTCATTATAACAACATAGTTCACACAACACTCAAATAGTACATTACACAGATCGATACACCAAAAACACCCATTTTATTACATCACTATCATTATTTGTTTTATACAGACTACCAAAACAACACAAGACACTACAACCACAAAAGAAAAGAACAGAAAAGAGAACTCCTCCATCTACACACTGCTGATCTGAAGATCCCAGAATGATCTTCTGTACATACTCATCGCATAAAGTATGATAAGAAAGAAAGTATCATGGCCGCCACTAACATGACTACTGCCAGGATCATCATCCTGGCCTCGGTACTCGCCACTCCAAACCATGCCAAAAACTCTGTCGCTCTCTCTCTCTCTCACCCAAATCCATCGCTCAGTCACTAACGCCACTTGCCGCCAAAATGCAGCAAGCATAATCTGTACCCAGGTCATCCTCAGTCTATCATCCATCGCGATCCTCCACGCTCGAGTATCGGTGTCCAAAGCCTTCACTTGATCCATCAGGGTCAAGTGAGAAGTGAGGATCTCTAATATGGTCGTACGTGTATCCTCAACGGCATCCTGACACTGCTGCAAGCTCTGCTGTGTCCCCTGCAAGTTCTGAGTAACTTGCTGCAACTGGGCTCTCAACTCTGCCTGATGGGAAGATTCTCCCACCTCATGTATAGTCGGTGGCTCATCTCGGGGAGCCATCTGTCGTCTCGGGGGTAGCCCCGTCGTCTTGCGAGCTTGGCCTCGCATCCGCCTCAACCCGTCCCACTCAGGGACTCTCCGTGGTGAGGAGTCCTGTCTCCTCTCGGCAGAAATATGAACTAAAGGTGAATGAGGTGGACTAGGTAGAATGGGGGCTGCTGGTGGTAGTACTGGTGATGGTGGTGGTGGAGTAACAGGTCTGGGGTCTGACGGTGTATGAGGTCCGGCAGGGGTCGCCTGTGAGGCTGCCGATGATGCCACACTAGGACCTGAATCAGATCCTGCACTAGAGCTAGGTGTGTCATCCAATCTCAAATAAGGGAACCTCTGATAAATATACTGCTCGGCTGGATCGGCCATCGCTGTACAATCAAAATTTCTAATCAGTATCATGACATAAATATTAAATAACAATATTTAACATGAGTATGAACATGATATGATGCTTCTCCCTATCTCAGAACAACTATTTGTCTTTATAGTTATTAATGTTCAGCTTGAATCAAATCAAACTAGAATGCACACGTGTTGCAAATTCCAGTTGTGCTGGCCAGTCAAAACTGTAATTTGCACTACCTGATTATTCTGGCTTAATTCAAAACAAGTTTTGTTCATTTGTTATGTTCGGTGCTCTCTGTGTCACTATACGAGCCTATGGTTACAGTCTAGGTCTCTAAGTCAACCTAATTCTCTATAACCTGTGGCTCTCATACCACCCTGTCACACCCCCACCCCTCGTCACCTCGTGTATGGCCTGACGTCACTGAACCGGTTGCGGAAGCATAGTGGTGATGTCTCCGAGGTGAGGGGTGACTTACTTGAACCGATATCATAAGCACACATATTAACTTAAAATAAATACAATACAGGGTTCCGTCATTACAATCAGTATCATAGTTTACAACTAAGTTTATTATACAACTGACTTATTTAATTACTAGTGTTTGAAGTACTGCCTCACCGAGTGTCACTGTCTCCCTGCAAAAAGATTTAAGTTTGAAACGTCAGCACAAAGCTGGTGAGTTCGACAGTTCAATTTAAAACAATATGATATGATAAGCATGTTCTCAAAAGTTTAGTTCCGGATAACCATGGGACCCGTATCTAGTTCCTTTCGGACGTCTCGTCTGTCTCAAGATATTACCCGTCGGTACATATCTTAGTGCCTCATTATCTTAATGTCTATCATACCATTAAGAAGTTCAGGAAACAGATAACAAACATTCACACAAGGGGAGATGCAACCCTCCCAGCGAATGGGGTGTCAACCAATAGTACTATCAATGTTTTCTGCTCGGCCACACATGGGTTCACTAGATACAGTTCAGAAATGAGGACTTTCAGTTCCATGATAGAGTTCAGTCTACAGGCAAAATCCCATGAAATCCCACAAAATCACATGAAATCACACAGATATCATTGATGCATATCATATGTTCAGACAACAGTTTATAGAGTTTCCCTGATGTTTATAAAAGATTAAAAATAAAAGGGGTTGTACGAAACTCACCTGATGATATAAAGGTAGCAGAGTATTACCAAACTGATAGTACAAAGATGATTCTGCATTTAGTTATCTTTAATAAGTTATTTATGTTCTAGTTTACTGATTAGATCCTTCTGAACGTTCAATGTCAAAGACATTGCTTAGTAAATCATCAACTCAATATTAATTATGTATTTAATTAATTTAAGGTTATATCATACAATGTATGATAATGTAGGAACCTACATTGCATTAGATTCCTAACACAAAGTTGATGACACTCTTGATTAATCAGAATAATCTCTGATTAACCAAATAGTTAATGTTGTTGATTATAATGCTAAAACAGTTTCTAGATGATTTAATGGCTTAGGAGTGATTAATCCTTATTATTGATTACCCATATATCATGAAATATCACAATGTAGCATCAGAATAGGTGAAATAACCAGATTTAACATACTAATCTGACTGTTATCACAAATATCAGATAATCATTCCAATGAGTATGTTAATGATTGTGATTAGTTTGAAACACTTAGATTTAACCTTTGCATTTCAAAGATTAATCAAACTAATCACCTACATTGTCATAATCAAATGGTTTAAACCATTATAATCATGGGTATGATTTCATGCAAATTGGGCATTACAACGGATCAAAACAAGGATTTAACCGTTAGAACTTCGTGTTCTTCATTTATAATCAATCCTAGCCATCATCTAGGCAATAATCAACAATCCTAACTATCTCATTATGTTCAAAATCAAGATCTAATCAATCAAAATCAAACTAGAAGGTTAAAACGAACCGTTACCTGTTCTGACGAATTTCTGCGGTTAAAACAACGATCAGGACTTGTATATATGATCCCTGGGATGATCTGGATGTTCAAGAGGCTTTGATTTGAAGACTAGAGGTTTAAGAATGAAGAAATATCGTCTGGAGGTTGCTTATGGACGAAGCAGGAGAAGAAATAACGTTCTGGACGACTTCTGATCACTTAAACTCATTTTAGCCGACATATGCTCCGGGGCGCATCGCCCCAGCTGGAGGTCTGGGCTGGGGCGTACCGCCCCACGTCATCTGCGTCACCATTTTGGTTTTTAACTTCGTTTCGCGATTCCGGGAGCATACGAACTCCGTTTTGCGCACGGTTTTCGCCCACGTTCATCATTTTTCACATACTATCAATCCCCAATAACAAAAGTTACTAAATCCTCGTGGATTTCAAGCATGACCAAATGTGCTCACGTCATAATGCCGAATTTTTCGTACGCAACTGTCACAAAAGAAGATGATTCCGCCGAAGAATGTCAGCAAGAAACGTAAGTAAAATGTAATTTCATTACTACATTCTTATATTGGATTAAGGATTTTAACATACATGCATTCAAATGTTTAGGTAAACATTCGGAAACTGTAATCACGGATACCACAAAACTTACAACCGAGTTGAGATCAAAAACAAATAATGACAGAAAATCGTTGTTAAAGAATAAAGGTAAGTGTCTTAAATACTTGCAAAGCATGTTTGAATCTTGAAATTTTTTGTTGTTTGGTCTCTAATCACCTACATTTTGTTATAATAATGTGTTTATTATAATATCACTAGTAGTATGCAATTTTGTTATGAAAAACAAATTCAATTTAATAGTATAAATATTGGTACGTATCACTTAGAAGTTCTTTATATAATATCGGTACGTAATTACGTTATGTTGGTACGTAATTTATAAAAATAAGTGAAAACATACACTAATATCGTTTAATTTCATTACTATTTGTCAGATGTACGTTAATTAATTGAATTGCATTATATAGTATTGATACGAGATTTTAAACTACTTTCTTCAACTTATTAATTTTGTTATGTTTTATTGGTACGTAATTTTGTAAACATAAAAGAAGTTCATTTGTAACAGTCTGTATGGTTAGTACGTAAAAAACATTTAACTAATATATGATTATATAATTCTAAAAACATTTAGGTTCGTGATTTTAACCACTTAATTTGATATATGCAGTGTTGTAAAACTCGGCGTAGGCGGCCGAGTACTCGGCGAGTACTTAGTTCTCGGCCCTCGACCGAACCGATTTTCTCCTAATCGGCCAGACCAACTCGGACTCGGTCAAACTCGGACCTACTCGGGCCTACTCGGACCAACTCGGCCAAAAAAACCCCGTCAAACTCGGCCAACTCGGTTTTTCGCTGTTTTTTACCGATTTCCCTATTTTTCACTGGTTTTCATTGTTTTTCACCAATTATTATTTGATTTTCCCTATATATATTTAATTTCTATTGATATTCACTATATATGTTATATATACTAGTAAACATATGATATTTGATATATATATATAATATTTAAAAAAAAAATTTATAATTTACCGTATCCGAGTACTCCCCGCCTAGGCCGAGTACTCGCAACTCCCCGGTCGACCGACCTGGCAGCGTCTATCGATTTCTCCAACCATGGATATATGTAAGGTAAACAAGCTATGAAATCTGTTGTTGTTCATGATGATGATGATGATGATGATGATTTTGTGGATCCACCAGAACGTCAAATTAAACAGAATACATACACTAAAATGTCAGCAGGACCATCACAACAAAAATTTGTACCATATACAGACAAGAAGTTAAATGCAAGATTAGGTTTAATTAATTTATAGAACAGAGTTACTTATTGAATTGTCTGTAGTAATAAAAGTAAAACTTGATATTGTTATTGAAAAGACTGTTAATATGAATTATAATCAGTTAATGATTCGTATTTTCTATTATTATCATGCAACACGTCATAGTTTGGATTTTTTAAATCTTATTAACTTAACCTTCATCACATAAAAACTAATACATTTCACAATCTTGATAACTTAAATTCCATCGCTCCATACTGTTTATTACATATAGTTAGAGTTTCATAATTAATAAAGTAATATTTATATTTTATTGATCATGGACATGTTTTAATTTAGAAAGTAAAGAAATGTTGGTCATTTTGTTTTACTTTTCAAAAAAAGAAAGCCAATGGAAAATGATCGAAATTTAAACTATTTCAATAAAAAAGTTTCAACTTTTGCAACTCAAAAAAGATAAACATTTGAAAAGGCTAATAGTCGAAGTACAATTCGTAACGCAAAAGTACACCTGAGACTCTATTTATACCCCCCATATTCTCCATGTTCTTCAACAAACAATCAAGAATGTCAAGCGTTTGTGAAGGTAAATCAAGTTTCTCTTTTGATTTCTTTGTGCTATTTCACAATATTTGAACAAACATTTTGGTAATTCCCCTCTTACAAGAAACACAAACTAATAATAATAAAACTCTCACTCATAAGTGAAGTCTGGGATAATCTTGTGAATTCAAGTGCCCTAGACAAACCGAGGAAAAAAAACCCTGACGAAATATAAATTTGTACTTTTTTTAGGTTTTATACTTAATATATATATATATATATATATATATCTACCTACTCTAATAAAAAAGTATTTCTAGGATACACGTGACGCGTCCTTGTTAAATCTGAAAATGTTTTTCCCGCCTCTCTCTCTCCTACTAAATAATATTAATTTTTAGTAATTAGATTATATAATTAAATATTAAAAATATAATTTTTCTTATTTCAATAATTACTAATTTATTAAAATTTAATAGACAATAAGAATTATTCGATTATATAATCCTAAATATAATTTTATAATTATTAAATATTTATTATTATTTAATATAAATAAAATATATTTTTTATTATTCAATCCGTGTAATACACGAGTTTTCTTGGCTAGTGTATATAAAAAATATATTTTAAAATTTTTGTACTCTTGAAAATACTAAGCCCTGGAGATAGATCGGGTGTATGATGAGGCCAAACATTTTATACTCGATCTTGGCTGCCTTACTTGCAGCTTCTGCAAACATAAATTTTGTATTTATATAACATAAACAAATAAAAAATTTGTATTTGAATAGGTGATATAGGAAAGAGTTCATGGCCGGAGCTTGTAGGGGCAAGGGGAGAAGTAGCAGAAGCTACTATCGAGCGTGAGAATCCACGGGTCAATGCTATTGTGGTAGTGGAGGGAAGGGATATGGTCATAACCGATGTTCAATGCGACCGTGTGTGGGTGTGGGTAAACTCTAATGGGGTGGTGGTTCGAACTCCTGGCATTGGCTAAGCTCAGTGATTTAAGCTACGGACTAGTATACCAAAATCTCATATATTATAAATAAACGATATACCTTTTACTAATTTTAGTAAATGTATGTTATATGTTGTGTTGTTTGGAGAATAAAAGATGTATGATTTAAGAATGTATTAAGCAATAAAATGTGTAATGTTTCATGTCTATAAATTGTGCAATAGTTAAGTTGTTTGTGTTTAGATGTTTTGTGTAAAACAGTTCTGGTCATAAAATCGAACTAGTTGATATTTGTGACATAATATCACGTGGATGTTGACATAAATGCCTTGTCTGATTCATCATATCAGATATGTTGGACGTTGGATCTTCCATCATGACTGATGGTTATCAACATGTATATTTTTGTTCTTAAATCTTGATGAACGTTTATCTATTTGTTCTTGATGCTCATAAGGCTAATTGCAGCAACGACTGAGTAGGGACGATGTGCCGTTGCTATAGCCTATAGCAACGATTTTTTGGGCTATTGCAACGACAATTGTCGTCGCTAAAGGCGATTTTCATTGTAATGAGTGGAGAGGATTGATGGAGTTTGACTTGTGTTACGTAAGTGTTATGTAGGTGTCACACAAAATGCTTGATGAGAATTTGATATATATGTGATATGAGGCTTGATGAGAAATGATATGAGTGTTTTTTTATTGGTTTATAATAAAAAAAATAAGTCAAGTCATTCTTCAGCTTGTAATCATGGTCACATAAGTCAATTGCTAATGTTGATATATATATATAGGAGATGGTTCGAATGTTAACCCTTCTTTATTTCGATAACCGAATAAATACATCTTATTATTTTGGGGCTCACATTAAAGTAAATCTAAAGGTGTACCTTTTTTCTTATTTTTTTTATTAATGTAAGTGGACCCTACATTAATTAAAAATAAAAAAAACCTACACCTTTAGATTTACTTTAGTGTAAGCCACAAATTAATAAGATATAGTTATTCGTTTAACGCAATAAACATGGGTTAACATTTGATCCTCTCCCTATATATATATATATAGGGAAGAATTTTCGCAAACTCATAAAATAACAAAGTGTTCAAAATGTGTTATAATGATGTTCAAAAAAAATTCAAGATTTGGCTTTATCTTGGCAAAGTTATCTGGATTATTGCTTTAAGAGTGGGTTATTATTTGATCACAATCTTATATATATATATATATATATATTGAAAAGCAATATTATTATATTTCTACTCCTAAACTACTCTTAAATATTACTCTTTCGTTTGGATTTGAACCTAATACCTTTTTTTAAGAGACAATACATCTAACAAATAGGTTAGTGTCACGTTTTGGCTGACTTATGATGTGTAAAAGCTCATGTGACATCGTATCGGATTTTGGTAAGCAGCCTGTGAAAGTATATCTTATCTTATTATCTATTTTAGTTTTTGCTTTGAATTCTTGCATCTTTTCACTATGAAAGAAATCTTAAACTAATAAACTAACAACTATTAGTGTCAATAAAAAAAAGATATCAATAGATTTAGTTCAGCCCAAATTTTTGATCATTATATTCTCGTTTATAATAAAAGCATATTTCACTATATCTTTAAAACAAGTTCTACTAAAGACTTGTTTATTTAACTTTTATCACAGTAGTCTTGGAAAGACCTATAGTAAAAGTCTTCCAATTTTAGATATTACATCTGACCTATGGCAGTTCACGAGTCGAGCCGAGCCGAGCTGAGTCATGGGTTAGCTCGGATTCCAACCGAGCCTGGATCGGCTCGACTCTGATCTTAAACCAAGCCTGAAACTTGGCTCGGACTCTGCTCGTTTTTAACCGAGCCGGCTCGGTTTGGTTTGTTTTCGTATCAGTTTTTACATAATATAGATTTTAGAATGTGAGTGTGTTACTTGTGAGTTTCAAGTCACATTTTCTTTTATCTTTTTATATTTTTTCTTTAACATAATTACAAATGTGAGTCTGTGACTTGTGGCTCGGACTCAGTTCGGTTACAAAATGAGCCGAATCGGTTCGGCTCCGTTTATCCGAGCTTTTTCCGAACGAGCTGCAAGCCGAATCCGAGCTTCGAGCTTTTTTGATAACCCTAATCTTACCTTTTGTGGCATATTTGGACAACCCTAATCTTTCCCTAAGATTTGTTTTCATCATATCCTCAAACCCTAATGATTAGCGAGATTTTACCAGATATGTTTATTTTTATTTTGTTTACGTCTTACCTTTTAATTTTTCCAAATAGTAAACACACGTAGTTGGATGAAATCATCCACAAACCTAGATTTATAAACACATGAACACAAAATCGTATAAAAATACGAATACACGTTATACAAGCATATATCATCATCATAATCGTATCCACTATATCTCATCATTAACAAAGCTAAGGTAGGATCTAAGAAGGGTAAAATATAGACAACCATACCTCTACTCCGTAGAAATAAAGAGGTTACTTCCAATTAGACCCACGGCTTAACTGACCAACACAAACACATTTAACGTTATTTATACAAAAATTAAGTAAAATAACGTTAAAATTAGTACAATTTTATTTTTGTCCTCATCAACCGACACATATAGACATCATATACAAAACATACATACGAAAACATATAAATCTAATTATAAGATATCTAAACTGGCTTTAGCTGAACTAAATTAAACTCTCACTTTGACTATTTTAACACATATTCAACACATAAAGAACAAATCATAAAACAACATAATTATTTATTGAAACATTCATACATTTTACCATCAAAACAACATAATAAAGTTCAAAGTCACATATTATTACTAAGTAAACGTCATTTATTTATTTATAAAACTATGGTACGACGATTACACCTAGTGGCCTTTAGCTCGGTCATTGAATGATAGGGGTTCGAATCACCACTCCGTCAGAGTTCACCCACACCCATACACGGTCGCACCGAAAGTCCCTAGTGGTACCAGTACCATCCAATATCACAATAGCATTGACACGTGGGTTCTGTCGCTCGATTGTAGCAGCCGCGGCTTCTCCGTCTGCTCCTACAAGCTCCGGCCATGAATTCTTTCCTGTGTTAATCATCCAAACAAAACATTTTAGTTCCTTTATCTCTGGGCAAAATCACTAGTTATAGATAGTTTTAGGAAATGACAAAGCAAATGGTGTTCATCGGTTTGGTTTATAGGTTGCTCGGTTTTTTTGGTTCGGTTTGATTTTTTTAGGTTAAAACCGGAAACCAAATCGAATTCATAAGATTATCAATCAAATTAAACACCAGTTTCAGCATAAATCTGTTTGGTTTCAATTTCAACCGAATAAACTAAAATTAGCAAAAAATGTAAAAGATAAATACAACATTGGCCTACTAAGACATGGACTTGGGCTACTAAAACATGAAATTTGGCTTTACTAACATTATGGTTTCGGGTTGAGCCAAATCCCCAATTTGGTTTCCTTGGATTCAACTGAATTCAAACTCTTAGAACTTAAAACCAAATAACTTTCGGTTACAAACCAATCAAAAACTGTGTAACCAAAAAAGTTACGGTTCAGACGGTTTAAAACCGAATATCGAACACCCCTAGTGAAAAGAACTTGTTTCAATCTCAAACCGTCAGTTTGTGAGATTGAACGGTAAAAGAACATCTCTAACGTGTATTTCGGAAAGCGTGTTCAAGTCATGTGTAATAGCTTGAAGAAATTAAAATAGAATCACTGGATTTACCTCTACAACCAGATGCCATTCTTGATTCTTGATTGTGCACTGAAGAAGACGAATAGCATGGGGTATAAATAGAGCAAGTATTGGGATTGGGTGTACTTTTGAGTAACGCAATGTACTTTCAGCTTTCAGTTTTTCAAATGTTCCCATTTGGTCAGCAAATCTATCCATAAACTTATTTAGGGACAAAAAAAAAGTCAAATTTGATAGGTTTGTTAACTTTCTATGTTTAGAAAGTCAGACAGTGACCAACATTATGACATTCTAAATTAAAGTGTATGCCCGTAATCATTTTATGATAAATTAAGTTTTAATTACAAAAATATTTCTTTATTTGTGGGTACGAAACTAGGCTTAAGACTCGTGGTTTTAATATGTAACTTCAACCAAACAAACAAATAAATAGACTTGCTTGAAATTTCTTTTTTCAACAGACTATGAAAAAAAAAATTAGTGTTATATATATGATCTGATTAACTCTGAAAAATTTTATCAACTACCCTAATGAAACTTTAACGACTCTAATGAAACCTAATTTAAAACCATTTTAGTTAATATGGAACAACTTAATATTTTTTCGACTGTCATCTTTTTTGAATCACAAATTCGTTTATTTGAATAATATTACTCAGAATCTTGTCGAAAGAAAAACCACTTTTATCATATCTTATTAATCAACGTGATAGCAATTTGATATATGTATTTGTGATTTTATTTATTTTTATCATTTTTTAATTGACCCATCCTGGTTTGAACCAGTTTAAAAAACGAAATATTTAACGACAAACAATCGTCCAATGAGAAAGTTTTCTAGGTCTAACACTGGTTTACCTTAATAATCTTTTGGCGTGGAAGATTGACAAATAAAAAGTTTTATTCTTTTAGTCCAAACCTGAATCACACCCAGCAAATGAAGCCCTCCTTCAATATCAGCGGAAAACATGACAGAGTTCATGGTGGCAGGCCGACTGATCATCGGATCTTAGGCTCGAAAGCCGGCCATGAAAAATTGCTCCACCGCCCACCTTAACCATCGTTTTAAAACAATGGATCTATGTGGGTTTAAGATCAAGGAGTGTTATGGTGTTACGCGATTTCTTTAACCTCCCTGTTTTTGTTCTTCTTGGGTGCAGGATAGGGATGGCACTGCTGGTGATGGTTGATGATGCAGCATCAGCTGCGACATACGGTTAGATAGAGGAGATCAAGAAAGATGATTAAGGTATTACAAGTTAGTAAATCAAATGGACTATTATTAACGTATAAAAACAAGTTTCTAACCACTAAAGAAATACAAAGTAATTAAAATTGCATTCAAGAAAGAGTATAGATTCTCGATCAAAATGAAAGTATTTGTGTTTATACATCATAAGCATTTGCGGATATCATTCTATATTGACAGAAGCCCGACACGAAGATATGGAGAACACGCGATGAAAACAAAATTATATGCCATCTTTCGAAGAATATACAAGCTATAACAACAGTTTTTTGTAGTATAAACATCTGCAATGGATCAAGAACAAGGCAACGGCTTTCCCAACTTCTTCTTGATGACAAAAAAGGCAATTATCTTTTTATGAACAGGATCTTTGCATCAAGAATCATAAGCAAGATGAAAGATTTCATCCATGTCCACCCCTTTAGTGTTGAATATCATGATAGAGTGCTTCCAGCATGAACCTGAAACATTAGTTAATGTGGTTTGTATTTAGAAAAAGGTTTAAAATCCAGTTTTCATTCCAACTTGTAATTAAAAATCTCTTTTGAGGGTACGATGAAGACAACTTTACTTACATTTACCCGTAGGATTAGAGAGTATTACAAGTAATAACTCATTCAAATATAATATTGAATGCTAATGAAAAAATAAGTAAATGATATTAAAACAAGAGTAGATTATGATTTTGGACCTTGTGGTTTATTAACTTATTTAACTCAAAATAGAGTCTTCAAAAACAACGCCACTGTCATTTAAACAATTTATAGTTTTGGACCCTCCAGTTTAAGTTTTTTTAATTTTTCTATCATATACCATTTATGTTTTCAGTTATAGGTGGGGCCAAGACCGTTAATTGTTAAACATTAAGGGTTTCATTGTTAGAATACCTTAGAAAACTTAAACTGCAAGGGCCAAAATTGTAATTTACTCTTAAACAATAGATGTGAATAACTGAAAGCAAAGATCTAATATCTTGATCTTTTGATATTATATATACTCATAACAAAAAGCCTCTAAAATGAAACGCAATATGACAAATTTTTTATTTTTTATTTTTTCATTTTTATGCCACATTTTCAGTCTTCCATCTTCATTATCGCAAATCCTATTTCACAAGTAACCAAGAGGTCCAAGACCCTCATAAACAAGACCCACAAAATGAAAATGTTAAATGGCCTAAACGAATAGGTAAACCCTGATACCCTGAAAACTAAAATAATCAATTATATCATAATCATCAACCAAACTTAGCTAATTTAATGAACTATTTATTTTTCCTTTTTTTTTTCTGGTAAACATGAGAACTCCTTACCAAAAAAATCATAATACCCCACCCCCCAATCCAAAAAAAAAAAAAAACCATGCTAACCAACAAAATCAGGTATAACTCAGCTTATGCAAGGCATGTGGCCTTCAAGGGGTTAAAGGCAAAAAAAAAAAAAAAAGTGGAAGCTAGATTCAAACCCAAAACAGATTATACTACAAAAATATTAACATTCTTATAAATTATGATACACATACCTTGACTTTGTTGGACGGTATAGTTTCAAGCAGCAGTTTGGCATCTTCTATCAAACCTAACTCTCCTCAAATCATGCAAGTGCTGAGCTATTTCTTCAATAAATTCTAATCCCACATGACTCTGGACCGTGTTACAAGCATGCTCAAGAAAATCCCGATCAGATTCAACTGCCTCTAACCAATCATTAAGATCTGAAATTTCATTCTCAACGGTGCCCATATCTGTTTCATTTTGTTTTAGTGGGTTATCACCAGAATTTCCATTAGAGAATTGGTGAAATTTCCTCTCTAACTCTGATATAGAATGTAAAATGTGATTCCTTTCATCATCAATGTCTGGAAGATTATTAACCCTCAATTCTGACAAACGTGTAGATTTTGAGTCATTAGAAGATATAAAATCAAGTTTCCCATTTCCCACATGATTTTCTTTGAAATTATTAGTTTTAACAACCGTTGCATTCCCCATGATCGATTTATCATCGTATTGACTTCTGAAAAATTCCAGCTCAGCTTCTAAATCTTGAATTTCTTTATCTTTCTCAGTAACAAGATCATTAGCCTTATCTAAAGCATCCATATCATATTCTGCTTGTTCATCCATCATCCTTAAGTACTGCAGTGCTTCCATATGTAAAGCAGATTTTTCTTCTTGCAATCTTGTAATCATGGCCATTGCTTCATCAGCAGCTATTGCAGCAGCATTTCTTTCTTCCTCTAATTCTGTGTGTAACAAACGCAATTGTTCTTGATCATGTTCCAACTGTCGTTTTAGCTTTTCCATCTCACTTTCACCCTTGATCTCACCTACATTCTCTGTACTTGGAGAATCATAACCATCATTTTTGTCTAAAGAACTGGAAGCGTTATGATCATCATTGTAATGCAAATCTTGATTAAATGAACATTTTTCTTGACTGACTTCTAGAGGCCTGTTTTCTTTTACATCCAGCCTGATTGAACCATTGGATACCACAGATGGAGGACTTGAAATTATACTCTCGTTATGTATCCCGTTTGGTACTGAAGGCTCAAGATTAGAGACACTAAGGGAACGTTCAACTTGATGTATAATAATACGAGAATAATCCTCCAAACCCTCGTTTTCACATTCAATTTCATAAAACGAATCTCCAGAATCAGAACCCGAACACGAATTGAACTTGAGATCAACACAGCCAGAATCAGATAATGCATCCTTGTCTACTACATCCACATGAATATTATTATTAGTATTATTATTATTCTCAACATGACAAGGAGTTGTGGTTCCTGAAATCTTATCGCGGGCTTTTTTGAAACAATGCCGGCGGTGATACCGCCCTCCAGCCCGACCCGTTATTAATGGCAACGGAGGTTGCTTGGTCACTTTTGGAAGCCCTAATTTAATTTGACTTCTTGGTTTCGGTTTCCATTGATTCTTACAACAGGAACATGACCCTGTACTTGAAGGTACACGAACAAGATTCTTGTTTAACAAAGGTTTTGGGTTTCGCTTCATTGTTGACATGAAACATTCATCACACATTTCTTTAACATCAGAGAGCTTATGATGAAGATCACAGGTTATCAAACAAGAAACCTCGGCTTGGTGCTTATTACAGAAATGACTCAAATAATAATCAGGTTTTTCATCACCAAAAACACGATCAAACCGGAAGCAAAACAAGCAAGGGGTTTGTAATTGACAGTGATGAGCAAATTTGGTGAGGATAAAGGCCAATGCAGCTTCAACATACATCAAAAACATCAAGAACCATTCACAAGCAGCCATAGATAAATGATGCATAAATTCATTTGTTGCAGCCATGATTGCATTCAGAACCAAACCCTACCCCCAAATGGTATATTATTGATTAATCACATCTAACAGTAATAATATCTTAATTCGTATATCCCAAACTGCCTCAATGAGATGAATCAAACACCAAAAAGGAGTGAAGGCTGTAGAAATCGCAAAGAAAACACAAAACCCATCACGATTTCATTCATTCATAAACAATGGAATCCCTTAAATCTTAAGGAAAGCTTCGAAATTACAGTTAGATCAAGCAGGTAGATAATGTTTGGTGATGAAATTGGGTGCATGAATTGATGATTTGAAAGACTGAAAATGAATACCTTGATAATGGGGGTTGATGAATGAAGCAACCGGAGATCAAAGGGACGGCAAATGGGAGGTGAAATGGGAATTTAGACCTGAAATTAAGCATTTGATGCGTGTTTTTTTGACGATCGATGCATATGGTTTTAATATCATCCATCCCCAATTGTGGATCAAATATCTTCATAATTTCATTTTCTGTATGCTCCTGAATGTCGACATCACTGTATATCTTCTGTCTTTTCTTCACGCGCCAATTCCATACCTTTTATTAATTAACATTTCGTAATTTTTTTTTATGTAAAATATCTTTATTTTATTATCAGCATGAAAAACTTGACATGTTGGCTCAATCTTTAAAATTAATGAAAAAAGTTTGGCATAGATGAATTTTTTATCTGAGTAAAAAGTTGAGTTTGAACTTGAATTGTAAAAAAGCTAAAGTCACAAATCATTATTTTTTCCTTTTTTACTAATGTATTCTTTACAAATTAATACTATAAAACACTTTAATACATACATAACACATGATTTGTTATGCTATGAAAAAAGACAGTTCAATAAATTATCTTGACTTTCAATACAAGGAGTTAATAAAGGGTGGTAGTTATATTTACACCCACTTTTTTCAAAATTATACCATTGTGCGGGCTGTACATGCCATTCTATGACGTCTTTTTTTTTTTTTGTCTGGGGCTACTGACATTCTGGAACAATAACTGGGTTCAATACGGGTTGTATTGGAATGTACGGGGCATATTAAAAATTTGAAGACAGTTACTACGTGTACGATCGAATTATTTGACAAGACATAAGATTCTTTCAAAACCATTAAATGTTCGAACGATTTAGCGAATATTATAATGTTTCATATAACAACATTTCCTATAGGCCGTATAACAATACACCTTAACGGTTTCTCTCATTTTGTGTCGGAAAAAACTAAAGACATGTATGGGTTGTGCAAATCTGTTTGGCCCGTATAGACATTCGCACATTGAAATATGTTACATTCCTTGAAAATAGTTGTCTGTACCATATACTGACCGTACTGACAAGTACGAATGGTATATGTTTGTTAGGATGTTAAAATCAGAAGTTGGGTGTCTAATTAACGCGGCCATAATAAAACATATGGCAAACGAAACCAAACTTACAAAAAGTGAAGAAAACATGATTTTTTAACCTTCTTTGCAATGGAAATTAATATTTTGATATACGACTAATAGTTATGATTTTTTGCTTTTTGAAATTTAATAGTTATGATTTTTTGCTTTTTGAAATTTGTATGAATAAATACATCAAACAAATAAGCAACTAAATGTATACACGTGTATATATATAAAAGACAACGAGTTAAACTGAGCCAAGCAAAGCCTAACTCAAACTCGACTTGATTACAAAACAAATCGAGCTGACTTGTTTGGTTTGCAAACAAGCCCTTTCCACTTGATCTTTTTTCGAGTAAGTCGTGAGATTTTTTTTTTAACGAAATTATCTATGTGCATATCAGGTTAACTTGCGTTGATTTTATATTTTCATCGTATATATTTATAAGATAACAAAATGCTTGAAAACATAATTTTACAAAAAGTTTTTATATAACAATAGTATACTATT
The DNA here is from genome assembly GCA_009363875.1 of Mikania micrantha. NCBI lineage: Eukaryota > Viridiplantae > Streptophyta > Magnoliopsida > Asterales > Asteraceae > Mikania > Mikania micrantha. The sequence continues at coordinate 86,670,395 of CM018695.1, read as the reverse complement.
TTTAAGGTAAAAACGTTCACTTTTATGGTGTATATATGAAAAAATAATATTTTGTATATAAATTTATAAAAATTTTAGAAGTACTGGTCAAACGTGATAAAAAGAGAACAATTGTAGCTATGATTAAACTATTATTTCACTAATTGTTTTTCTACAATTTGATCTTAACCATTAAATGTATACTTATAATAGTCTTAAATTTTTTTATACTTTCTATATTAAAAATACTTTTATAATAACTCAACCCTGTGATAATATCAAAATTTGGGTTTATTTTTGTCATGATTTTATTTTGATTATTTTTTTAATATAAACGTTTATTTATACTATTTACTTTTAGGTAATTTATGATTTTGTATCTTAAAAAAACGTATAGTTAGAACAAGAGTTGCTGAGTTTAGTTTGGTGCCAAATAAATGGCTCGTCGACCCTTGCCATCAAAGCTGGAATTGACGGTTAAATGTATTTTGGATCCTTGTTTTTTTTTAAAAAAAAAATAAAAATTATGACTAAGATGCATATGAAAATGTACAAAATCATTAAATATAATAAACTAGGTTATTAACCCGTGTATTACACAAGATGAATAAAAAAAATATTATACCAATAAAAATTTAAACTATATAAGATGATTTTTTAATACAAAATACGGTTAAATATAATTTAATAGATTAAATAATAAAATTATTATATTATTTTTTTAAACACTAATATTTTCAACGTTTGTTTATTTAATTATACGTTTTGTAAAACTATTTATAAAAATTCTATATTTTATAATAACTAGGTTTTTTGTAAAAGTGTTTTCTTTAATATTGAATTATTTTTAATGTATTAAAAAAATATTATTTTTAATTTAAAAATGTGTAAAAAAAATATATTTAATATTTAAAATCTTTATTTATTAGTTAACTAAGATAAGATTAAAAAAAAGATTTAAAATAGGAAGGAGTTTTTTATGCCTTAAAAAGTATGAATCAACAACAATTTAAGGGTTTAACATGTGACTTATCAAAAGAAAAGGACGAAAGGGTAATTTGTTATATAATTTCTTTTTACAACTTTATCTCACTTTTTTTAAATGTTAATAACTTTTTATATGACATTATTCTTTAAATTAATAAAACTATAAAATCAATTTTTTTAAATGAGTATAATATTTATATAAAAAAAGTAAACTTTTTTAAATTCTTTTAAGTCGAACTAAATTTTTTATATTTGTACTTTATTTAAAAAATATGCTGGATTTCATGAAGCTTGCACTGCATATTTGGTATAATATAGTATATCAATATAAAGAACAAAATATACAACAAAAGGTTTACATCATAAAAATATAGTAGATCAATATGCATTAAAATATATTAGCATGCTATTTTTTTTCTAAAAAAATGCCAACACTGTACTCAAATTAAGAGGAAAATACATTTAAATTTATGGTGTGATTATTTTTAAAAAATAATATAATATAAAAAAAATTATTAGTATTTAAAATAAGAGGGAATTTTAAAAATGTAAAAAAAAAATGTCATTTCCTATTATAGCATTCTATCATTTTTATTTAATACTTTAATCTTAAACATTGATTTAAAATTAGAAGGTTAAGATATTCTCTTACTCTTTGCAGGTAAAAAAAAACCTTTTTTAGGTGATCCAATTCTAAAAAACTAATTCAAGATAAGTAAATGATTTTATGGTTATTAAAAAAAAAACTATAGTTATTAACCCTACTTTAAAATTTTAGGTCGGTAAGCTAAAAATAATTATAGCTATAAACTTTGTTTTAAAATTTTCGTAATTCGGTAATTCCACTAAAACTAATCAAACTACGGTGGTGTTAGTTTTTTTATAGGTAAAACATCTGCAGTCTGCGGACCACGTCTGAAAACCTCTTCTGTAGAAGAGGTGGACAAAACCTGTTTTGTCTGTTTAAAAAAGATTGATTGATTTTTTTTAACCTCTTCAACCACGTCTGCAATCCTCCACCCCAACCTTGCTCCGAGCACATCCTCCACAGCTCCACCACCACGCTCCTCTGATCAGAACCTCCACCTCAATCGGCGACAACGACGGTCGTAAAGGCGGTGGATTTGGGCGCCGGTCGTGAAGGCGCTGTGGAGGTGGGCGCCGCTCGATTGAGGAGGCAACGACCCTTCGATTGGAGGTGCTACAACCGGAAAAGGGAGAGAAGGCGTTTGATTGAGAAGGAGACTTCGATTGGAGGTGCGACGGCCGTTCGATTGAGAAGGAGACGGCCGGAAAAGATGGAAACGCGTTTGACCCCACCATGTGCCACGGCGGTGGGAGGCGACGGCGGGGGAGGGCGCGACGAAGGAGGGCGCAGTGGTGGGGGAGGCCGGCGGAGGGGGAGCCGGCTGTGTAGGGTACTTGGGTTGAAGAAGTGAGAAGAGGACGATGGAAGAGCTCAAAAGAGCTTGGTTCATGTCTGCGCCAAGAAGAGGCCGGACAGACGTTTTTTAATGAAATGCTTTCAAGAAAACAAACAGTCTGCAGCTCGCGCCTGTGCGGCGCAGACATAAGAGGCTAGAAGAGGTTTTTTTAAAAACAAACACCCCCTACATCATTGTACATTGTCTAATATTAAAAATTTAATCTGTGATGTTTTAAAATTTTCACCCGAAACTATTTATCAAGGTGGTGCTTGTTTTTCTAGAAAAAATTCTTCTGGCCTCTTATGTCTACACGGCGCAGATGCGAGAAGAGGTTTGCCCTCTACAGACCGTTTGTTTTTTTGAAGAATTTCATTAAAAAAGGTCTTCCTGACCTCCTCTTGGCGCAGACATAGACCAAGCTCTTCCCATGTCTTCTTGCCTCTTTCCAACTAATATCAAACCCCCCCCTTTCTCCTTCTCTCGGTGGGTTTTCTTTCCAAATCGTCGCCGACCAATGCCACCTTCGTCCACCACCGCTACCACCGCCGCCTTTGTCCACCACCGCGACCACCACCGTCGCCTTCGTCCCTGCCTCAATCGGACGAAACCCTAGATCCGCGACCACCACCGTCGCCTTCGTCCCTGCCTTAATCGGACGAAACCCTAGACCCGCGACCACCGCCTCAATCGCATCCCTTCCACGGCCAAAACCCTAGGGCCGCGGTGGTGATTCGCCTCCCAACTCTTCTCCAAAAGAGTTTCACAGCAGGGGTGGTTATCAGCTCGTGATGGTGACTGATGGTGGTTCGACAATGGTGACAACCATGAGGACGGTGAAAATTTTTGAAAATGGGAAGAGGTTGTGAAAGAGGTCTGCAAAAAAGGTTTGAAAATATTGAAAAACAAACACCTTCAAAAGCTCTTCTTGCAGGGGTTTGGTCCACCTCTTCTGCAAAAGAGGTCTGCAGATGTAGTCCGCAGACGTTTTGTCTCTGAAAAAACAAATGCCACCCAAGAGTTCACCTCAAACTTCATTTAGTAAAATGACGCTCATCATTCTTTATTTCTTTTATCCCAATCAAGAGGGTCGATTTAGTAGTATTTCATCAAAAAACCCCTCTGTTCGCTTCGTTTCCTTCCTAAAAACCCTTCGATCCTCTCCGTTTTCTTCCTAAAAATCCTTCGGTTCCTCTGTTTTTTCCTAAAAATTATTCGGCCCCTCCGAGCTTTTTTCAACTCCATCAAGGATGAAGAATAATTGTAAGCTAAGAATATCAAGTTTTTATCATTAGGAGACCTTATAGATCAACTAAGGGTGGTCATTCAAGATCTGAACATGATACGAAAACAATTAAGTTTTATTTTGACAAGTATAACTCGTTTAAAAAAACATGTTTTTATCAGGTTGACCTGTTTATAAAATGGGTTGGGCTTGAGTTAACTTATCGTTGTAAGTTTGTGACTTACAGTACTGTAAGTGTTTTTTGTTCAAAATTTAAAACGATGTTATCTCTTAAACGGTGATGAATTTAAACAAATTCATAAAAGAACATATTGTTCTAAATGTGTTACAATGATGTTCAAAAAAAATCCAAGATTTGGCTTCATCTTGCCAAAGTTATTTGAGTTAATACACATTTAGTGGGTTACAAAAAATTCCAGCCCATGTATATACATATATATATAGGGAAAAGATAAAATGAAAACCACATCTCAATGAGAAAATCGCGAAAACCATGCAAAAATCACGTAAAAACAACGTTTTTTTTTTGAATTTTTTTTACAGGTTTGTAACACTATTTGGCACATTTTTATAAAAAAAAATCAAAAAAGCGCCGACCAAATATTTTGATTTTTTTTTATAAATATGTGCCCAATAGTGTTACAAACCTGTAAAAAAATTCAAAAAAAAAGTTGTTTTTACGTGATTTTTGCATGGTTTTCGCGGTTTTCTCATTGAGATGTGGTTTTCATTTTATCTTTTCCCTATATATATATATATATATATATATATATATATAGATATATATTATGATCCATTCTTCATATTAAAATTAATGTACCGGGTTGGGCTAATTAGTGTGGATCAACAAAGATAAGTTGGCCCATCTTTAATTTCTTTAGGAAACACAACGATCAATGAGACAACGAGTATGAATATCTAATTTAACTATATACGAAAACCAACTACACATGAAAACTAAATTGCTTTTTTGTTTTGAGAATTTTTATGTTTTGTCAACTTTTTTCTCCTTTTTTCATTGTTTTATTTATTTGTTTATTTTATGTTTTAGTTTGGGACTTTTGGTGTTGTATGTTTATCGTTTAATTTACATTTAAGTTCAGGTTTCTCAATACTAGCTTTTAAGGTAGAGTATGCTTCTAAATTCATTATTGTTTTTACATTTACATTCAGGTTAATTAACACCACTTAAGACAGCGTACGCTATTTGATGCTCAATTTTACGACGGAATATGTATTCAAGTTTTATGACAGAGTAACACTTACTTTTAAGATATTTTTGTTGTGGCATAATTAACCATTTTGACGTGTTTTTTATTTGCGTTCTAATATTCAGGATCGTGTCTCCTTCATCGCCGCAACGCGTTACAAATGTCCGCATCTCCGTCTTCATCTAAGGCTTTTTTATTTAAAAAAAAAGTTGGTTTGCCCCACAGCATAGCGAGGTTTTAAATTGGTGTGACGCTATCTGCTATGGTTACAAATTTTCACCGGTCCACGTTAATGTGTAGTATCTGCTTGCGAACCCACAACATTTAACGTACTTAGACAATCGTGAACCCTTTATTCATAATTTGTTACTTATAAGGTGTGTGTCATTTGTGCTTGTCACTGGCGCACCCACTCTTGCTCTGGGGCAGCTGCCTTCTCTAAAAAAAATTTCAGTAGTATATGTATGTTAAAATCATAACCGATCGACCCTTTTAATAGTTTACAATCGTCTCTCTTAATTTGTATAACTGGACTTGTGATGAGAATTTAATTGATAGTTATACATGTTATTTAGAAAAAGTATTACTTAAAAAAGTCTCCATATATATTTTCGATAGATTTTAAAAAATAAACTAAGTAGAGGACAACTAGGCATGACAATGTTAACTCATATGAAGAATTAGATAAACAATTATTGTATTTTGGGTTGAAATAGATAAATTATAACATAAATGGGTTGAGAAGGGCAACACCTTAACACAATATGTATGTAAATATAATGGATTCAAATGAATAAAATGATCAATAATATATTTGATTAAAAAACACTAAAAAAATATTCAATTAAATTATTTGTTTAGTTATAAGTCACTTTAACTTGAAATAATTGATATTTTTTAAAATGAGTCATTTAAATACAAACTGATTTAACTTAAAACTCATCCAAACCTATACTCATCTTAGTCTGCACCCATTATGACATTAGCTAACACAAACCAACCCACCTATTTTTAGTGGCGGATCCAGGAATTTAATTAAATGATGTCACTGTATTTGTATGCTCTAATTTTATAGTACCGGACTTTAAAATTTTACGACTTGATTATACCGTTCGGGTTAGGTAATGCTCGTCACATAATAAAAACCGATCAATTCAAAATCGTGAAAAGAATTATAAAAACACGTAATATAAATTTGATAGTTTTTACAAATTAAAAGGAATATACTTATAGTTGTTCCCTATTAGTTTTCATCATTTTGAAAATGTTGCATTAAATCTTCGACCGAAAACTTGTTGGAATAACTCTTTTTCAACATAACAAATGCAAGAACATTCAAGTACTCATATATCATCCTCTTACGCAATTCCATTTTCACATGCTTCATTGAAGAAAAAGTTTTTCAACACTAGCCGTTGCAACCACTGATGTCATTAGTCTAAAAACCAATGTTGTCACTTGAAATTTGAAAACAACGTTCATAAATGTCCATATACACTGAAAAATCGATGTTGTCCGGGGACATCTGTCTCACCTTATTACATCCGCTCATGCCTATTTTGTCAGGCATAAGAGCAACTTTACAAATATTGTATTTTTTTATTATTCTTTTATATATAATTTAGTTTGATTGTTTTTTTTAACATGACCCTACCCGATTCAATCTAACCCGATCTAAACAAAAGAGAAAAATTATTATATCGTGATCCTAAAAAAACATAAAAAAATTTCGCCCATCAGGAAAAAAATTTCTGGATTCGCTTTGTTTATTTAGAGTGGTTCAAAATGTGCCAACACACCTGCCACCATCAATGTCACACACTACAAGCCACAACGTTCTTTGCCTTTACCACCAGTCGTCAATAAGATTAATATATTCAGTGAACATGTTTTACATTTTTCTTCGTATAACAACTGGGGCAGACAAATAACCTATTTTTGTCAAAACTTATTCTAACTCGAACAAAATAATTATTTTTTCAAAACGACTAATTTTGAATTGAAACTGTTTTAAAACGTTATTTGACCTGACCGGCTTTTTAATTACCAAGCATGGACACTACACTTACAGCGTTTTGAAAATCTAAATTTTAAGTTATTTGTAATTTATAGGGTTGTTTAACAAGCGAGCTAAGTTGAACAAGCTTCAACTTAGGTCTAAGTTTGAAGCTAAACGTGCAAATTTGAGCGAAATTTGAGCTCAGCTCATCTCATAAAAAGCTTGAGTTAGTTTGTGGCTCAACAAGATATAGCTTGTTTGGTTTTTAAAATTTTAACCTAAAAGTATATTTATTTATATGCATAATTTAAATCAACGCATTCAATACTAATGAAAGGAGTGAACCAACAAACATAGATTAGATTGATGTAGAACTTGAGTTTGAAAAATTTATAATTGGAGTTGTTTACAAGTTACAACTTACAAACATTAAAAATTTTGGCTTTTAACCAAAACGAGTGAGCTACACGAGTAAATACGACTAAACGAGAGAGCATTGAATGATTCAAACACGTTTCAAGCCGTAAGCTTTTTGAACAAAACTGTTGATTCGGCTAACTTTTTTTATCGACGAGTGTTTGTGTGCTTTAACGTTGAGACTAAGTTGTTTTAATTTTGGTAAGTTAACTACCTTTCGAGTTTTGGATTTTGTTAATATAATTAAATATTTGTTATATTTTTTTTGAACAGTCATACTATCCTACTTCTACTCCTACACTACACCCAATGTTCCACCATTGCTTGGATTTGAACCTAAGATATCCTTTCTAAGAGACAATGCCTCTAACAAGTGGGCTATTCCCGCATTGACGAATACTTGTTATATAATTTGTGAAAGTATACTCCAAATAAAAGAATATTGGAAAAAAGATGATGCTTTTCAGCATTAAAAAAATTGGTCCATTTAAACAATAAAAGCCATATGAGATACTTCTTGCTCCTAGCTTGAGACTTAAGCATGGCATATAGCCATGGAACACGACTTCTCGATAAATGGATGTGTTTTAAACTTTACACACACTCACAAGTGAGTATGCGCACGCTCACACACACACATATATAGGATTGTGATCCTGTAATAACTCACCTTAATTGCGATAATCCTATCAACCTATAAAATATTATAGTCTTGTACATGTATAATTAAGGTAATGAAAAAAAACTAAAGATTTGGCTTGATCTTCTCGGAGTTAATCGGGTTTTCACAATTAAGGTGGGTTAACAACGGATCGTTACTATATATATATATATATATATATATATATATATATATATATATATATATATATATATATATATATAATCTGCATCAAATAATAAACCACTCTTACTATATTAACCTAAATAACTCCGCCAAGATCAACCCAAATTTTTGTTTTTTTTTCAAAATCTTTATTTTACATGTATAAGAGTATGCTCTTTTACGTGTTTGTGCAATTTTTTTCTTTCGAGATCCTAATTTATATTTTTGTGCAAAATATATTTGTTTATGTTAAGAGTAAATTACCGAGATGGTCCTTATAGAGTATTATTGGTCTCTAAGTTTCATAAATTACTCTTATGATTCCAAATTTTAAACATTTATAACACATATATTTCTTAGGTCACTAAATTACTCTCATAGTTGACCAAATTACCCTCATCTAAGGAATATATGTGTTATAAATATTTAAACTTTAGGATCATATGTATAATTTATAAAATTAGGTATCAAGAATGAAATATTAGCAAACTATAGGTACCATCTTGACAATTAACTTTTTATTTTGGTAGCAAACACACAAATGTAATAAAGTGTTTTAACTTTTACTATTTTAGTAAAAAAAAGGAAAAATTGTGAAGGCCAAAATACTAATCAAATTCATCATTGACTATACAAAGTCATATGATGTGTAGCATCAAATACCAATAATGACTTCTCGTATTCATGGATACTTAGAATTTCTTTTTGGGATAGAATTGAACGGTTCACATGAGGTGTTTATCAAGACATGAGTAGTTTTTGGAATCTATTAATTGTCCTTTCTTTCCTTTTTCTATTTCAATATAAGCATCTACTTGTGAGTTGACCTTTTGAATGTTTTATTTCCTTGTATATCATCAATGGGATGTGTTTGAGGATTTCCTAATGGCCATGAATCATTCTTGCATACCTGTGTTCTTTTATCAATGTCCCAATTTAATTCACTTGGTGTCTTCATAGTTTTGAGATGATCGTATGTTGAGGGGAATGCTGGCTGGCCCAAAATCTTTCACAAAAGCAGCACGCATATGGGCGTGACAGATTTCGGACCAGGCTTCATTCCCCTCAATTGTTTTCACTATTGGATGCAAGCTCCTTGCCTACATGCTTGACTGGTAAGTTTATATTTACTCTACTATATATGATGTTTTGCACAATTTGATAGATTTTTTACATGAACATGAAGGTCATGGTTGGAGACAAACTATTAGCCCTTGACCATCAGAAGCCGAAAAACTCCTTTTTGACTTAAAAATCAAGTTGTACTCCTTTAAGTTGGAGACAAGAGGGAGCCCAAGTCATCGACAAGCCAATGATCGATCCTTACCCGTCTAATCCAACAAAACCCTGGCAAAATCCAACATATGGATCTACTTAAAGAACAAACCTCAGTTTATCTTTATTATGGTAACTACGAGTTGTGATTATGCATGACAAAATGGGTGGGACGAGTTGGGTAACGGGTCAGAATGGGTGCGAGTCAAGATGAGTGCGATCCAGGATGAGTCTGAAAGAATATCAGTTTGGGTTGAAATGCGTTGCTTTTAAAAAACATCAATTTTAGTTAAAGTTAAAATGAGTTATAATATAACAAATATTTATTTAAATAATTTTTAATAACTTTATCATCAAATATATTTTTTATCATTCTTACTTGCTTTAATACGTTATAATTACATAGTTTTTAAGGTACTCATTTTGACTCGCATTATGTTAAATTGTTACATATTTCAACCCATTATATGTTAAAATGTTACATATTTCAACTCAAAATACAATAATTCTTACTTAAATCTATTCATTTATCTTGTTATATGTCAAGATTGTCATGTATTGTTTTGATACGCACTTGTTAGGAAAAGGACTCCAGTTCATGATTATAGATCATGTGCACAATGAGAAGTGAATGCATGTTTGCATCATATTAGTATTTTCTAGATTAAAATCTATTATAGTTAAATTTATGTTATTAGTTTACTATGGAATTCAAACCTAAGGGTTTTCTCTCTCACTCTCTGTTATGTCCATTTATCAACAAATCTTGGTTCCTTGTCGTCCCACTTCCTTCGCCTTCCCCTTGGTGTATATAAATATATATATATATATATATATATATATATATATATATAGGGAGATGATCAAATGTTAACCCTCACTTATAGCGTTAACCCGTTAACCTTAGCAAAAAATGCCCGAATCTTTGAAAAAATTTTTCATGGCCTTTATTATACATAAATAGGGGGTTTCTTTTTTGTGTTTTTGCTAATTTATCACCGTTTAGAATTTAAAACAATTGTAAGTTTGAGTTACACTATCTAATGTAAGCAGTGTAACGCAAACTTACACTTACTTACACTTGATTTAAATTCTAAACGGTAATAAATTAGCAAAAACACAAAAAAGAAACCCCCCTTTTTATGGATAATAAAAGCCATGAAAATTTTTTTTTCAAAGATTCGGGCATTTTTTGCCAAGGTTAACGGATTAACGCTATAAGGGAGGGCTAACACTATAAGTGTTAACAAGGGAGGGTTAACACTTGATTTAAATTTAAACGGTGATAAATTAGCAAAAACACAAAAAAAACCCCATATTTATGTATCATAAAGGCCATGAAAAAAATTTCAAAGATTCGGGCATTTTTTGCTAAGGTTAACGGGTTAACGTTATAAGGGAGGGTTCAAAGATTTGGACGAATTTTGCTATGGTTAAAAGGTTACCTCAATTAAGGTGGGTTCTTATTTGAACCTAATACTATATATATATATATATATATATATAAAAGGTGGGTTCTTATTTGAACCCAATACTATATATATATATATATATATATATATATATATATATATATATATATAAAGATTTGGTTCAAATAAGAACCCACCATATTTGTGGTAACCTATTAACTCATTTAAGCCAATCAGATTCACCCACATCATAGATTCTCTTTTGCTTTAATAAGGGTATTATGGACTTTTTATTAACCCATTTAAGCCAATCAGATTCACTCACATCATAAAAATATATCCATTTTCCTTTTTTTAAATTAAAGTTTCCCCCTTAATTTTTATACACTTATAATTTTTTTATACTATGTTATTTTTTTATAAAAATTACATCATTAAACTCGTTATATTTTTCTCGTTAATTCCATAATAGTCATGCCAATTTTTTTTAAATTTTTTAAAGCGTTCGTAATTACACCAACTTAACGAACAATAAATATATTAATTTTCTCTCGTTTTTTCAAAATCTTTCCATCTTTAAAAGACTTTATTTTAACAACCAATGAAAATGAGTTAATAGGTTACCACACTTGGAGTGGGTTACCATTTGAACATTCCCCTATATATATATATATATATGAAAATCCATTTGAGCACTAAACAAATCGAAGTGTAATTTTTGTTCTTTTTATTTATATATGTAATATATTTTATTATAAAAAATAATTATAAGTATTTATTTATATATGTTACAAAATGACGTTTTTGTAATATGTAAAAATAAAAAATTAATATGTAACATGCGTTTCTTGTGGCTAGATCTTACTAGCCTTTTAATGCATGCTGCCGTTTCAAAAAAAAAAAAATGTAACATGCGTGAAGAGGTCCTCGGAAATGAGTTATGAACTTATGATTCTATACAGAAGCATACGTGTTTAAACTTTTCTGATATTCTCAAATTCATTGAAAAACACGCTCAATACTAATAAATAATAAAATAATAAAAAACTAAAAAATTTGATTTATTTGTGTTATGAAACAGGTCCTTACATATGCATATATCTATCTATAAGAGAATGATAAAAACTAATATAAACCAAATTATATTTTAATAATTCAAATTATTATTTATCAGTTAATTGCTATATCAGTTAATAATTCAAATTATTAAGCCCCATTTACGGTGCACGCATATACAGAGGCGTACCCAATGCTTGGGTATGGGGTTCAACCGACCCCCATGAACTTTTGGTTTTTAATGTTATATATATGATCCGATCTTGACCAACCCCCAAGAAATTTTGTTCCCGACCCCCATGAAAATTTGACGAATTAGATAAAGTCCAATTTAAAATCATTTTAAAGTCAAAAATAATAAAATAATTTTCAAATAGCTCAATATGCATTACATAAGATGAACCACAATTGGTAATTAATAATTTAACTAAATACCTAATCAGTTATAGCCCACTTAAAAAAAATAATAAGACGTAATTTATATATTGAGTGATTGAATTTGAAGTTCAGAATTTATGTTTGTATCTCTCTTAAAAAATAGAACAATAACTTACTAATATACATCGTTGCTCTCCATATTACAACCATAATTTATAGATTGGGTGATTATTGTAAAATTTCAAAAGTATAAGCATAGCGAGAAACTTAGTTGATTTGTATATAATTAGTATATTTAGGTTATATGATACAATTTTTCAAAAGAAAATTTACATCTTCACCTTCTTTTAATCTTGAATTTATTTATTAAAATAATATTCTTTTAAATCATGTCGAAAGAAAACCAATTTTATTATATCAACCTAATCAATGAGATGATAATTTGGTGTGCTTTATGATATGTATATGTGCTTTAATTTAGTTTAATAATTTTTGTGGGTGATCCGACCCGACCCGACCCCATTCGAATCGGCCAAGAAAATAAAATATTTAAGGACAAATAATTATCCAAAAAAAATTCCGACCCCCATAAAAAAAATTTTCTAGTTCCGCCATTGTGCATATAATGTATATATGTATAAACCCTTAAGGGGCAAAAGTAAAAGTGCACTAATTTTAATGTTATTTTAGTTATTTGTTAAAATTATTGGGATGATCACTTTCAAACGATAACTTTGAGCCGGGGACTCTTTCGGAGCAATATCTCTATCCCAATTGGGATAAGGGTAAGGTTTGTATCTATCCTTCCCTTTCAGACCCTACTGAAAAGTGAGAATATACTGGGTAAGGTTGTTGTTGTTTTTCACTTGATTGCATTTGTAAATCATATTGGGATTATATTAAAATGTAATTGCCAGGGTAATAATTTGGATTAATTAAAATCTAATTTGTTAATATACATATATATATATATATATATATATATATATATATATACATACACACATATTAGTTGTTATACATATATAGTGAAAACTCATCTCAAAGAGAAAACCCTTGAAGTATATATGGGCTATTTATTTGAAATCTTGAAAATAAACACGTGTTCCATATTATACCACATTAATATTAATTTGTTTATTCAAACCTCAATTTTTTCGGATAACAAATGTGTTACAACAAACGTGATGTAATAAACATTTTAGGCTCACATTATATCATCTATTACAGCATTGTTAGAAAAAAAAAGCCAAAATAATTTGTTATATTTATTCTCATTATATTGATGTAAACCATAAATCTTGACTGGGTTATGTTGTATCATTTCTTTAATTAAAGTAATGTAAAAGAACGTGTTAGGCTTACAATATATTATTTATTTAATTACAGTGATGTAATTTACTGTTGTCGGAAAAAAAAATTCAAAATAATGTGTTATGTATATATCTGTTATATTGATGTAGATTGATACGAAGATTTAGAAAAAAAAATAAAAACATAGTCAAGGTAAACGGAACTAAAGAAAAAAATTATACAGTATAAAAAAATTATGACTATATAAAAAATGGGTAAACTTTAAACAAAAAATTATATTGATTAAAATATATTAAATGATGACATTTGTTACCACCATATTAATCTAGCCTTTTGAAATGGTTCAAAATATTTTAAATGCACTTTAATATTATAAAATGAATAATGACATGTGACACAATCTTATGCAACTAACTTTTAGATTAATTATTAGATGATAGTCAATGAGTTACTAATTAATTCGAAAGTTTTCATTTGAGCAATAACCTATATATGTGTGTAGATTTTATAATATGAAAACTCGAACTATTTGGGCCCTCTATTAAAATTATATATGCGTGTGTGCGCGCAGGCATGTGTAAAATGGATCAGATTGTCAATTAGCGTGTTTGACACCACGATCCCTACCTCATTTCTATCGTGCCCCACCACAAATGAGTGGAGTGGTCTTCATTTTGGATACCTTAGGAGTTCGGTGACTTGTATTCTTTTTTAGGTCTTTTCAACTTAAAAAAATGTGAATATGTCACACCAAAATATATTTGAAAACTAGTCAAGAAAATAATATCAAAGACAGAAAAAATGATAATAGACACACTTCAAGAGTTCGACGAAAACAATCTCTTTACTTGCATTATTACTTAGTATGCTAGGCCCATGTTGACTTGGGCTAAATAAGCTATAACAGTTCATGCTACCCAAACCTTTTGGGCCCAATCTCATTGTTCATTTCTCGCATGCAGCATAAAAATTTGCCTATCCAGTTAGAAACAAGCTCGTCCAAAATTTCAAAATGAAAGAAGATACAAACTCTCTTACTTCATATAAATGGAGTTTAAGAAATTCGTTTAGCACAAAATGCACCTTATCGAAGCACATCCGTTTCCATCAACCATCATTTCTCGCATTAGCCTATATATATATAAATATATGCGTTAGTAATAATATTTTCGCACATGAAGATTGTGTTCTTAGTGTTTCGACGCTTTGATTGTAGTAATTTATGTTCATTTGCGTCGATCAGTTGTGTTATCATTCATTTTTTATATTGGTGCTGTGGCTTTTTAGAGTATAGTTTATGTCTTTTGAATATGTTGTGTAACAATATGGGAAGGCTGTCTCATAAAAGGACACCCTTTATTAAAGTATTGTTATTCATTGGTAGTTTGATTCCATTACAATTTCATCATTAGATATTGTTTCAAGTCATAGTGTTACCTTTCAGTTTAGTGTTTTTATTTATTAACTCGGTTGTATATATCTTCATTTAAATGTTAAAATTATAGTTTTCAGTGTATTATGTGCTTCTCAAACAAAATTTTAAAAATTTAGAAGATATGCAATTGCCCTTATTTTATAAAGAGTAAATTACTGAGATGATTCTTATGGTTTGCTAGTATTTTACTTTTAGTTCTTAGGTTTCATAAATTCCTTATATGTCCTCAAACTTTAAACATTCGTAACACATATAGTCCTTATATGAGGGTAATTTAGTAAATTATGTGACGGTAATTTGATGACCTAAGGAATATATGTATTATAAATGTCTAAGATTTAGTACCATATGAGTAATTCATGAAACCTAAGTATCAATAGTGAAATACTAGCAAACCTTAGAGACTATATCAGTGATTTACTCTTTTATAAATAATTTTCATGACATTAATTTCCTTCAAATATTAGATTTTAAGTTGTTGTTGTATTTTTTGTCATAGCTTAACATATATAGATAAGGATTTGTAAACCATTAAAACAGAAAACATAACAAATGACATTAAAAAAAAAACGAAACTGAAAACTGTTAAAAATTGAATGAAGCCATATCCATAATTTGAAAAACCAAATTGAGAATTTAGTTTACAGTTCAGTTCCTAAAACATCCGAATTTCAAAATCGGTTTTCGGTTAGGTTATCAATTCCATGCTTTTTTGAAACTTTTTTGATTGGTTTATTTGTTTAAACCAATTATTTTTATTAATGATTTATAAACATATCCGATTAGGTTAACACATTTACGAAATTCGTTATGTTTGGTTTTAGTTATTAATTAAAAAATTTAAATCATTGGGCTTATAGCCTAGTGGTACTCCTTGACCACCAGCAATGGGAGGTCTTAGGTTTGAGTCTCGCCTGGAGCAAAAAATGTTCGGGTGAGCTAGGGGGTTTTCTCAGTGTGAGTTTCCTCCTAGATGGTGTGGCGGTTCCTCGATTCGGCACTCGCCAACGCCCGGCTTTAAATGTTTCCAGGGGTTGGTAGCGGTCTGTGGTCGCAGCGCGTGGGTAGTTGGGTCCGAGGACTTGTTTAGCTGTTCAAAAAAAAAATTAAAAAATTTAATACAAGATAATCAGATAATCAAACTGATGAACCCCTCTAAACAACAAACATATGGCTAATTAAAATAGGAAAAGTACTATTAAGTGAGATTTCTGGTGAGATTTTCCGGGATGATACCCATTTTTCTCGAGTTGTATCTACTTTGGTTTTTATGTGACTTTCTGTTTAATGTTTGGACTCTATCTTTTTTTTTTCTAAACGGCAATTTGGATCACTGACGAATCATAGACGATCATATCCACACCTAATAGGAGAAAACCCACTATTGGTGAGCCCCAATTTTGCATATGTCAGGACTTGAACTCGTGACCTCTTCAATATTAAAATCACAGAGTACCTCCCATAATTTCTCCAGAGCAGAAACATGGCTAAAAAACATAACCAAAATAAATAAATAAAAAAAAACCACACAAGCGGTAATTTCGTGTTACATTTCGCCTATATTTTTTTATGTTAAAAAGAGATGTTGTAGAATTCGATTTGACAATTTCGTAGTCATATTCGGGTTTGGGCAAAAGTTTTCTCCACAACATATTGTGAGTTGTTTCCCTAATTATATGCATTTAGTTTGTTTTTCGAACGGTGTCGATCCTACATACCACGTATGTTGTCTTAACAGGGCCCTCCAGACAGAGGTAAGACGCAGCCACACTAGATGTGCGAGAACCCCCTAGATTGGGTAAACTCTCACCCCCTACTGGTCCAGAACCTAAAATTAAACTTAAGATTCATTCCCTCACCTGGATGCCCTTTAAATCGCCCCTGACAGGACTTGAACCTATGACCTATCGGTCACTTGGTTAAACTCCAATTAGTAGGCTGAGTTCACAGAACATGCATTTAACTATGGAATCTGATGAATACTTCTCTCATTTGATTAAATATTTAAATCCGTCTTTTAATGTTTTTTTGAGGTTTTATTATCGGTTTTCTTTTTTCTTTTTTTAAATATTATGTTTACTGTTTTCTTTTTTAGAAGTTTTGTAAAGTTTACTTTTATTATTCTCTTTTATTAATATTATATTTATCTTTGCATTTGTGTGCACGTATGGGTCTTTACCGCTTGTGTGGTTTTTTTTTTTAATTTTTATTTTTTTGGTTATGTTTTTTAGCCCTGTTTCTGCTCTGGAGAAATTATGTGAAGTGTTTTTTAGAATTATTTTAAGTTTTGTTTATACAAAAGTTACTTTTGTTGCGTCTGGGACTTTGTCATTGTTTATGGTTTTTTTTTTTTTTTTTTTTGATAAATGGGTGCTAGATCTATGCGACAATACACGGCTCCTATCATATTTTTACTTCGTGTGTTGTAACACTCGATTTTATAGCGATGTAGTTTTTGCTGATTTATATATGTATTAAAATTTTAATACACATACATTAAGATTAAAAATTATTTTAATAGCATTAAAATATATTTATTGAGTAGCATATGTACATAGTGTTTTAAAAGAAGTCTTATTATAAACTTTTGTTGATAATTAATAAATTTATTTATATACAGATGATATTTTCTTTTTAAAAGTCTTTCAAGTCTGTTATAAGTTGAACATTAGGTTCATGCATGTCTGTTTCCGTATCATAAACATTTCATTTATAACAAAAACTTTCAAAGTCTTCTATAAATTGAAAATTAGATTCATGCATATCTCTTTGCGTATCATAAACATTTCGTCGTAATTTTACTTAAAATCAAAATCATATGGTTATGTTGTTTGTAACAAAAATAGCAGTTTACTTGTCACACAATGTGACGATAAATAGCACGATTTTACATAGACACAAATATAAAGGTCATAACAGTTGTCACTTCGCCGCAATATACTAATGTGTATTTCATCTTAAAATTGAGAACTTTGATTATAAAAATCTAAAAACATACCCCGCATATAAACAAACGTCAAAAAACCATTATGCACAAACTTTAAAAAGCACACGGCTCAATACTTGCTCGAAAAGAGCCCGCTTAGCAAAAAGCTTGTTAAAACAAATCAAGGCCGAGGCACGGTTGCTCCGCCCATTGGCTCGACCCAATTTTTATTACACACACATATAGACATATTACATATATAGGAGATGGTTCAAATGATATCCCACTCTAATTATGATAACTTAATTTGATTTATTTTAATTCTTTGATTAATTAGTATAATTTAAAATGAATATTCCAAATAATTTCTAAAAAAAATGAGTGACTGAGATTTTTTAAAGGTTATTTTGAACATTTGATAAGTAACATAATATATATATGAGAAAGATAATTTGAAAACCCTTTTTATTGTGAAAACATGAAAACCACGTAAAAATCATGTAAAAAACGTTTTTTTTATGAATTTTTTTAAATGTTTTTAACATTATTTGGCACATTTATTTTAAAAAATTAAAAAAACTCATAGTGAATTTTTTTAAAAAAAATTGTAAACCCATGTAAAACATACGTAACATTTAGGCGCAACATTACGTATATTTTACGTGGTTTACAAAATTTTAAAAAAAAATTTACTCGGCGTCTCAAATTTTTTTTTGAACAGCAAAGGTTATTTGCTCTTAAACTACTTCAAATTAATTGCACCATTGCATGAGTTAGAACACATGATCTTATATTCTAAGAGACAAAGCTTATATCAAATGGTAGTCCCGTATAAGGAAGTCTTCATGGTGACATGTTTTGTAAGTTTTTTTGTGCTGGTCTAACTGTTTGTTAGCCCGCTTTGTAATATAAAAAGTTTTGTTGGCCGTTAAAAAAAGTCTTCATGTCCTTTCGGATTGATTCGTTCAAAACAATCTTCCACCTTAATTTCTACCAAACCGCGTGCGTGCCGATAAGAATGTTGTTTGCTTGTTCCCTATACTCCAGCAATTTTCAGTACTAATCATAATAATAATAATAATAATTTTATATATTATTACAGATTTATTATTAACTATAGCATTTTCCTTTAATTTAATATGCTTAAATGGATCGAATACACTTATCATAATTTTAAATAGATTTAATTTTAATTTTTTGAATGGAACATATTGACGTGCTTTTTGATTTTACATTTGAAAATACGACGTATTATTGATAAAAATAATAAAATTAAATATTTAATGACAAATCAAGTAGATAATATTATAAATTACTTAGAGGTTTCCAATTTATATGTGATTTGCGATGATTACGGTGATTCTGACGGTTGCGGTGGTTATATGACCGTTTCTGACAGTTATGCTAGCTTTCAACGGTTATGGCTGTTACATGATGGTTTCTAATGGTTACGCAAGTTTCCGATGATTATGATAGTTCTGACGATTACGACACCTTCTGGTGGTTATATGACAACTTCCAATAATATTTTTGTTACTGATTTTATTTGCTTTATACTTTTTCTATAATAAAGACGAACTTTTTTTTATAAATTTGTACTTTAATTAATTAAATAAAACCTATTTTGTTTAGAATGCAATTTAATAGACTAATAATATTGTAACATTAAACTATTTGATCATGCATTAGACTCTTATAAAACTAGTTATATTAGCATGTGGTGGTTGAGTTTAAATGATAAAATAAATGAAGTTATGGCGTTAGTCATTTTAGACAAAGGGTTAGAGTTTAGTTGAAAACTGATTAATGTAAAAATTTGGTGTTTGAAAGAAATTAAATATAAGATGACCATACTAATAAGATTTATCCGTTTAAGGTAATAATATCAATACAATAATTTGATAACGGGTGTTTGAATAGATCAACGTGTAACATTGTCTCAAAGAGTCAAAGGTGAAAACCTTAATTGATGAGTTTTAACATTTATTTATTTATTTATTTATTTATTTATTTATTTATTTATTTATTTATTTATTTATTTATAACAGCAATACATACTTATCACTACACCTAACACCGCATCCCTGATGAGTTTTAAAATTTAAATGAACGTCAAAATTCATCAATCGCATTCATGTATCTAACGAATTGATATGAATTGATTAGTTATTACAACAAAACAAAGACTTTCCTTCTCCGAGTTGATTCATTCAAAACAATTTTTATATTTTACATAATTAAAAACACAGGTGTTGGCGTATCTAATACTTCTGTCACATCTTCTCAAACATTTATAAAAAATTATACTAATAAATAGTACCAAAAATAGTTATGATAAACATGTCTAAAACTATTAAATTAAAATTATTTCATTTCATTTAATAACTAAGATCATAATTTATTATGTTCCCAAGTTTTTTGTTCATTTATTTCAGCATGTTGATATATTCACAGATTTTTAAACGGATCATATAGACTTATTACTTTATTAGTATTTTTTTAAAATCGAAAATACCAATATTGGCATACTATAAAATATTAGTATACATATTTATTTTAATGTGAATCACATATTTATTTTCAGGATTCCAAATGGACGAGCGAGATAAGGTTTAAGATTTTCTCTCTAAGACAAAGTTTTCACATGATACAAAATATATATATATATATATATATTTATAGACACACACACATATATGCATATAGGAAGATGATCAAAAATTAACCCTTTTCTTATTGCGTTAACCGAATAATTACATCTTTTTTACTTTGAAGCCAACATTAAAGTAAATCTAAATGTATATGTTTTTTTCTTCTATTCTAAATTCTAATTAATGTAATTAATGTAGGACCCACTTACATTAATAAAAAAAAGAAGAAAAAACATACACCTTTAGATTTACTTTAATGTGGGCCCTAAACTAATAAGATTTAGTTATTCGGTTAACGCAATAAACATGGGTTAACAAAGAAATCATACCCTATGCATGCATGCATGCATACATACATACATACATACATACATACATACATACATACATACATACATACATACATATATAGGGAAAGTATCAAATGTTAACCCTTCCTTATTGCGATAACCTCGGCATTTTTTGCCTTTTTTGCCCGAATCTTTGTTTTTTTTCATGGTTTTTATTATACATAAATAGGGAGGTTTTTTTTGTGTGTTTTTGCTAATTCATCACCGTTTATAAGTTATTTACAAGTGTAAGTACTTACAGTTACTTATATCAGACTTACATCAGATATGTGATGTAAGTAAGTGTAAGTACTTACACCTGTAAATAATTTCTAAACGGTGATGAATTAACAAAAACACAAAAAATAAACCCCCCTATTTATGTATAATAAAGACCATGAAAAAAACAAAGATTCGGGCAAAAAACGCAAAAAAGTGCTAGGGTTATGCGGTTATCGCAATAAGGAAGAGTTAACATTTGATCCTTCCCTTATATATATATATGTAGGTATATATATGTAGAGA
This sequence comes from Mikania micrantha, assembly GCA_009363875.1. NCBI lineage: Eukaryota > Viridiplantae > Streptophyta > Magnoliopsida > Asterales > Asteraceae > Mikania > Mikania micrantha. Next base: position 86,649,005 of record CM018695.1, on the reverse strand, counting down.
GAGAGAGAAGAATGTTTAATAAGAAAACTCCTCTTTTTTTAAGAAAACTAAGAAAACTCGTACTTAACAATAAATTTTTCAAAAAAATATTTCGTAATTTTTTATTATAAGATTAAAAATGTTATATTAAGAAATAAAATTTTAATAAATATATGTAAATCACGAATTAACGTATATGCAACTCAAAAAGTTACGTATATAAGTTTACATATATTTTTTTAATTTTTTCTTTTTATACATTTTTACCTTATAATAATAGGAAATAAAAAAATGGTAATGGTTATGATTAGTTTTATTAATTTTTTTCAAAATGATGTAACCCTCCCTAGCTATATGTATATATATATATATGTGGTGTATTTAATATGACAAACATAAGTGACCTTTGTAATCGTAGGTTTTCACTTTCTTTGCGAACACATATACAAGTGTGGTTGTTTGTATTGGTGCTTAGTGTTTATGTATATTATAAAATCTTGAAAGGAATTTAAAGTAAGTTTATTCATTCAGTAATTGAAACTCCAAATTGTGTTATTTGTTCCCTTAAAAGTTAAATGGTTCAATTATCTGTCACAAAACAATATATTATCTTACTAAAATAATTGAATTTATGATAATCTTGTTAAAATAATTTAATATGTGGTTATCTTGTTTATCGATCTAATTGAATTTATAAATTTGTTTTAGTTTGTGACTTGACCTTAATTTGTGATTAATAAATGTTACTCTAATCATGTTTAAACCGTAATCAAATATATAAGTCATGCCATACTTAAAAAGAAATTAAAAACCAAGTAAAAGAATAAAATGTTCTTTAAATAAACAGCATGAATTTTTAATTTGTTTTGTGTCTCAAACGTTCCGCGACCCACCACCTAATTTTATATTACAATTTAGTATTCATGTTGATTTGGTTATATGACCGTTTCCGACAGTTATGCTAGCTTTCAACAGCTAAGGCTGTTACGAGGCAGTTTCTAATGGTTACGCAAGTTTCCGATGATTATGATTGTTCTGACGATTAGGACAGCTTCCGGTGGTTAAATGCATAGTTGTAAAAATCCCCGACTAGACCGATTAATCGTTAGTCCCTTAAGGCCGACTAGACCCAACTATCCGATTCGTTGGCCGATTAATCCCGAATAATTCCGATTAATCCCTAATCCCACGTACCGCACCGACCGATTAGTGACTAGCGATTTATATAACATTGGTTATATGACAACATCCAATAATATTTTTTGTTTACTGATTTTATTTGCTTTATACTTTTTCTATAATAAAGACGAAATTTTTTTTTATTAATTTGTACTTTAATTTGTTGAATAAAACCTATTTTGTTTAGAATGCAATTTAATAAAGTAATAATATTGTAACATTAAACTATTTGATCATGCATTAGACTCTTATAAAACTAGTTATATTAGCATGTGGTGGTTGAGTTTAAATGGTAAAATAAATGAAGTTATGGCGTTAGTCATTTTAGACAAAGGGTTCGAGTTTAGTTGAAAATTGATTAATGTAAAAATTTGATGTTTGAAAGAAATTAAATAAAAGATGATCATACTAATAAGATTTATCGGTTTAAGGTAATAATATCAATACAATAATTTGATAACGGGTGTTTGAATAGATCAACGTGTAACATTGTTTCAAAGGTGAAAAGCTTAATTGATGAGTTTTAACATTTATTTATTTATTTATTTATTTATTTATTTATTTTTAACAGCAACATGTTGAATATTTAAGATAAAGTTAACAATACCTAGATAATCTTACTATATGTCAATGTGGGACTACCCTACTTGGTAGGGCTTTGCCTCTAAGAATGAGAGGTCACGAGTTCTAACACATGCAATGGTGTAATTAATTTGAATAGTTTAGGAGGAGATAATATTTGCCCTTCAAAAAAATATAATATTATCTTACTATATACTAAAAACAAAAATAAATTTTGTCACTTGTCATTTTTTTACATAACTTTTGCCACATGTCAACTTTTTATCAAATTCATTTAGTTCTCTCATATTAAATAACTAGGATATTAACCCGTGTGTTACACGGATTGAATATAAAATATTAAATACTTAGTAATGAAAATTTACGAATTATATAACGATAACTAACTATTTCTAATTAAGATGATAAGATAATATTTTAGTAATTATGAAAGTTAATAAACCTAATTTAAAATTACCATTAAACATAAAAAACGAAAATGTAACTTTTATTAACATGCTTCTGACTTTCAGGTTATATTTAAGAAAATTGTTTTTTTTAATTTTTATTTTCTAAAAATAACAATATATTTGAAATATAACTTATTTTTTTAAAAAAATTATTTTTAGAAAATATATTTTATAATAAAATGGTTTGATTTTCAGTTTATTAAAAACTATATTTAAATTTATAAAACATAAATAATATCATTAAGTACTATTATTATTATTATTATTATAATTATTTAATAAGAAAGATAATATAATTTATTTAATAAGAAAGAGAATTAAATGAGAACATAAAAATTTGACAAGTGGCAACATAATCTTAAAATGTGACAAGTGGCAAAACATATTTTTGTTTATTAGTATAGTAAGATAAGATTATATTGTCTTTCTTATTAAATAATTATAATATTAATAACTAATAATATTGTTTATCTTTTAATTTTTTAAATAAGAAATATTTTATTTTCTATAAAATAAAAGTTAAATAAAAAAGTTTTCAACAATGAACTTTTTATAAAAAAATAAAATAAACTATAAACCAACATTACCAAAGTAAAAAAAAAAAAAACATAGAGAAAGTTACACTTTTGGTCCTTATATTTAACATTCTATTTTTTTACCTTATTGATTTATAAAAGTTAGTTTTTGATAGAAAACAAACTGAAACTTTTTATCAATTATTTAAAGATAATAATTGTTACAAATAAAAAATATCACATATCATTTCATCATTTGTATAGCTATTAAAATTTTTTATTGATGTTTAATTACTTAAAGTATTTATTAATATATAAATTAATTATTTTATCTTAAAATATCGTTTTTTAATTTTTAAATTTTTATTATTAACAATTTAATATTTTATATTAAACTCGTGTAATATTATGGTTAATAATCTAGTTTATTATAATATTATCACTTTCAAGGCTCAAACCTATAACATTTTGGTTGGGTCGAGAACACGTATTTATCACTACACCAAACACCGCATCACTGGACGTCAAAAGACATCACTCGCTTTCATGTATCTAACGAATTGATAATTAATTAGTTATTACAACAAAACAAAGACTTTCCTTCTCCGAGTTGATTCATTCAAAACAATTCTTAAATTATATCTATATCTATATCTATACTATATAATAAAAGAGAAAAAATTTTGTCACTTATCAATTTTCTTATACCACTATTATCACATGTCACTTTCTTACACTACAATTGTCACTTGTCAACACCTTATTATTACACTTAATTCTCTTTCATATTAAATAATTATATTCTCTCTCTATTATTAAACAATTATAATACTAATAAGTAATATATTATTTATTTTTTTATTATAATGCACACTTATTTTTTTTTATAAAATATGAAATTTTCTAAAATCAAAAGTTTTAAAGTAAGAAATATTTTATTTTCAAATACAAAATTTATGTAAAAAAACAAGTTATCTTAAAAAGAATTTTTTTAAAAATAAAATATATTATAAAAGGAGTTTTTAAACAATGAGATTTTTATCATCGAATGACGTTTTTTAATTTATTTAAAATCTGCTGTAATAAAAGGATAGAGAAAATTGCATTTTTGGTCTGTTATTTTTAACGTTAATTGAAATTTGATCGTTAACTTTAATAATTACAAAAATTATATTTTATATTATTGATTTATAAAATTTAGTTTTTAATATAAATAAACTGAAATTTTTAACGTTATTTATTTCAAAGATATCAATTATTACACATTAAAAGGTCATATATCATTCCTATTACATTTTGTATAGTGATTAAAGATTTTAATTATGTTTTATTACTTAAACATTTATTAATATGTAAATTAATAATTTTATATCAAAATATCGTTTTATAATTGCTAAATTTTCATTATTAACTATTTTATATTTTATATTAAATCCGTGTAATACACGGGTTAATAACCTAGTATATATATATAGGGAAGGGCATAAAAAATAACCCTCTTTTTTTGCTACAACTAAATAACTCATTTCAACCAATAATAAAATTACACATAAGTTTTTCATTAAAATATTAAAAAGTGCATCATAGTCATTTTACTTTTATAAGTGTCTCCCCTCTTTTTTAAACATTAATAACTTTTTCTAATATATTATTTTTTTAAAAAATTGCACCATTATATTCGTCTCATTTTTCTCTTTAATTCCGTTATAGTCTCGACTAATTTTTTTTACTTTTTTAGATGCCCAATATTTACATCATTGTAACGAGCTTAAATATAACAAATTTATTTGAAAATTTTTTAACAATGATAAATTACAGTGATGTAATTTAAATTGACGTAATTTACCGTGATGTAATTTACATTGACGTAAAATTCGGTTTCGGTTTTTTTCGGTTAATTCGGTTCCGATTCGGTTTTTTCGGTTAATTTGGTTCTGGTTCGGTTTTTTCGGTTAATTCGGTTTCGGTTCGGTTTTTTTGCTTTTTGCTCATCCCTAATTTGTAACGAGCCTAAATACAACAAATTAATTTGAATTTTTTTCGAACAATGATAAATTACATCACTACAATTATCATTGTTAGAGAAAAAATCAAAATAATGTGTTATATTACATCACTGTAATTTATCATTGTAATTATCATTGTTAGAAAAAAAAATAAATTAATGTGTTATATTACATCACTGTAATTTATCATTGTTAGAAAAAAAATTCAAAATAATGTGTTATATTTATGCTCGTTACATCGATGTAAATATTGGACAATGAGAAAAAAAATTAAAAAAAACTAGTCAACATTATAACATGAATTAAAGAGAAAATTACATCACTGTAAATAATGTGTTACGTCACTGTTAATTATGTCATTGTAAATTACTTCATTTTGTGTTACATTACTTCATTTTGTGTTACATTATTGTAATTTACCATTGTTAGAAAAAATTTCTAATTAATTTGTTATCTTTAAGCTCGTTACAATGATGTAAATACATGACATCAAAAAAATAAAAAAAAAAACTAGTCAAGACTATAACGAAATTAAAAAGAAAAATGAGACGAGTATAATGGTACAATTTTTTTAAAAAAATAATATAGTATAACAAAGTTATGAATGTTAAAAAAATGGGTTACTTTACATAAATGACAAATGTCCTAAATGCCCTTCATATTAAAAAAAAGAAATTGAAACGTAGCACGATCTTATGCACTTACCTTTTTAAAGTAACCATTGGATAATAGTTAATAGGTTGTAATAAAAGATAATGTTATTAAAAATTTCATCCCAATATTTTTGGTATAGCAAGGTATTTAAGCATAATAAACATAAAGGTTAAATAAATAAACCATAAATGTTAAATAAATAAAACTTACTTGAAGTGTTGAGAGTGAAGAGAGAAGAATTTCTTGATAGAGTATTTGCAGCAGAAACTATTTTTTTTTATATATCAACTTTCCCTATTTCTTGATATTTTCTTATATCTTGATTATAATAATTTGAACAATAATAGCTAACAACAATAATAATGATGATTTCAAAGCAATCAAAAATCCCTAATCTTCATCTAAGAGAGTTCTCTAACAAAGGACTTAAGCAATTCAAGCTGTCTCACACATAGAGCTTGTCTCGGCCTTTTAAATTATGAACCGTCTATGCTCTGATACTAATATTTTTGGTATAGCAAGGTATTTAAGCATAATAAACATAAAGGTTAGTTGACCATACCGTTGTTTCCATTATTCATGTATACTTTTTCCTAAATCTCCTGGGAGTTTTATAAAATATTTATCACATAAGTTATCATCCATAGCCTGTCCTGTTTGTGATAATAATCTTGAAAAATCTGGTGTAAATTCATTTATATATTTCATATCTGCTATACTTAATTGTTCTAGGTTTCTGATTGCAGTATGTTCAAATTATTATAATCAAGATATAAGAAAATATCAATAAATAGGGAAAAAATTTGGAAGAAAGAAAGGAAGATAGAAGATTCAACAAAAATTGCAAAAAAATACCCCGAAATTTCAATAGAAAATATTTGAAATCTTCAATCTCTATGACACACTAAACCATAACCTTCTGTCTTCCAGTAAACCTTCCAAAAATATCTTCCCTATTATCCGAGCTTCATATTATATCTTGATATATATATATATATATATATATATATATATAAAAGAGTTTCTGCTGCAAATACTCTATCAATAAATTCTTCTCTCTTCACTCTCAACACTTCAAGTAAGTTTTATTTATTTAACCTTTATGGTTTTTTTTCATTTTTTTATAGTTAGGTTACATCATTAGGGTCATTTTAAAAAATATATATATATAAAGCGCCGAGTTGTTTTTTTTTAAATTAATAAAAAACCGATGTAACACAGACGTAACATTGTTGTACAATACTAAAAGAAGGGGTTACGTCAGTGTTACATTTTTGTTTTATTATTTTTTAAAAAAAAATTGGGTCGGCGCTTTTTTTATATTTTTTCATAAAAATGACCTTAATAATGTTACAAAACTCTAAAAAAATTTCAAAAAAAAAACTTTGTTCCCTTAAAAGTTAAAAGGTTCAATTATCTGTCACAAAACAATATATTATCTTACTAAAATAATTGAATTTATGATAATCTTGTTAAAATAATTTAATATGTGATTATCTTGTTTATCGATCTAATTGAATTTATATATTTTTTATAGTTTGTGACTTGACCTTAATTTGTGATTAATAAATGTTACTCTAATCATGTTAAACCGTAATCAAATATATAAGTCATGCCATACTTAAAAAAGAAATTAAAAACCAAGTAAAAGAATAAAATGTTCTTTAAATAAACAGCATGAATTTTTAATTTGTTTTGTGTCTCAAACGTTCCGTGACCCACCACCTAATTTTATATTACAATTTCGTATTCAATATAAATATATAAAAGCTGTTTAAATAAATGGAAGAGTAAATTACCGAGATAATTCTTGTGGTTTTCTAATATTTCACTTTTGGTTCCTAGGTTTCATAAATTACATATATGGTCCCAATTTTGCACATTTATAACATATATAGTCCTTATTTAAGGGTACTTTGGTCAATTTTGTGAGAATAATTTGGTGACTTAAGGACTATATGTGTTACAAATGTCTAAAGTTTGAAACTATATGAGTAATTTATGAAACTTAGAAACAAAGAGTGAATTACTAGCAAACCACAACGACTATACTGTTAATTTACTTTAAATGAAATGACGATAATAAAATACAAATAATTTGGTATCACTTGGTCAAACTATATTAATTTCGTTATAAACGTGGATAATTTAACTAATGAACACATAAAGTCATAATTGCTTTCATGTAACGAAACGAATATAATGTGTTTATTATATTTATGTAAAATCATGTGTGTTTTGTCTCATACATATTTTATTTGAATAATTAAATAGTACTACTTATCTATTAGTTTTTAATAAAAACTTCGGCTTAAGGCCATAAAGCTGCGTAAACTTGTGCTTTGTTGAATTTTTAATATGGGTGTAAATAAATCAAACCGTCTCGTGAACTCTCGAGATCATATCGGTAAAAGGCTCAAATGAGCCCAGCCTAAACGAGCTCGAGCCCGAGTCCAAAATATGGCTCGTTTAGTTATCGAGCCCGAGGTCGAGGTTTACTTTTCGAGCTCGAGCTGGCTCGTAAGACTAAACGAGCTTTTTATTTTTAAAACTTTTATTTATTATTTTATGTATATATTTATAAAATTAAATATTTTTATATATAAAACTAGTTTTACACCTGTCCGATTGCCGGGTAATTTATTGTGATAATGTCATCACAGTCAGTCTTTCTTTGTATTTAAAAAGAAAATATGATTTCTTTAAAAACAAAGTAGAATCTTTTACTTTACGAGAGGAAGTCGACCAACTCTACTAAAAAAAACATAAAACAACAACCACTGAAATGTGAGTGTTTGGAACTACTTAAAATGAAAATGGTATTTAACTTATTAGCAGTCACGCTGATTGGTTCTAAGTAAACATGCAAGACAAGACAATACAGTCAAAAGAAGTAAACTTATATGCACTTAAAAATGTGGACCAATATCTACCATTACTGTCATAAATTAGCACTTAAAATTATAAAAAAAAATAAATAAATAAAGAGCGCTAATAATGAAGCAAAAAAAAAAAGTTAATTGCATAAATGGTTCTTATGGTTTCACCATATTGCAAATTTGGTTTTCAAACTTTTAAAATTGCAAATTTAGTCCAAACATGTAAAGTTGATTGCATAAATGGTCCACGTGGTTTGATCATATTGTAGATTTGGTCCCCAAACTTCAAAACTTGCAACTTAATCCAAACATTTAAAGTTAATTGTGAAAATAGTCCTTGTGGTTTGAGCAGATTACAGATTTGGTCCCCAAAATTTAAAAATTACAAATTTAGAATAAAAAATTCACAAATCCATATTAAATATTTGAACAATATTTAATTAATTACATTTGTATTATCTATTGAAGTTTTAAAATACTTGTATTCATATTCATTCATTAGAAAATAGCAACAAATATTGAATAATAAACATTGAATATACAAGATAATATTTTTGTCATTTTTTAAATCAATGAATATGAATACAACTATTTTAATTAACTTTCATAGATAAAACAAATTATTTTAATCATTTAAATTATAAAGAATGTTTAAAGTATTTTAATAAAGTTTAATATTTAATTTGGATTTGTGAATTATTTATATTCTAAATTTGCAATTTTTAAAGTTTGGAGACTAAATCTGCTATCTGATCAAACCACATGGACCATTTATGCAATCAACTTTAAATGTTTGGACTAAATTTGCAATTTTAAAAGTTTGGGACTAAATTTGCAATCTGGTCAAACCATATGGACCATTTATGCAATTAACTTTATATATTTGGACTAAATTTGCAATTTTTAAAGTTTGAGGACCAAATCTGTAATTTGATCAAACTACAGGGACCATTTATGCAATTAACTAAAAAAAACAACATATCATTAAAATCCACTCTTTAAAGGGCATAATTATTACGGACGAGATTGAATATAAGTGAACTTAGACATTAACGATGAAACTATGAGGACTGTTACATTCACCGGGAACCATATACATATAATAACATTAAAGGTCACTTCTTATCATGTGTTGTCATAATGTCATGACAAACTAAGATTAATAGTAAAATGTTTACATTCTTGATAGGGTAAAACTTAGACATGTGATTAAAAAAAACAAAAAACTTGGTTTGGCTTCAGACCTATGCAGTAGACAGACCCATAACCATTTTTAATCAAAAACCAATCAATTATGGTTTGTCAATAACCAAACATTTTGGTTTCGGTTCAATTTGGACTTTAAATCAAACCAAACCAACCCATGCACACCTTCACAAGTGTTTTAGTAACAATGAGTGAATGACAGAATCAAAAATAAATACACCTTAATTTGTTTATGCCGCTTGAATCCTGTATCAAAAGAAATTCAACTCCATATCCACACTCCTTTCTCCAAATTTAAAAATCCCTTCTTTTTTCAAGCCAACCCACATTCGCTTGACCAATTCATGAGCAAATTGAAATAAGATATCAATTTCATCTAGCATCTAATCAACATCTATTATCATATAACCGCAAAACCAATAACAATTTTAGTAACAGTATCAGTATCAGTAAATTTGACCTCAAAAAAAGTTGAACCGAATCAATGTGATCGAGCGACAAATGCCAGAGAAGCAGCCGCTGCTAACAGGGTTGTTGCGGATGACACCATAGTCCAAAAGCTCTTCTCTTTGCGCGCTTCGGCTACAGAGTTTTTAACCAACTCAAATTGTATCTTCATCTCTTCTAATCTACTCTCTTTATCCTTCAAAACCCTCTTAATTGCTTCAATCCCTGCTACATGCTCTTCTATCCCATCCACCACACCATTTTTATGATCAACATCACTATTTACATCACAAGTCAACACTGTTTTCTTCAAGATATGCAACACCCTTTTCAAGTTAGCTTCTGCTGCATCTAGTTTACCAACAAATTCAATTCGGTTTTCAGCAAATCTTGCTTCTTGAACAGCTACTTCTTTCACCAACCCTGCACATTGATCTTCCAATTGCTTCTTTTCTCCTAAATGTTTCCCATTTTCTGTTGTCAAAGTTGCTAACTTTCCATTCAAATCTTCCACTTCCTGTAGCATTACAGTAAACTTCTGTTTAAAATCGGATGTAATAGTTTTTTCATCATTAAGTTGCCTGATAGCTTCATCTCTCTCCATTGCAGCTTGATCAAATGAAGATTTGTAGGTCCCAGATTCAACCTCTAATTCCTTAACTTTCTGTATTTGATTGGCACTGCACATTTCCAGTGATGAAATTATGTCTTTGAACACGCTTAATTGCGTTTTCATATTAACAATTTCAATCTGCATTTCTATCTTCACATCCTCCAATTTGGTTCTCTCTTGAACAACCTGATTCATCAAAAGCTTCTGCTGCTCCAACTCTTTCATGGCATCCTCCAAAGCTTTTGCAACGAACCCTTTTTCCTTTACCAAGCGTTCGATACGCAATTCTGTTTCCTTCTTTTCTTCAGCCAACTCGTTGATTTCGATCTTCATTTCAACTTCAGTTTTTAAACTTGCAGCATGTTTCTTCTCCAAAACATCAAATTTCTTTTGCAATGTTCCCTCCTTGATTTTCATACTCTCTACCATCTTCTTGAGTTCATCCACTAAAGCCTGCAACTCAGAGTTCTTACCATCTGTTTTCGTCTTCTCAGCTGCAATCACATTCTTCTGTTCAAGTAGTTCTGCAATACTTCTCTTCAATTCATCAACTACACCATTTGATTCAATCAAACCTGTTTGAAGATCATCCCTTTCCTTCATTACAGACTCGATTCGCCTCTCAAAATCTATGTTTTCCACTGTCAATCTATCATAATTTGCCTTCAATTCAGCAACTTTTGTCAAAACCTGTGCTTCTTTACTCTCTGCTTCAATTAACTTCAATCTCAATTCATCCACCTCTAGAATTTGATCATCCAAATGAGTCCTAATTTCATCCCTCTCATCAACAACACGAGCCAAAACACCTCTCTCTTCATCAATATCAACCAAAACCTGCTTCAATCGTCTCTTCAAATCCCCAATCTCTGATTCCTTTGCTCTAATCGATCTCTCAATCTCACTCTTCTCCTCCAAACACCCGATAGTCTCATCGGCCATCTGATTCATGAAAACAAACGCCACTCCAATCTCAATCTCCAACATCGAAGCTGTTTCAACCAGCGCATTCATCTCCAACCGCAACGAATCGTTATCCATTACTGACAGATTAAACTCCGATTCCAAACTGTTCTTCGACTGGACTAACGATTCAACCTGTTGACGCAAATCAACAGTCTCTTTAACCAACAATGCGTTGAGTGATTTCAGCTTATCAATTTTCTTGTCATCCATGGTTGGATGCTGATGTTGGGGTTTGTGGGGTTGATTACCATCGTTCTTTATGGCCATTGATCTAGGGTTTAGTACTCTGTGGGGTATTGATAACAATATTTGTGATTGAAGATGAAAGGTTTCAAATTGATTGACGGTATGCAATTTCTGGGGATTGAAGATGAGAGGTTTCAAATTTATTGAATTTGTGTGGTTGAGGATAAGAATTATACGTGAGGATTTTGTTTTTAGGGTTTCAATTCGTCTTCATGCTTTGAAAATTGGAATTTATTAATCATAAATAAAATATAGAAGTGTATGTACATGCAGTACGTGGAGGATAACATGCATATCCACTGTGAACTGGGAGTCTGTGATGCTTAAATTTAAGTAATTTAAATAGTTATTTATAATGGGTTTATGAATTATGGGGATGAAAATAATTATATAAATTAAATGTATTTAAATCTTTTTATTTCTCTAACTATTTTATCTTTTTATATATTGCAAGAATGAGAAATTTCACACAAACTTTTAATTAATTTTGTTGATAATAACTTTTTTTTGAACAGTGTTGATAATAACTAATTAATAAGATATATATATATATTCTATAATTAATTGAATAATTTAATTATTAAAAATTATTTATTATTAAGATTTTATATAATAGATTATTAGTATTTAATAGGAAAAAAGAGAAGGGAAAAAATTCTAGAGTTCATGAGTAGATGACATGTGTCCAATATAGTTATTATTTTATTATAATAAGGATATGATAAATATATTTAAACATTATAAATATATTTTAATCTTATATTTTATGTCAGATTTGGAAAGTAAAATTATAAATATATATTAAATTAGTAATTAAAGTTAATAAATTAAATAATTAAAATATAAACGAGCCGATCCGAGCTTGAGAGTAAAAAATTTCTAACAATCCAAGCTCGAGCCTAAAAAATTTCCAAAAAAAATTAAACCACCACGTCTAAAATAAAAAATCAAAATCGCGTCTAAAAATCAAAAAATTGTATAAATCGCACCCAAAAATCAATTTAAAAAAATCAAATATATATCAATTAACCGTGTCTAATAACTAAAAAGCTAAACAACGTCTAAAATCCAAAATTAATTTAAACCACGTCTAAAAGTCAAATTTATTTCAATTAATCGCGTCTAAAAATGCCGGTGAATTTAAATGAACGTAATGAAATCTTATTGATTTTATATGGGTGAGATTGAATCTCAAAACAATTTATATAACCTGTTTTCTATATATATATATATATGTGTGTGTGTGTGTGTGTGTGTGTGTAGGGATTGAATCATATGAAAATCCGATCTTAAAGAGAAAACTTTAAACCCTATGTGAGCCGTTAATTTGGAATCTTAAAATAAATATGTGATCTAAATTAAACCTCAATAAAAAATTGGATTTTGAATAAACAAACCATTTTTAATGTGGACCACATCACATAGGGTTTAAGCTTTTTCTATATAAGATCGGGTTTTTATAGGATTCAATCCATGTGTGTGTATGTGTGTGTGTGTGTGTATATATATATATGATTGATTAAATAAGAAAAGGTTTTTGTTTAAAAAGAGTATGAACTAATAAAAGTTTGACATGTGACATTCTTAAAAAGAAGGAAGGATAATTTAAGTTTAATATCTTATTTTTTTTTACTAAATTTTTATGTTTTGTTTTTTTTATATTTTTTTTGTTCTATAGTTTTTGTGTACTGCATTTTTGTTTTATGTACTGAATATTTGTTTTTTGTAGTGGAGTTTTATTTTTTTATACTAGATTTTTGATTTTTATACTAAATTTTTGTTTTTTTGTATAACATTTTTTGTATAAGATTTTAAACTTCTATTTTTATGTTTTTATCATGTCTTTATCATGTCATGTATCAAACTCTTATTTGGTTTTTATTATTTTTGTTATGGAATCCAACCCCGATATATATAATTGGGGAAAGAAATCAAAACACAATAGTTTATATGGTTTAATTTGTTATCGTTGAGAGAAGCAAAGTCAATTTCAATACACACATTCGTTGAGTCTACGTGGAGATATGATAACCAATGAGTACAAATCTGTCCTCATTCCATGAACTAAGCGACGGTCCGACTAATCTAAATATTATATTATTATAGATATAACGTCGTTCATCTAGACATTTTAAAATATTGTTTTCGTTGCTTACACGTACAATTATGTTTTAATTAACTTTAATTTACTAACGGTGTTACTCTTTCTGTTAAATAAAATTTTAGACATTTCACAAATATTAACTAACTAAAGGTTTCCCCACACGTTACGGCGGAAATTCCGCTATGATTGTTATATTAGAACGAAGACATGATCTCGTATGCAAAATAAAGATATAAGAACGTATAATGCTTGTAATTCTCATATAAAACCATAAAATGTATTAATCATAGATGTGTCTGTCACACAAAAAAAAATTGTTGTGTTTGGTTATATGAATCATCAACATACAAAAACATGAGGCCAACAAATTGTCACACCCCTAAATTCTCACGTGTGGAGTTAGTCCACATGGGTGCGACGTGGCCAGAATCACAGCTCAAGTTCATATAGAACAACTCTATATGTGTTTCAAAATACGAGGTTTGACATATGCACAACCAAACAGTTTATAAAGTAAGCAGCGGAAAATAAATTACGTGCAGCGGAAATACAAAATATTTGACATGCAGCGGAAAAGTAAATTGTCATACACTACAATGTTTAAAATACATAACAAAATAAGTATTGTTTGACTAAATGACATGAAATGCATGAATTTCCTGTGCTCGATTTCCTACGTGCATTCCTGTCCATAAACCAGTCGGCTAGTTACCTAAGAATACAAGTTTAAGAAAAAGTGTCAACACAATGGTTGGTGAGTTCACAGGTTTTGATATATATATATAATAAGAAAACATGTGTCATGCTGTTTATTAATATGTTAGTCCCGAGCCCTAGGCTTCAAGTGTCAGTGCGTCACTACCGAACTAGACTTGTTAGTCCTTGCTTCCGCTATGTCTCGTAATAACATAGCAAGATAGGTCGAGATTTCACGTGTCCCGACCTCCAGTCGGTATTGTGCCACGTGGGGTTCGTCACACCCAGATCTATTCAAACTCACCTCGTTGTTTGTACATTAACGGTAAGACTTTATGAGGACTTGTTACGATTATAACACTTAATGTTTGTCTAATAAACCAGCATACACAAAAAAAATGCTTGTACAGTAATAGTGTTTGACTCGATTCAACAAGTATTTTCCCCTATTTGAAAAGTTTGTAAAAGAGTAAAGAGGGGCCGTAAACTCACCTTAGTGATAAAGAACTAGTGCAAGCGTAAGCTCCTTCGTCGTCGAGTAGTCAGTCACCGGCTACCTATATCGTATACCATACGTGAGTTCATGTAAGTGACTGTGTTTGTGCTCAACAACCCTCGATTGTTCATGTTTGTCCGTGCCGGTCCACATTGACCGTGTTTGCTCATGTTGGTCCACATTGACCGTGTTTGACCATGTCAAGTCAACGACCCATTGGTGAACCGTGTGTCGGTTGTGATTCGTGTAACATCCGTGCTTGTGCTCGTTGTGTGCATAACACGCAGTTCGCGTCTATGGACAACTTACTACATGTAGTAAGTTTCCCTTTATGGCGAGTTTCACGTCACATATTGTTTTTAAAGTTCTAGCATGCTCGTTAATCCTACGTGATCATGTGAACACATAGCACATCATCATAGGTGGTCAAATAAGCACGTAAGTCATTTTACACATTAAAGTTTCCTTAAAAGGAAAGTTTCTAAATCTAGCATGGATATCATCGGAAATCATCTAACCTAGCATGCATTCATCATATCGGGTGATATTACATCCCCTAGCAAGCATGTAACATTCATAGCATGTCTAAATTGATACTTAGCAAAATAAAGTTACTAAAAATAGTAACTATAACAATCCTCATCCAAATGATCTTCCTAAACATATCCAAGCCGTTTTTATATCACATGTCATCATATAATGCCATTTAACATCATCCAAACTTATCAATCTAGTTCCAATCATCATTTATCAAGATTTAGGCCACAAAAGTTACTAAATATAGTAACTAAGCCAAATATGACCACAATCAAGTTCCAAATCACATTTCTAAGCTTCTAATCATCATAATATCATTCTAATAACAATTCCATATATATGCATGTTCATAATCTTAGCATTATCATCAAGTTGTAACTAAAAGTTACTATATTTAGAAAGAACCTTAAATAACCATATTTTAACCATTTTAAATATAACAAATCATGCAAAACCTTCTAACATCATCCATAAACACATTTGAATATCTAAAATCATCCCACAAGCCATGGATCATACATGCATGTTACCATTTTGACCATTCATAACAAAATCATGTATTTTAGGTATACACATACACATAGATCATCAAAATCAGTTGCAAATACATCAAACCCAGATTCAAATCTCGTGCATGTGTGGTGAGTGCTTGTATGTACGATCTAGCACATGCATGTGATTGTAGAGGTGTTTTATGCTATAAGATTCATATAACTATCTCTCAAAGCTTCAAGAACACCAAGATGAGGATGTTCAAGTTCCTTCTCTTGTTCTCAAAGCTCAATCAACTCCTAAGCCTCCTGGATTGTTGGACACGACATAATCAATAGGGTGGTGGTGATGTTCAAGTTCCTTCTCTTGTCTTCAAGCTCTTTAGAACTTCTCCAAGCTTCAAGTTCTTCTTCAATGGCTTCCAATGGGTTTGATTGAATGTAACAGAGCTTCTGGAACAAGAAATGTCGAGATATGATGGCTAGACTTCGAAGGAGAGAGTGTGTAGAGGTAGTGTGGAAATGATTTTTCTTGGTTTTATAAAGATTTGGCGACGGGTGTCGTCGCGTACCGTCGAGAGGGCAGAAAAGATTCTCTGCGTAACGCAAAGTAATTCGGGATTCAAATCCCCCGCCCACCTATCGCGTACCGCCATGGGCTTCTGTAACATCAGTCAGAAAGAAAAACGTCACCGGAACAGTGATCTCAACAGTAACTTGAACAGTAATCAGGTACGAACTATACGTGTTTCATTACATGTCATAACCATTTCATATATCATTATCATTTCGTGTTATCAAATAGCAAATTCAGAATCATTTCAGGGAAACAGAACCCAGAAATATGGTTCATCAGTCGGAATAAATATATGACGTTACAGAACAATCATGTGATTATGTGTTAGGATTTTATTATGTATAAACTTATGTGAGGCTTTACAGAGCAAAACAACAACGGATGTCGTTACGTGAATGCTAAACCGACGGATTATTCGTATAGGTGACGATCTGTACGAATATATCTGAAAGTTTAACGTTCTGAATGATGTCCAATAATTAGAAAACCATATTGAAAAGTGTAGTAATCGCAGTGTGTCGTACGTGGTGACGATTCGAACGAATACGCGCGACGACTGTACGATTTGATTTCAAACTATTAATTAGATATTTCTGAAAATTTAAAATAAATAGAAGATATTTAGTTAATTTATTAGGAATCACAACCTAAATTAATTTATTAAAATCTATCTTTAAAACCAAGACGCTCGTCGCGAAAACGAAACAGAAACGACGCTTTACGCGAACCGAGCAAAACGAACGAACCCGAACGAACCCGGGGTATTTTACCCTCATTTATGATGGCAATGGATGCCATCTTTCATCCCACCAACCAAAATTCAAACCCCAAATCGGAGCTTTCTTTCTCTTCTTTCTCTCTCTAGAAGCCACAACTAGATCTCCTTCATTCTCCATGAAATCGTGTGTTCTTGGGTGTCAAAACAACCACCATCACTTGTAGACAGTGTTGTAAAAATCACTAATCGGTAGTCGGGCGGCGAGGTAGGGACTAGCGATTAATCGGGATTAACCGGGATTAATCGGATTGGAAATTTATATATAATTTTACAAAATTATATATATACACATAAAAATTATATATAATTTTCACTATGCTTATTAATTTTTCAATGCTTCAAAATATTTCATAAAGAAAGTGTATTTAATTTTTAAAGTTTGAGGGTATCAATGGTAATAATGCAAAAAAAGGGGGGAAAGGGTAACTCAACCTGTACGATTTATATATATATAAAAAAGATATATACATGTGGATCAATCTGGTGAAGAGGTGAAGTAGGGCACCGGTGACATCAAACGACTGAGCAATCGGTAGGAGATGGAGGATCGGGGACTACAAACGACTGGAGGGCTACAATCGGTAGGAGATGGAGGATCATGTGACGAGCAAGAATCGGCACGTGATGAAGAGAAAGATGATCGGCGACGAGACGACCGGAGGAGCCACAATCGGTAATTCTAAGCTTCAATTTGTGTGAAATACTCATGGTAATCACCTGTTCTTGGTCTCTGGATCACCGTAGATCTCTAAATCGCCGGAATTTGGCCGATTAGGACCTCTAGTCACCGGAATGTTGGTGAATCAGCGTCGGCCGATTAGTCCGCTTTTGACCGATTTGGACCGACTAGCGATTTTTGGTCCGACTAGGTCAAAATTAATCAGGACACTGCCGACTAGCGATTAACTCACCGATTAATCGGTGACTAATCGCGATTTTTACAACACTGCTTGTAGATCACGAAAGTACAACGGATCTAAGGTTTTATCCGGCTTATTCGAGGTAAAATCCATGTTTTTATTCGGTTTGGGTTTTGAAAACCCTAGGTGTGGCCTCCTCTAAGAAACCGACTAAAACCCTTCAAAAACCTAGGAAAACCTCACCACAATCATTTAGGATGTTGTAGGAACAAGTATTATGTGAATCTTGGTTGTTTAGAAAGGATATAAGCTGCCTCTTTGGCTGAAAACGAATGGCCGAATGTCCAAAGAATCAGCTCATCGAATAGGCGACCTACCCCCTTTCGGCCGAATGGCCAGTCCTCATTCGCCACCAGAACCTCTTCGGCCAGTCTTCTTTCGGTCCAGACCCATTCGTCCCTTGCCTTTCTTCGGCAAGCTATTCGATCGGCACTTGTCTCAATCGGCCTAAAACAAGTCAGTCAGCCAACCCTCCTTCGATCAGCCAGGTGCTCATTCGTCGGGTGGGCTGATACGACCAAGACTCCTTTCTGCCAAGAGCTATTCGATTGGTCATGGGATAGCACTAGAGTTGGGAAGGGTTGGACCACGTGACTGCATGCATGGGAATTATCATGTGTTGTGCATGGAAAAACCTAATAAGTTTTTTTCAAGATGTGTGATAAATTCATAACATCTAAGGTTCAAACATGAACTTTGGGCATAGTATGGGGTGTAATTTTGGATATGAGTTGGTTAAAATGCATTGTAAATGTGAATGGGTGAATCTAAATTAGGGTTTCAAGTAATGAAAAACAAGTAAGAATTCACTAATGATCAAGAAAACGAGCTAAGTATAGGTGTTAAACACATTGTGAACACCAAATACTTAGAGATTTCTATACACATGTACAACAAAGTAGATGGTTATATGGGCCTCTCTAAGCTAAGTTGTACGCACAAGAACGACCAAAGAACCATGGGAAAACAACGAACTAACCAAAGACTTGGAGTTAATCAAATGAGATTAGCTTAAGTCTAACAAGTTAAGTTATAATTTTCTGGAATTTATTGATGTTAAATAAAAGGTAAGTGAATTATAAACTTCTTTAAAATTAAAAATTAATGGTTTCTAACTAAACAGTTTAACTTAAAATAAAGTGTTTAAAAGGTTTTAACTAAGAGACTTTGAAAATGAATAATGTAACCCATACACCACTAAGGTGTAATGGTAATTAATCATGGGATTAGGGTTTATTTACGGGTAATACATTTAGACTAGATAGAAGGAATGCTAGAAACACATTAGTAAACATAGGACACTTAGTTGCACACCGAGACCGAACCCTAGTTGCGTCTGTTATACATACTTATCGTATCTGAATCCCGTAAAACAACTCAGGTACTGAAGATACATAAACCACAAGTAACGAGCGCGCATTTCGTGATAATTCAATTACACAGCAACACAGGTGAGTTCATTGCCCTTTTCTAAACATTTTTGTTTTACAAACGCGGGGTTGAGAAGCATGCGTAAATTATTTCGTAAGATTATATTTACTTTAATGCTTTTACTTAACGAATGTTTATATGTATAATTGTCATCCTAGATTCTGTTTAGGCATACAATATACAGAAATTCAAGGCAAGTTGTTTATTCATTATGAGTAGACAACTATTTCAAATCAAAGAACTAATTTAAAAGATCTATTTTCAAAGAACTAATGATCTATTTCAAAGAACTAACTGTCTATTTCAAAGAACTATGAACAACGAAGTATTTTCAAAGGAATATCTGGGAAATATTCAAAGATAGCATGTGAACGGTCAGAATGGTCTATTACGGTCAATAACGGTCCAGAATGGTCAAGAAAATCTTGTATCTCAAAAGATGTCCTAGCTAGACTGATTGAGTATAGGTCGCATGCTTGATGATATTTACAGATTTTCCTCCACTACTAAGAACTTAGATTGTTAGACTAGTCTACTCGAGTATGACCAAGGCCCAATCATAAGTCTTAGATTTTATTTAAATGTTTATCTATTTACTCATCTAAGCATTTATTAACTGTTTCTACAAGTGTTATGGTTGATCATGATTGAGTGATGAACTTAAGGAATTAATAGAAATTCCCAAACTTGTTGTATTCACAGGAACAAAGAACTGAAGAACTAGTGAGTTAAGGATATGGGTAAAATGCTTAATTATATTAATAGCACTACCATATGTGATTGAGTATGTGGTGGGATGTTGGCTGGGCGGGCGGTAAGTTCGACCCTACATATGCCCTATATATAAGCATACCGAATTGGATATTGCAGGTGGTGTTAATGAGATTAAGTTTGTTATCCTAGAGTTGAACAAATGTTTTGTGTGCATGTTAGAACTATGATGGAATAGAAGTGACAGTGAATGTAGGTAAAAATGCTTAATTATCATTAACAACAACGTCATATGTGGGTTTAGATGTGTGGTGGGATGGCGTCTGGGCGGGTGTAGGCTCTACCCTTTCGTTGTCCTATATATAAGCATACCGAACTGGATATTACAGGTGAAGTTAATGAGGTTAGGGTCTTTACCGAAAAAAGGGTTTACAAAGCTATTTTCAAATACTAAAACTATATGAACTCACCAACCATGTGTGATTTTATTTTTGCATGACTTCTCAGGTGACGAACATGTCAATTAAGAAGCTAATGCTTTAGGGCTAGGATTTCTGATAGAAAACCTAGTATTTTGGACTTGCATACTTTTGGAACATTATTACATATATTTTGTATATCTTGTGCAGATACAAGATAGAAAATTTATGTGTTAATGATAGATTTACATTGTTAAATTATGAATGATACTGATGTAATTTAACTTTGTAATTCTATTCTATTTAACATTTCTTATTCATATCATGTGCAATGTAAACAATCTGATCATCACGATTATCACTCACGATATCGCGCCTCGGGAACCTTCCGCCCGACGGGGAAACCGATCCGACCCGCCGGCTCGGGGTGTGACATCTCTCTGAGGTCATTAGCGTACCGCGACGGGTCCCAATAGAGCTCAATAGCCCAATTTTATGGTTGATCCGTTCTTCGCCGTTTTCTCGCTTACGGACTATCGTTCGACCTTGTTTGAACCTCTAAGTTCAATGTTTGAGCGTTTTTGTGAGGTTTCTAGTGTTTGTGTTACACGATGTGCTTTGACGTTCACCAACGTTCGGGTTTTCTTTGACACTGTGTGCGTGTTGGGATAATTCACCGAATTATCATGTTTGTGTCAGTATTCGTACTCTCATGCCAGTGTCACACTAAATTAAACTAATTCTAATGCCACGTCTACAAATATCAATTAAATAAACTAAAATTAAATCAAATGCCTGACCTGGAATTTACGGGGTGTCACATCATCCCCTTGTTAAAAGGAATTTCGTCTCAAAATTCAGCTCGTGTTGCCAGTGTTTGTCTGTTCTGCGAACAGGTGTGGGTATTTCTATTTCATCTGATCTTCACGCTCCCACGTAAAGAAAAAACGAACGTAGGACTCTTGCAAATAAAACAGAGTAAACATCCTTTAATTATTATATTGTTATTATTTATTAGATTATTAAATTATTTATTATTATAACTATTAGTATTTAATTAAAATAGTACGTACACAATGATAAAAATGAAAAACAAAAAAATAAGAAAGAAAACAAAAGGTTGCCATTGATGAGAATCGAACCAGGCACCTTTAATTCACGGACATAAGATCTTGTCACTAAGCTCACATAAATGAACTATGTTGAAAGCTTGAGAAGTTATTTACTTATCTAATTATTATATAACATACATTTTCAATTGCTGCCACAGTTTGTAAATGAGGTGTTTTTTTTTTTTTTTTTTTTTTTTTGTTATAAGTTACAAAAGTCAAAGAAAAACGGTTTTTTTTACGAAAATGATGATAAAGTAAAAAAAAACAGCTTTTTTTTGTCTAATTAACAATAATTACAATTGTAATTATTCTGTTTTTTTAAATCTGTTTGGAGTCTTGTATTTCTTATCAATTGGCCCGATTAACGCCGCGAACCATGGATTATATATTTTTAATCTGTTTGGAGTATTGCTTTATTATCAATTAGCCTGATTAACACCGCGAAGCGTGGTATAAATTCTTTTTTTTTTAAATTTGGTTCGACTCTTCCGTTATTATCAATTGAGCCCATTAACGCCGCGAAGCGTGGGTATAATTTTTTTAAATCTGATTCAAGTCTTGCATTATTATCAATTGACCGATTAAAGCCACGAAGAGCGGGGTATAAATGTTTTTTAAATATCTTCGGACTTTTTTATTTGGTGTTATAGATTCGTTTTTATGTTTCCAATGCTCTTTTACAACGGTAAACTTTATCGTCAGAACTTTATTATCAATTGCCCGATTACCGCCGCGAAGCGCGGGTATAACCCTAGTTATTTTTATTTAACTAATTTCACTATCATAAGTAATCAACACTTGATATATATATATATATGGGATGTTCGAATGTTAACCGTTCTTTATTACGATGAACGAATAACATCTTATTACTTAGGGACCCAAATTAAAGTAAATATAAAAGTGTATGTTTTTTCTTATTTTTTTTATTAATGTAAGTGAGCCCTACATTAACTAAAAAAAACCTACACCTTTAAATTACTTTAGTGTGGGCCCCAAAGTAATAATACGTAGTTATTCGGTTAACGTAATAAACATATATATATGTTACATTTTATCATCTCCATACATATATATATATATACTATTATATATAATATATATATACTATTATATATATAATAGGGGAAGGTTCCCCTAAAAGTCATATTTGTCTAAGAAGGCTAAGAAGGATTTTCAAAAACACGAAATGACCCAAAAAAACTCCGATTGAATTCATTTTTACATCATTGGAACCGTCTTGTTGAACACTAGAACACAAACATTAAATTGTAAACAATAAACCCAAATATAAAACCAAAACTTTAAAAACAAACCATAAAGCTAAAGATAAAGCCTAAAAAGCCAAAACCAAGCCCTAAAATCTAAACTTTAAAATTTGTTATTAAAACTAAAACTTAAAAGCTAATATTGTAGGGTCGATGAGACGATTCCAACGCCATCAAAATAAGTTCAATCGGAGTTCGTTTAGGTCGGTTTTCGCGGTTTTAAAAATCCTTTTTAGCCTTCTTAGGCAAAATGAACTTTTTATTTGATCTTTCCCCCTATATATATATATATATATATATAGGGAAGGAGTGAATGTTAACCCATGGTAATTGAGGTAACTTATAAACCCAATTTGATTGGTTGTCTAATTTAATGAATTTGAAATGTGTGGTCCATATAAATCTGGGAAAAATGAGTGGTTGAGATTTCTTGAAGGGTATTTTGGAGATTTGTGAGGTGTACTTGATTTGATTTTTAAAATAAAAGTTTACCCCCCATTTTTTTAAACATTCATAACTTTATATACATTATTATTTTTTTTAAAAAAATTACACCATTAAATTTGTCACATTTTTATCTTTAATTCAAGTATAGTTTTGTCAAAAAATTTAAAGTTTTCGAAATTACACTGATGTAACGAGCTGAATTTTTTAAAGTGTTCGTAATTACACTGATGTAACGAGCTGAATTTTTTAAAAGTGTTCCTAATTACACTGATGTAACAAGCTGAATTTTTTCAAAGTGTTCATAATTACACTGGATGTAACGAGTCGTTACACTGATGTACGAGCTGTAACTTATTATTTATTTTACGTACAATTATCTAACTTTCTATCTTATTTTGATATAAATTTATTTAATTAACTAAATTTTATAATAAAAAATAAGTTTGTAATATATATTAAGATGAGAAAAAAATTTGATGGAAAATTTTTGAAAAAAAGAAAAATTATTGTACTTATGTTTTTTACGTTAGTGTAATACGAGCGCCCCGAAAAAAATTTGGCATGACTATAATGAAATAACGAGAAAAATATGACGAGTTTAATGGTGTAATTTTTATAAAAAAATAACATAGTATAAAAAAGTTATAAGTATATATAAAATCAAGGGGGGGACTTTAATTTAAAAATAGGAAAATAGATGGTTTATTAAGAGTGTGACATTTGTCACTCTTATATTAAATCTGATTTTTGTAATTAAGACAAATGACCATAATGCCCTTTTGATTAAAAATTAATTAGTGACACATGTCACCATTAGATTTAATCTTGAAAATTTGAACCATTGGATCTTGAGTTATGGAGTTTTCGCAAGTAGAAAGGGTTATTATATGATCCCTTCCCTATTA